>OX578138.1:53923825-54523825 GCA_951213105.1 Amaurobius ferox | reverse complement strand
TATACGATCCTCTTAGACAAATTTGGTCAATCAGAAAAATTTTATTTTTAATGCAACAAGATCATTAAAAAAACCGCATATCTGTATCTTTAAAATCAATTGAATTATGATAAAGGAAAAAATCTGAGTTATGTCTCTTTTCCGTACCACGTGAAAGGCTGTTTTATCAGTGAAGATAGGGATAATAAGCAAATTGACGATAGAAATTGTTTAGATCAAAATTACGTTAATATGTGTCAACATTTTTTATCACAAACTCATCTAAATAAAGCATTACGCAGACAGAGATCATATAAAATAGTGGTACTCACTACGCGGTTGGGTAACCTATGCAATATCATCTAGTTTTATCATTTTTGTGATATGTCAAAAATTTACATTTCTAATTTTATACATGGTCCCCATTCAGAATGTTCAATTTTCAATTAAATATAACTCGCTAAATTTTAAAAATACAGATATGCGGGGTTTTTTAATGATCTTGTTACTTATTAAAAATACTTTTTTTTTTCTGATTCACCAAATTTGTCTAAGGAGGTCGCATAAAAATTAAAAAGTGTAACAAGGGGGTCGTATAAAAATTTAAAAAGTGTAACAAGGGGGTCGTATAAAAATTTAAAAAGTGTAACTTTTTGAAAATTAATGGAACTATTTCTTTGACGTAGTCTTATTTCCTCCCCTACTTTCAACATTTTTGCAATTTACATTGCCCACTCATCTCCAAAAGATAAAGAAGTAAAGCGCGTTTCAATTTTCTTGGGACATCCTGTATATATATATATATATATATATATATAGTATAAAAAGCATTTAAAATTGGAAAAAAGAAGAAGGCTTAGCGAGAAGCTTACTTAATGGCGGTAAGGGGTTGTGACCTTACACCCCAGTTGTCAACATGCATGTCATAATTGCTGCGGCATTGCCGTAGCGCTGCCTGCGACATTGCACTCCTGAACGCCAGACCTGGCTGAAGCCAACCTCCGAAGTGACAATAACAATCAACAGAGGACCGTTGAAAAAGAAAAAGTTTTAATATACCTATCAACGGTCTGATAAATTGGAATTCCAATCTTCACTTGAATATATTTAGGAATGTATTCCTGGGGGGATTGGCTAGAATACAGAGAATTATCAACAATGAAGACATCCGTCTTGATTTTGATAGGACATTTCTACAACAAGCATATCTACAACAATACCCCATTCCTTTTATGCTACATTATATTAATAATTTCTATGGTAATAATAATGCATATTGTTCAAAGTTAAAATCAATTTTATATCAATTTGGTCGATAAAGGTTCGCATACTGTGAATAACAAGATCGCAGAACGATAACACGCAGATATATACAGGTCATTGTAGTCTGAAAGACTAGTTTGCCATCCAGTAATGGACTTCATCTTATCATTGGACTTTTCTTTTTCAACGGTCTTGTGATGATTGTTATTGTCACTCCGGAGGTTGGCTTCATCCAGGGCTGGCGTCCAGGAGTGCAATGCCGCAGCATTTATGACATGCATGTTGACAACTGGGGTGTAAGGTCACAACCCCTTACCGCCATTGAATAAGCTTCTCGCTAAGCCTTCCTTCTTTTTTCAAATTTTAAATGCTTTTTATACTTTTTATATTTATATCGTGTATAGTATTTGTAGTATCGTGTATAGTATTTGTATATAAAAATAAACTTTTGTAATATCTATTTTCGGTTATTTTTTGCTATTTTGACCTAGTCCAACCCAAAGAGATCCGAATATCATAAATCGAGGCCCGAGCCCAATTCAGTCAATCCAGTTCGGTCGCAATCCAGTTCGGGCCTAAACCCGCGGGCTAGCTTCGAGCCCGTTAGACCCCTTGAGTTTGATGTAAATTTAATTTAAATCTGAACCACCAATTTAAATTTCAAAATACGCCATTGGCTGTCCAGGCAACGTCTTTTGAACCCCCCTCCCCCTCCCATCCTAATAATCAATATAAAAAGTCTATGAACTTGTCGGGGACCTGCAGGTTTACAGCCAAGGTTTCTATGAATTGAAAGGCAGACGCTTGTTGTCGACTCAGTTCATATAATAATTTCGTTTGAAGACAAAGGAAAAGTAACGAAAATGAGTTGGTAAAATACAGAAAAAGTACACTTTTAATCCGTTAATTAGAAGTAAAATAGGAAACTCTATGGGGCAATTTTTGAAACCCACGAATAAGTTCATAAATAGTAACAGCAGCAAAAAGGAGGTTTGTGAAAACGGGAGCTGATTGTAATTCAAAATCCCGGTTATATGATCCTACAATTTATTGTGCGCGAATTTTTAACCATCCTGTATTAGAAACTATAAAACATTAACAGGCGTTGGCTGGTTCCTAAGTAAGCACCGCTACGTAATTAACATAAATATAGGTAACACTACTCAATTTCCAATGCGCCTGTTTTGAAACCAAGTAATTACCATCAATTTTGCAATTCAAATTCTTCAGCTTCAACGCATGTGAGTTGTGCGTCTATCCGCCACGCATGCGCGCAACCACCCTTCTCTATAACAAACAAGAGAAAGCACGATTTTCGAAATCACGATTTGTATGCATTTGGTTGAAATTAACAGAAAATCAGAAAATGGAATAATTCAAAACCTATATTCTATACGATGCAAAGATATGCGCCCATATGAATTGCGCTACTGAATCTCTTTTGCATGCTGTGAAAGCAGAAAAATAAAAATTAAAACATGCTTATTTCGAAGTATTTAAAAATAAAAAAAATAAAGATGAAGGAATTATTTTACGAATTCGGTTCTCGGATTCGGTGATGTCGACATGAAAACTCTGTCACAATATTTTTGACTGCAAGAAGTGATTTGTATGAAAACCCCCAAATTCGTGATTCGACATAAACTAACTAAAACTCTGTCTGGAATTAAGAAAAACCTTGCCGAGGTCTATCATATTGGGAAATCAGCTAATCCTGTATCGATTTTTTGCGATCGTCCGAAGCTTAAATTTTCCACTACAAACGACACACACATACACACTAGCAAACCTCTTATTTTATTATGCGTCTAGAAAGAAAATTCTAGTATACAAGAGCGAATTATATTTTACTTTAAATCCGTATAGTAATTTCTTTGAAACTTACTCTTGCAGAAACTGGGTAACAAAATATTTCCCCTGCAAACTCCCGAATTTTCACTCTCAATACCTTTTCTCATATTTCGGGTTTGACTTTCTTTCTCTATTTGTGAAGAAAAACTCGAAAAGCCCCAAGGCACTAGAGCGACAAGTTTGTATAAAATATTTCTTTTTGAATATTTTGGATTATAAAAGCGTACGTTATGGTGTTCTTATCAATCGCTGAAACTTCGTTGGTCTTTTGTGGTGTCAACTGTCACATGCAATTTTCTCCTATTCATCTTCTACGTGAATTTCGTACGCCATGCGGCGCTTTACTTTTGTCAGAAAATCAAATCCCATGTTTCTTATACGAAAATATTTGTGTGAGGCTCCACTCGATTTTCTCATGCATTCTTATTCCATGAAGTTTAAATATGTTTGCGTCGCAATCATTGCACTGGTTTACACATTTTAATTTTTCTCATATTGTGACTAATGACTTCAGAAAAAAAAAAATTCTGAATTCAAAAATGGGCTCGATGTTCACATGTAACCACTGTTTTTATAAACAATTAAAATTTCATTTTCATTAAATATACTATTTATAATGCATTTGCAAGGTACAAAAAATATGTTTAAAGCTTGATTGTTTCAGCTGATGATTTTCTTTTATAGATGGCATCTTTAACATCTCTGATCAAGGTCCAGCAGTAGTTGGCTTGTATGTTTTGAGTTCTTTTAACCAGCAACGTGTTTCTATGATGCCCATATCTTGGTGAAACTGGTAAACGTGGTAAACATTTCACTGTGTTCATTGCTGGCATCATCGAGATTTAGAGGGAACAAGTACAAATGAGATGCCAGAAAGTGTACATTTAAAGACAAGTTACACCCCAAGTTATTGTAGCTTGAAAGAAGTTCATCAATGAGTGTTTTATAATGTGGAGCTCTATGATTGCCCAGAAAATTTTGAACGGCCATCTTGAAACTATGGAAAACTCTTGTTTTTGCAGGATTTAGAGCATTCTCTAGGACATTATCTTTCATCACCTTCATTTTTGGAATTACAAATATGCTCTCCTTTATTATGGCATAGTTGATAGTGGGGAGCTATTCCTGGAGATATTGAAAACTTGCTCACCTTACTCCTTTGCCTTAACAATATTTGTCATCAATCCAAGCTTGGTATGTAAAGGTGGTAAAACACTTTTTAAGGATTAACAAGGGATCATAAGTCACATTTCTTATCAAGAACAATCTCTTGATATTTTTACCATTGTGTGATTGTTATGAGCCTTGCTGTCCTACTCGCAAAGAAAACAGCCGTTATGCAGTATTTTGTGTAGCATAACTACAAACCTAATAACAAATGTTATTCAAGCACCCATTTTCCAGAAGCAATGTCTTTTATGAAAACATTTTGCTACTGGCAAATATCCAACTATCTAAAACCATTAGCCTGTTCGTTATATGTGCACTATATTTCATATATTTCGATCAAAATCCCTCCATATACTACACAGTCGTACAATTGTGCAAGGGCTAATTATATGTCTCAGTTACTCACATTACTCTCATAATGGGGAGACATTTTTTAAACGTCTTAGAGACAAGCCAATTTCGCCTTTCATTAATCTCACTCGACATTCACCACTGTGTTGCCCCAAAGACAGTTTGAAAACGCCAACACTCTCAATATCGACCAATACTCACAATATGGCTGACTGTAATCTAATATTACTCGTTTGCCTTAGAATTTCAACAAATATGCAATAGCATCTTGAATTTATGGAGGCTTTAAAATGATGAGAAATAATAAAAGAAATCAAGAAACGACAAACTTGCTAGATAGTACAAAATTAAGCTAGAAACATAGTGGTAATGGTTGTCGCTGAATTAATTCCAAAAATGTTCAGAACGATGAAGGAAGACGATGACGGCTGTAGACGATGATGGTTCATAACGACGACGACACCTCGTCAGTGGATTTGAATGTTATGTAGCCTATTATATTACCCGAGCTGGCATAATACCCCGACGTACCGTATATTCCATATATCATGACTATTTTTTCAGATTTACTTTTTAAATTCAAATTGTAATGAATCCCGCTACCCTTGTCGGTATTCGAACGGCGAATCTTTGTTCTGTTCAACTGACAATCTACCAACAGATCCACTGGGCTACTGCCAGCTCTTATCAAAGTGGAATCTGCATTATCCTCACTCTAATGTCATATTGACATGTAACTTGACAATCTGATTAACCACTTTCTATTCTTACTTCAGGTTAGCCTCCTGATGCTACTATTTTTATCCTAGTATCCTAGTAGTTGGCCTCCCGATTTGAAATCAGCGCTCAATATAGCAGAGTCTACTGAATATGTAAAAATTTTACAAGGGTCAATTTCAGTCCCCTGACATTACTGCACTAGCCTTCAAGGTCAATTTTTTTAGGCGCCATTTTAAAGAACCTTGCTATCCCAGTCGACAGACGTGAACCACAGATTGGCCAACCGACGCTTTCCTACTGGGACGAAATTGCAAGCTCTTATTGTTGAAGTAAATTCTGAAAACTATTTAATGATAGCCATATGAATTTCCCCCAACTTATTGTAAACTCCGAAATCAGTTTATCTCCTACTTTTCATCACAGCCCCTAATTTTGTTCATTGATGTTTGTTCATTTTGTTTAAAATTCTTCTACTGTTCATTATTCTTTCCCTTTCATTTTTTCGAATTTTCGTCGGCTTACAACAACTTTCCTGGGTAAGGTGATACATTTATTTCTTGACTGCCGATTACTTGTTCTCCCTAGTACTTATGCTATGTATAATTTAATTGCAGAAGAAATCTATTTTTACCTTTCAAATCGGTTGATAAATTATTTTACATTTTTATACTATTTACTGACGATAATTATTTATTCTTCATATTATTATAAATGGTTCAATATCACAACAGTTTAATGTATGATATTTATGCTTAGATTCAGATTAGTTCCATTTGATTTAGATGTTTTAAAACTAGCTGAGTAGATGTGGTACAAAATCAGTTTTAAAGGTTTCTAATTACCATGTACGACAAGAATTTAAAATATATTGTCGATTTATCTGTTCTCTAACGCTGTGTGTCAACGCTGTTTCTACATACTGTCACGTTAAACGTGGTGTTTCACGAAAAATGTCCGAAAAGAATATAAAATCAACGATTTGTCATAATGAAATATAATACATAATCAGAAAACAGAAGATAGTTAAGCTGTGATAGTAGCACCCCCAGAACTATAATTTCATAAAAATGCAAAATTTAATTGTTTATATAATCTTCCATTGATCAAAACAATGTCAATTAGTAACATTTTTGGTGAAATACTCACTGAGATATTCCAATTACTGTTATACGGTATTATTTGTTCGGCTGAAACGGACCAGCAACAAATAAATAAGAGAAAATTAAATAGTAGAATGTTTCAGTTGGAGATTTTTCTGCTTTCACTAAATTCGTTTATGATCCTTTCAATCTTACATTCATGGGAAATCAACTATTCATATTTGCAGTTCATGTAAAAAGTAGAGCATTTCAATTATTGATATCTCAGCAGATTATTCTTCAGAAGATTTTTCTTCAGAATTGATATCTCAATAGATTTTTCTTCCCTAATTAACCACTGCAGAATTTTACTAATTGACATTTGTTAGGCTGTATAAAAAATTAAAGTTTGCATTTTTATAAAATTATAGTTTCCAGAGAGTGCAACTTTCGTAACTAAATGTCCTTTGTTTGCTGATAATTTTTCACTTAACTTCTACCACCAATCGTTGGTTTATATTTCCTTCAGACACTTCGCAAAAAAAGCCTACATACTAAACGTTGCAATAATTTATGCTATGGAATGCACCAAAAGCCGCTTTTTTAAATAATGGTGAAATACTTTCTAAAAAACCATGTTCTCGATAGAGCTGCAGCTGAAATAGAATCTAATAATCGTCAATTTCGAGAAACACTCAAACAAAATACGTGCCGCTAATAAAAATGAGGGAACATGAACAAATTCTTTTCCTAAAATGATTTGTTCGGCAGCATTGTCGCGATTTTTGTTTTTTGTAAAATGTCAATTTTGTCTCCTACAGCAAATTTTTTGTGCGTCTTTTTAATAAAACTGGACAACAAAATTTGACTTTCTGCGCTTCTCTGAGATTGAACAAAGTTCATTACTTTCCTTATATACATAATGTATAAGGAAAGTATTGTGACGGGGTCGAAAATTCGAATTCGAGTTTTCGACGGGAGATCACGTTTCAAGCATCCCTGATCACGAATCAAACATTTTTGAAGTGATGTCTGTGTGTGTGTGTGTGAAAGTATGTGTGTGTGTGTGTGTGTGTGTGTGTGTGTGTGTCTGTGAGTCTGTGGAGACGATAACTGACGAACGAATGGACCGATTCGAACGAAATTTAGAACAAAAATCACAATCCGTAAACACTGGAAGCCTATTGTTTATTTACGCAAACAAATGTTCAGAACTCCCCTAAATTTTCGAGTGAAATTTTGAAAAAATCGTCAAAAAATCAAAAGCGCTAATAAAGTTACGCAAATAGACATTTCTTATGTAATTTTTCATTAGAAAACGATTGACATAAATTTTAGAATGCTAACCGTTCTCGAGATATTACACATTTTTAAAAAACATTATCAAAAGTTATACAAAATTAAAAAAAAATTATTTCCTATTGAGAAACATGTTCACTTTTCATATGTAAGACCATGCGATAAATTGGGTGACATCATTCTCGTGGATCTAGCTCGTTCCATTCATGAAAAAAGATACTTTGAGTAAAATTTTTGTATTTGAACTCTAATAGCCATTTATCTGCTGTAAGAATAACTTATTTCTCCGTCCATAACGCTTGGCGTGATTTTGGCGACGAATTTGGCGGAATGTCGCCAACATGGCGACATTTTTTATTTTGCCAAATTAACAAAAATCTCGCCAAATTGATAAAAATGACGCAAAATCAATGAAAATGATGACTAATTGAAGAAAATTCAATATCTTGGAAAAAATATAAGTATCTACTTTAAGAATAACATTTTTTTAACTTTAAAAGTAGTAAATTCGTTGCATTATATAAGGAAAGGTATGTGTTGCGCACATCAGATTTTTTTTATGTTGTGTTCTGCAGAATATGAAATTTACAGATAAAATACCAGATTGGCTTTACAGTGTCCCAAAAAGACTGAAACGCGCTTTAATTCCTTACCTGTTGGAGATAAGTGACCAATGTAAATTGCAAAAATGTTGGAAGCAAGGTAGCAAATAATACTGCGTTAATGAAATAGTCCACCCATTAATTTAAAAAAAGTTACACTTTTTAAATTTTTATATGACCCTCTTATACTAATTGGGTCAATCAGAATATTTTTATTTTTAATCCAACAAGATTATTAAAAACTCCGCATATCTGTATCTTTAAAATCAACTGAATTATGATAAAGGAACAAATATGACTTATGCCACTTTTCCGTACCTAAAGGCTGTTTCATCATTGAAAATAGGGATCATAAACAAATTGAAGATGGAAATTGTTTAGATAAAAAAAGGTACTGAAAAGTACTTAATTATTGAAAAAGTACTTAGTTATTGAAAAATATTTAAGAATCCGTGATTGCATCGTGAGCCTACGAGGAATTCGCAAAAATGTCTCCTATTTATTATCAACCAGTTTTATATTTTTTGTGATATGTCACAAATTTACATTTCTAATATGATATAGTGTCCCCATTCACAATGTTCAATTTTTAATTAAGTATAATTCGCTCAATTTCAAAGATACAGATATGCGAGTTTTTTTTAATTACTTTCAACATTTTTGCAAATCACATTGCCCACTTATTACCAACAGGTAAAGAATTAAAGAGCGTTTCAATCTTTTTGGGATACCCTGTATAGTTTTAGAAATAAATTTTAAAATACTTTTACACATGTGCAACGTTTTACACATTTGCAAGTTGCATACCCTATTTCAATTATAGAATTTATATAATGAATTTCTGGAGCATCTCAGGTTCAGCAAAAATATCTGATAACATTGCTGAATTCCAGTTTCTGTGTTAGCCTTTTTTTAGGGTAGTAATTTACTGTTGAAACAATTCCCTGATAGCACAGCAATTAACACAGCAATTAGCCAGGAAGACATTAAGATAAGAATGTAATGTGTACTTTCAATGACATCTTGCATGTTTGTCTCTGGTAGTGTCCTTATAGCACTGCAAGAGGATTTCTAAGTGTAGACCACATATTCTAACTGAACTTCCCCATCCCCCTCTACACCGTGCATCTTGAAATCTAGAGCTTATCCGCTATTTTAAGTTCATAAATGGGATCAGTATGTCAAAATTAGGGAAAAATCTATTATATATACTAATTGCCAAGTTTCCGTCTGTCTGTCCGTCTGTCTGTCTGTCTCTGACGATTCTTTTAGGCACTTCCCGAATAGATAGATACTTGTAATTTGGTACACGGCTCGGTCGTTCGATAAAACTTCCGGAAAAAATCGATTTTTTCGAAAACGTTCTATAGTGGGGGAGCCCCACACCAAAACGTTCGAAAAGTGAAATGATGGAAAAGCATACTTTGCGATGAGATAGAGACTTTAAATTTGGTGTATGGGTAAATCATTCAAAAGGAAGAAAGTGTGCAATTTCAGATTTCCAATATTTTCTACTTAAGGGGTTGCCGCACACCAAAACGTTCGAAAAGTGAAATGATAGGAAAGTTTGCTTTGCGATTAGATAGAGACTTCAAATTTGGTGCATGGGTAAATCGTTTAAAAAGGAGAAAGTGTGCAATTTCAGATTTCCAATAATTTCTACTTAAGGGGGTGTCGCACACCAAAATGTTCAATTTACCGAATAAATGAGAAAGGACCTCTTCAAAATTTGATAGAGGCTTGAAATTTGATATATGGGCTAATCATTTGACAAATATACCCAAGACGAATATTGTTTTTCAAAAATGTTCTTTTAAGGGGATGCTCCAAAGAAAAACGTTCGAAAAGTGAATTGATAAAAAGCCATGTATCGGATGAGATAGAGATATCAAATGTGGTGTAAGGGTAGATAGTTTGGAAGAAAGAAAGTGTACAATTTCAGTTTACCAATATTTTCTACTTTAGGGAGCGCCACAGACCAAATTGTTCGATTTTAGGAATAAAGGAGACACGCCCCTTTTAAAACGTGATAGAGGCTTGATATTTGGTATATGGGCGAATCATCTGATAGAAATCACAAGAAGAGCAGAGTTTTTCAAAAATGTATATTTAAGGGGGTGAGTACTCCACACAAAAACATTCGAAAAGGGATATGCTAGAAAAGTATGCTTCGCGATGAGATAGAGACTTCAAATTTGGTGTACGGGTAAAAAGTTGGAAAGGAAGAAAGTGTGCAATTTCAGTTTTCCAACATTTGCTATTGTAGGGAGTGCCGCTCACTAATATGCTCGATTTGCCGTACAAATGAAAAACGTCTCCTTTACAATGTGATAGAGACTTGAAATGTAGTATATGGGCTAACCATTTGACAAAAAACCAAAGAGGAATACAGTTTGACAAAAATGTTCATTAACGGAGTGCTAAACAGAAAGATGTTCATTAACGGAGTGCTAAACAGAAAAATGTTCATTAACGGAGTGCTAAACAGAAAAATGTTCGAAAGGTGAAATGATAGAAAAAACATGCTTCGCAGTAGATAGAGACTTCGAATTTGGTGTACGGGTAGATAGTTTGAAAAGAAGAAAGTGTGAAATTTCAGATTTCCAATATTTGCTACTTTAAGGGGTGCCGCACACTAATATGTTCGATTTTCCGAATAAATGCGTCCTTTTAAATGTGATAGAGGCTTGATATTTGGTATATGATCCAATCATTTGATAAAAAACGTAAGACAAATAGAGTTTTTAAAAAATTTTCATTTATGCGTGTGCTTTACAGAAAAACGTTCAAAATGAGAAATAATAAAATAGCATATTTCGGAATGAAATAGACTTTAATGTGGTGTACGGGTAAATAGTTCGAAAGGAAGAAATGCTCAAATAAAATTTTCCAATATTTTTTCTTTAGGGGTTCTGCACACCAAAATGTTCGATTTGCCGAATAAATGTGAAACGCGAATTACTCAATTTACAATATTCAGGAGTTGCTTATTGAGAAACCGTTGATTTTCAACGGGTATTCATTCGGCTGGTATGTTACTATTGTCTCAAGGGCATTTCTTATCATCTACCGTTGAAAGGTCATTAACGTACAGTCAATGAACACCCCTTCTCAATTACGCATTCATTGTATATTAACTGTAAATTTTTTATAAATGTATTTTCCTTAATCGAATGCGAGGCAGAACATATTTTGAAAATAATTTGAATTTAAAAGGCTACAATGAATAAGAGCAAAAAAATACTCTTATAAATAAACATTTAAAATTCATATTGTTACAAACATTAAAAATCCCTTCACTGAAAGCTGGAAAAGAAAAACCCGGACAGGGGGACTTTCCTATGACGTGATTCTAGGATTGCAATATCAGCACCGTCGGGTCAAGGTTGCTAGATTTGACAATTCATCGCCAATTTGGCGATTTTCGTAACATTTCGATTGTTCGCGAACCTTTGCAAAATAACAAATTGTAAAGTTCCTAGTTCCAAGCTACTCTGTGTAGGCGGTATTGTAAAGGTTTTTACCTGACTTAGGTTCCATTAATGATCTACAACATTGAACAAACACATGCTTTAATCCAGCTAACTTCGCTAACAACTCAATACACAATTATATACACAGAATATATACAATCTAGTACTATCATATCAATACCTCGACCTAATCTTAACCTTTCGTTACTGAACTGAAGTAGCAATACTAACCAACCATTAAATCCTAGCTATCTACACTCACAGAATTGTAGAGACCATCCTTTTGCTATGTGCTTCCATTAATGAACAGACCAACACCACATTCTCGTATAAAGGTAACAGACGAAGCTGACGACGACATTCATACTTGCATCTCTCTCTCTCTCCCTCTCTCTCCCTCTCTCTCCTCTCCCTTTCTCTCCCCTCCCTCTCCCTCTCCCCCCCTCTCTCTCTCCCCCCTCTCTCTCTCTCTCTCTCCAGTCGTGTTACGAGAGTTGCCGTTATACGAGATATATTGAATTTTATAGTACGCCAATGATTTGAGGATAATATCGGCTGTTTTGTGGAATTATGGAAGAATTTACTGGCTGTTTTACTGTACCTGACAATTTTTTGGTGATCTCGTGCGTTAGTAACCGATCTTTGCTGTATATTGTTCTTGTTTACTCTGTGCTTGTTACTAAACGTGTTAGTTATTCAGAAATTTGAACTCATTCTTGTATCCTTTTTGCACACCCATGATTCCAGAGAATACGTCGTAACAATATATACTAGTTACAGTGCCAGCACCTAGTAGTCACTATTAAACAACTACTTTTTAAAAATAAATCAATTTCTCAGAAAATAAAGCAAAAAAAATCTGATGTGGACAACACATGACTCTCCTTATATAATGCAACGAATTTACTACATTTACAATAAAAAATAGGTTTTTCCTATCGTAGACATTTATATTTGTTCCAAGACATTGGATTTTCGCCAATTAGTCGTCATTTTCATTGATTTAGTGTCATTTCTAGCCATTTGGCAAGACTTTCGTTAATTTGGCAACATTTAAAAAATTCGCCAAGTTAGCGACATTCCGCCAAATTCGGCGCCAATATCTCGCCAAGCGTTATGGACGGAGAAATAAGTTATTATTATAACAGATAAATAACTATTGGCGTTCAAATACAAAAGTAATTACTCAAAGTATCTTTTCTCATGAATGGAAATAGTTAGATCCACGAAAATCCAATATGTCACCAAATTTATCGCATGATATTACATATGGAAAGTGAACATGTTTCTCAACAGTTAATATATATATATTTTTAATTTATGGATTTTTTATAAATATATTTGAAAGATGTGCAATATATCGAGAACGGTTCACACTAGAGTTCTGAAGTTTATGGTAATCATTTTATAAGGAAAAATTATATAAGAAATGTCTATTAGCGTAACTATATTAAAGGTTGTGATTTTTTGATGTTTTTTTTAAATTTCACTCGAAAACTTAAGGGGGTTGCTGAACATTCGATTGCGTTTAAAAACAATAGGCTTCCAGTATTTTCGGATAGTGATTTTTGTACTAAATTTCATTTCATCCGTTCCATTCGTTCGTGAGATATCGTCTCCACAGACTCACTGGCACACACACACACACACACACACACACCCACACACACACACACATACTTTCACACACACGTACACACATAGACATTACCTCAAAAATGTTTGATTCGCGATCAGGGATGCTTGAAACGTGCTCTCCCGTCGAAACCTCGAATTCGAATTTTCGATCTCGTCACAAAACTCTCCTTATACATTATGTATATAAGGAAAGTAATAAAAGAATCACACCCGCTCCATGGGCGCTCCATGGGCGCATAAGCCGCTCAGTAACCCCTCCCCCCCTAAAAATATAATACCCTAATCCTTACCCTCAAATAACATGTTAAACTATACACAGAACGCACATTCAGCTCAATCTGCCTTTTATATTATTAAAAGTTGATAGAATAACATTAAGCGTGTTTCATCATATCAAGAGCATTCCCCTGTATTTATCCCAGGGCTCAGAACTGACCATGAAGGCTAGATGGAGCTGATGAACCAGGCATGACATGACATCCTAAAGTCAGTTAAGGGCGACCCAAAGACCTTTTACCTAAAGACACATTACGGTAAAAAAGAAGCCCTTTGACGGATTGCCATAGTTGCTAAAATCCTCATAAATGTGAAAACATAAACTTTCTAATTTAATTATTTAAACTGACTAATTGAAGGCAGGAACACAATTTCTGTTTTTTTTTTTTTTACAAAGATAAGGTATTCAGTTAGATGCTGAAAAATTAAGACCTATCTCGTAATGTTTAATCAAGGCGTCAATATTAAAATTAAACTCTCTGAAAATTCACAGATTTTTGAAAAGATTGGTTTTAAAATCATTAACAAAATTCGAGTTTTTAGAAAATTGGGCTCTTCAAATCCAAGGTTTATAGAATACTACAGGTTGGTCCATCCGCTAGTCTTACGGTATTGGCTGGAGGAAACGCGGAACGATGACGTCAAAGTTGCTGGAAACCGTCCACTTCTCTATGCGAATCAATGATATCTGGTTAGGTACAGTTTTAAAATCCGAACTTATTTAGCGCTGTTTCCGAATTGTTCTACTGTTATTACTGTAAGTTTTTTTATTCTGAACATTAGATACATTAGCGAACAATAAACACAAATACCATTTAATTATTTTGTAATTCAATAACGCGGTTTTATTAAAATATCCATTTTACATGTATACACATAAATACAAGTAAATACATTTTTACAAACATGCGAGATTATTCAAATATTTTACTTAGTATATAATTATGCAAATATTTAGCTTAGTTTATATATATATAAATTTTTAGTCCAATTTACATTTTCACAAATATTAAGCTTAATTTATATTTATACACGTGGTTTGTTCAATTTACGTTCATACGAATATTTATTTTCATTTACATTTATACGAATATTTAGGACATTTATATTTAAACAAGTTTGTATCTTAATTTATGTTTCTAAAAGCAATTTATCCAGTTTATCTATTCAAATTTTAGATCGACGTTTAAAATTAAAATAATAATCATTTTTAAATCTATTAAATAATGCTTAGTTCAAAGATATAGTTCGCTATTGAGAGCATTTAAAATATGTTTATGAAAATAATTATTTTTGAATAAAATATTAATCGATTAAAAATGTTAAGTACTCAATACAATTGCATAATATAGATTAAAAAGGTAAAATGGGAATTAGTTATCACGAATTTAAGAATTTGATTGCTAAAGAATTTTTTTATTTTATTTGTTTATTTATTTATTTTTTAGTAAACATTAAAGCAAAAATGTTTTTATTGAAATACTGCTTTTTAAAAAAAAATTTCGCTGAACTTTTTTATCATTAGCACGGTTTAATAACTTTTTATTAAGATGCGTAATACGAATAAAGATTCTCAATCTTGAATATAAAATAAGAGTTTTATGGCTTACTTCTGGGAAGTTTACATTCATACTGCAGAATAATTTATGAATTATTTTAGGTTGCCTATTTAGCTCATTTCAATGAATATTGTAAAACACTATTTCAAATTTTTGACTGTATCTAGGCAAGTGTTCCAGGGCACTGTAAGTCCTCCTCTATTAAAGCATGTAATCCAAGATTTTTTCCGAACTTCATTGTCTTTATTTTTGGATAAGGGTTCTTTTGTTTTAAAGGACAAATATCCAGCAATATACTCTTATAACATTCTCCTCAATATTTTTCTCTGAGGGACATTGTTCAAGAATAAATGAATAATTTCGATTAATGCCGCTGCATTCTCCAATAACTAATTTTTCAATTAAATTATTTTCTGAATTTATTGCAGTTGAAACTTCTGTTGTGGTATTGTTTTTTTTTTTTTTGAAGGAATAATCCTTTTAAGCAAGGAGTAGTGAAGATATGTATTTTTTCTCACTCTGTTACGTTACTGTGTTTAGAAGGCAGCAAAAGTTGACCACTTGCGAGGAGCCGAAGACGTAATAGGAATTTGAACTGACTGGGTCCAGAGTGAT
Source organism: Amaurobius ferox (assembly GCA_951213105.1). Lineage (NCBI taxonomy): Eukaryota > Metazoa > Arthropoda > Arachnida > Araneae > Amaurobiidae > Amaurobius > Amaurobius ferox. The sequence continues at coordinate 54,507,950 of OX578138.1, read as the reverse complement.
CATAAGTGTGGTCCATATCTGATATGACAGAAAAAAGAAACTCTTTAAACAATCTTGATTTAAACTAGAATCCATACATCGCAAGTTTTCTTATCGTTATTGCAATTAGCAATTGCACAACTTGCCATCACACATCACAAATACAACACTTTTGCCAAAAATACACGAAAAACAAGCTTGAAAATGGTTTACAATTATTAATACACAATATTATAACGCTCACGAACGATTACAATTATTATTACGCAATATTATAACGCTCACGAAAGATCTACGTGAAAGAAAGCAGAGAAACAGCCTTTAGCCACTTTGACGTCACAACCTTCCTCCCCTTTCAGTGGACTGATTCCGTCTCCCCGGATGGACCAACCTGTAGTATTCTATAAACCTTGCATGAGATCCATTCGAAATACCTTAGCTTCAATTTCATAGACTCGAGATCTTGACTTTAAATTTTAAGAAGGGGGTAGCCTTTTTAATCCATACCCCTCATTTTAAAGTTTTTGATATATTTAAAATATATTGAAATTTTCAAAATTTCAGAAGTTTCCGACAACTGCTTGGATTGTTGTATCTGCATAAAAAAATTGCGAGTTTCTATACTAAGTAGAGGGATTTGGAAACAACAAACAAACAACCATGGGTTTTAACTCATTAATATTATAGATTTTCACTTGATAATGTTACAGATTTTAAAGATCGCACTTGGAATATTTAAAAAGTTTCCTTTTCCACTATGTCGATAGAAAGGTAGAGCAGTATGTCGAATGAAATTTTGATCGACTATTCCGATGGATAAATGTATAAAACATAAAGACATTTTTGCATTGTTTTGAATGGTTTAAAGGTAGTTAATAGGTAGGTTATAAGGTAGTTTATAGGTAGTTATTGGTGTTGGCAAAGATTCTCTGTACTAATTTTACACTGCTTTACAAGTATGTGATTGATTTTATTCAACATATCTTCTAACATGAAGCGACATAGCTCCACATACTCCGCTAAAGAAGGATGTCAGCTTCTAAAAGTTGTTTTATTGTGTAGCGCCATTGGGGTTTCCTGTACACCTGCAATAAAAAGTGTATAATAACTTTAAAACTTCTCGACTTATATGCCTGATCCATACATTTTTTGACACCCCGTATAAGAAATCTGTGTAAATGATTTGTATATGCTTTGAATTATACGATACGTAAGAAATGTAAATATACACTCTCTGTTTCTCTTTTCTAGAAAGGGGTTTGGGCAACCTATTTTCGAACACTGTCACGTTCCTGCTGAATTTTCAATAATTTATGCTAAGGAATGCGCCCAGAAACCGCTTTTTTAAATGTCAATGAAATGCTTTGCGAAAAACCAAGTGCTTTATAGTGCTACTGCTGAAACAAAATCTAATTTTCGTCAATTTCGGAAACCACTCAAGGAGCCTACGTGACGCAAATAAGAATGAAGGAACGTGAGCAAAAAAAATTTTTTTTTTTAAAAATGATTTGTTCGAAAGCATTTTGGTGGATTTTATTCGATACGGATTATCAATTTTTCTCCGAGAGCAAATGTTCTACGTGTTTCGTGAATAATTGATTATTATTTTAATAAAATATTGCAATATCTTCGTTTTTCGGATGCACCGCTGGGAAATCGCCACCTTTTCGTCATTGTACATTTTAAATTATGCATTTGTTTAAACACTTTAGCTGAAAGAATTTTTCCTCATCGAATATGAGACAGCATTTGTCATTACACTTTGCAGTTAATTTGAATTTCTGAAAGTCGAAGGAATGATTGTTGAATAAAACTGATAGGAATACATATCCCAGTAGCATGCCGATAATGACCCTATATTGGCATTCGATATCGAGTCATTATAATAATGTAGATACTTTAATAATATAGATCCACTATTAACCAACCATATATAGCCAATATATCACAAATACCAGAACCTGATTGAAAATATTTTAAATGTAAAGCTTATATTGGCATTTACATTGCAATGTCAATATTGAGCCAACATAGGTGAATAGTTTATACCTGATATTAGAGTAATAATGCCAATATCTAGCCATCATTGGTGGCTAATTTATTCCTAATACTGGCATAATACTGTAATGCTAATATCTAACCAATATTGATGACTGATGTATTTCCAATATTGGCCCTAATTTTTCCCAATATTCCCAATATTTTCTGAGTCATTACTGGCCAGCTGTGGAGAGGTTGAAAACGCAAAGAACTTTCCTGTCTTGTATAAGAGAATTACATGATACACTTGACTTTCCTCTTCAACTCGTTTTCCCTTTCCAGACCCTTGGTCTTTAAACTTGATGTGAGATACTTGGACCTTGTATCTGCTGTTAACAAGAAATCTTCTCTTGACTCTGAATTGAAATGTACTGCCTTGACTACAATACATGAAAGTTTCCCGGATGATTCTTGGCTCCATGTCTATACTGGTGGTTTGGATGAGGGGGCCATTAAAAATGCTGGAGTTGGCGCTTACTCTATAGACCTTACATTATCTTGCGTCGTTGGGAAACTCTTTGACAACTTTGATGGCGAACTAGCAGAAATTTCTTTAACCTTAAACAAAATAGAGGAGTGTGTAACAGAAAATATCATCTTTTTTTGTTGATTCCAGGGCGGTGATTATGACCTTAACATCTTTCAATCTCTGGGAATGTGAGATTTCCAAGAATTGTATGGAAAAAATAGATAAGCTGCTGAACATCAAGAACCGTATTGCCCTGCAATGGATTCCAAACCAATGCGGGATATATGGAAATGAGCGGGCAGATTTATTGGCTAAGAATGGATCTCAAATGATGCAACCGGATTCTCCTTTGACTGTCCGGCATATAAAGCGATATATATCCCACTCTATTAAAGCTAACCGTTTTAGTCTGTACCGGGAGAGAGCTTCCGGAAAAAAGTGGAACTCCCTGTTAAATAAGTCGGCAAGAATACCTAGTTCCATGCATAGAGCAGTTGGCGTGGCTTGCTTTAGACTTGTCACGGGTCATGATTACTTACAGAGTCACCTCTATCGAATGAGACTGACAGATACAGATGTCTGCCCTCTTTGCGACCATGGCGTTCCCATGACTGGAGAGCACCTCAACGTTTGCCCTGCTGTTTTTGACTGTTTTCCTTTATATGTTACTGACAAGGCTTTTAGTGACTATTTTAATCGTTCTTCTTTGTATTGGGATGCTCGTCGACTTATGACCGAGAGGTCGGAGACGGACATAGGATAAAAAAATATATTGGCCCAATATGGACTTTACATTTGAAATATTTCCAATGAAATGCCACGATATATGATAATAGTCAAATATTGCAGAAACATTGGCATGCTATTTGTGTAGCTAAACTTTGTAAACAAAATAAAAACTTTTTCCATCTGCGAATCGAACCATCGAAATTCAATTGTAAGACGATGCTCAATTATCTCAGCATTTGAGATGATTGCATTGGACAACAGTTGAACAAACTTTATGTTATATTGTCTGCTGAAGACGAAAATGGCTGTAAAAACTCCAGATTAGTTCTTGCTTTTAAAATATTTATGAAGTAAATTTTACACACTTGCATATATTATACATAGCCTATTAATATCTTGATACAGGAAATCTGTCCGTTATAATAATTTCCGGAGCATCTCTCATATGGGTCCTGGCAATAGTATGTTATCATTGCTGCATTCCATCTACTTTGGTAATATTTGTGAGGATAGCAATGTTCTGATGAAACCTTCCCGTTCTTGTCATTGCACACACCGTAATTAGCTGAAAATAAATCCACATGAGGGTTTAAAAAGTGTATTTTTAATCACATCTGGCACTCTTGTCTCCCGTAGCCTCCCTCGTAGTGCTGCGAGAGGAATTCTACAAACAATACAGTCTATCTATCCCCACTACACCCTCCCCATGTTTTGAAAACGAAGTATAATCCCAGATTTTTTTTAATTTATACTCGAGTTCAGCATGTCAGTATTAATTAAAAATAGCTATTTTTGCATCAGAGCAATTTTAGCTGTTGCGTTATCTTCATGTCAGCATTAGTAAAAAAATGCTAGTTTTGCCTCAGAGGAAGTTTGGTTGTTGCGTCAACATCATGTCAACATTCATGAAATTTAGCTGATTTTGTCTCAGAGGAATTTTGGCAATTGCGTTATCTTCATGTCAACATTAGTGAGAAACAGCTAGTTTTGCCTCAGGAATTTTGGTTATTGTGTTATCTTCATGTCAACATTAGTAAAAAAAAGCTAGTTTTGCCTCAGAGAAATTTTAGTTGTTGCTTCTCACTTCATGTCAACATTGGTGAAAAATAGCTAGTTTTGTCTCAGGAATTCTGACTGTTGCGTTATCTTTATGTGAAAATTAGTGAAACATAGGTTGTTTTGCCTCTGAGAAATTTTGACTATAGTGTTATCGTCATGTCAACGTTAGTAGAAAAGAGCGAGTTTTTCATCAGAGGAATTCTGGCTGTTGCGTTATCTGCATGTTAATATTAGTAAAAAATAGCTAGTTTTGCCTGAGATGAATTTTGACTATTGTGTTACCTTCATGTCAAAGTTAGGGAAAAATAGCTAGTATTACATCAGAGGAATTCTGGCTGTTGCGTTCTCTTCATGTCAACATTAGTGAAAAATACCTAGTTTTGCCTAAGAAGAATTTTGGTTGCTGAGTTTTCTTTCCATATATATATACAAAATTAACGAACTTGATATTTGGTAGTTTTAAATATCTAATTGTACTGTATTTTGTGATCTGTAAAGCCTCCTTATACATCTGGTTTTCTATGCATCATGGCATCTTGTTTGCATTAAATAACTAGTTGAAACTGCTGCTATACATCTCAATATCCTGCAAAAATTCAAAATTTGATATAAATCAAACCGCGGTCTCTGCATGTAATCTGCACCGTCAAGTCGAATGCCATTGTAAAAGTTTATCTGCTACAGCAGGGAATTAAGCCGCTGATTTATGGCTGCTATTATTTTAGAACAGTTTTTTCAAACTTCGGTAGGGGTAGCCTAAGGACGCAACAGGCTTCAAAAGGATTCGTGGTCTTTAGTTCTTACTGGCAAATAAATAATCTTAGATAGCATTGTTTCTAATATAATTTATACAATTTCGCTTTTCGTAAGTTTTTACATTGCTTACAGACTGATTTTTACTTTCTATGCAATACATGGTAATGTATAGGGAAAGTATTGGAATCATGCCGAAAATCACAACTCGCGTTTTCGATGGATCTACACATTTCGAGACCTCTAGAATACGAAAAAACTATTTTTAGCATGACGTCTGTATGTGTGTCTGTGCAGATATTGTATCCACTCTAACTAAAAAAGTAATTGACCGAATTTCATAAAATTTGGTAGGTAAATCACTTGTGGATTTATCTGGTGCTGATTAGTTTTGGGTACGATTCGGGATAAAAGAACCCGCCTTTTTTGGGAAATGGCCCGCAAAAGCTTGTATCCAATTTTGCTCAAAATCTAATGGACCGAATTTCACAAAATTTTATAGATAAGTCGCTTGTGGATAACCTTGGTGCTGATTAGATTTTGGTATGATTCGGAAAAAATAACCTGCCTTCTTTTTGCAAAATGGCCCACAAAAATCGACAAAATCTAAAATAAAAAACTACGTATGCTGAAATATATCAATTAAATGCTTGTTTTATACGTAATTTTCAACGAAGAAAAGAATAAGTCCAACCCCATTACTCTAGGACTAGCCGTTCTTGAGATATGTTTTTTTCTCTACGCCACCTTTGAAAATGAGTCCAGTTACCAAATGAGAACGAAAATTGAATTAATAGTGAAATAAATTTAAAATAAGAGAATGTGTATAGAGTATGCAGGGAAAGTCATGTACTGCCCACATCAGATTTTTAGAATAGTAATAGTAACCGTATGGAAATTGTAATGTAACGTTTACAATATAGTCAAATTTTTTGGAACTTTTTACTAATGAAAAAATGTAGCACATATTGCATTAAACGCGTAATTAATTCATTTAATATTGGTGGTGCAGTTCTTTGTAAGCAATAGACTGGATTAATATCTGGGTTTCCCAATAGTAGTTGTCGCATTTCTCAATGTTTTTGATCCCAATGGAACCGATCACTCCATTTCATTTTGGGACTTCAAAATACCCTTACTTACTGGTTTGATCATCAGTAACTGGTTTGATCATATAATTCATTTGGTTTTCAATTGGTTTGGTTATCTTTCTGAAAGTCTAATTGGTCCTCTTCCTGAAAGTCCAATAGATCAACTTTCTGAAAATCCAATTGGTCATGTTTCTGAAAGTCCAATTAGATATCTTTCTGAAAGTCCAATTGGATATCTTTCTGAAAGTCCAATTGGTCATCTTCCTGAAAGTTGTTGGTTCGGTCATCTTCCTGAAAGTTGTTGGTTCGGTCAACTTCCTGAAAGTTGTTGGTTCGGTCATCTTCCTGAAAGTTGTTGGTTCGATCATCTTCCTGAAAGTTTTTGGTTCGGTCATCTTCCTGAAAGTTGTTGGTTCGGTCATCTTCCTGAAAGTTGTTGGTTCGGTCATCTTGCTGAAAGTTTTCGTTGGTTCTGTAATCTTTCTGAAAGCTTTCGTAGATTCGGTCTACTTTTCACAAAATGTTTATAGACCTTTAAGTAGCCTTTTGCATCATAACATCGATTTGAAGGTTTGGTGAAAGCATAATTTTTTCTATACAATGACATGAGAAAGTAATCGTATACAACGAATTTAACGTTTTGAGTGACAAAAAGAGTCATATAACGATATACCATCGATGTTTACTTAAAACACTACTTTAAAATTGGATTTATTATTTTCGTAAATGCAATCAAAAGAAATGACCTACAGAGGATGGCCTATTTAAAAAATAGTATAATATTTAGTAACTCCGAATGTCTTTTAGCACGAAATTGTAAAACAAGAAAGTTCTGAAGGAGCCCCTATATGGTGGTATGTACACCATTTTACACGGTGCCATTAAAATGTTTCATACTATTTTACACACTTATTTTGTACATTCATGAGAATTTACGGAAAACCGAAAGTGACATCTCCAGAACCGGAAGTGGAAATTCTTAATGAACTTCTCCCTGAAATTTGATACTGTTTCTACATCAGGTGATATCATTTTCAAAATCCGTTATTTCAATAGCCGATTTTGAAAATTATATACTGTAAGAAGGATGGACATTTTTAAACCGGAATTAGTAAAAGAACTGAAGTGGAAACCCTCATCAAAATCTTCTCCTTCCTAATTTGATGCTGAATTCATATCAGCTATCTATCATCTAAGCTCTCTATACAGTTGATACTGATGCTTCAAAATATATTTTCGCTAAAAACAAAGAGGCCAAATTGGATCGCCACCAATAATAAACCAGAATTAAAAGCCCTTATAAAGTTACTTTTATAAAACGTGCTTAAATTATGGACCAAATTTACCATGACATTACGTTATATTAATGTCTGCATTTCCCACCAAAACTTTCGGGTCATCTCTGGATAGTCATTTTCAATAAAGAAAATAATGGGAATTATTTTATGACGCAATCGATTCATCAAAAACTCTCAACTTCTGAATCATTGTCAGAATTCTAGCGTTAAATTCTAACACGATTGCAAAATAACACTCCAAAAACGAACATGTTATACTACAGATCTGAAGAATATCATAAGCAAACAAATATTTTTATACATTATCACAACAGGATGAACTTTGAAAACATGCTTGCAATAACAACTCCTTGAAACATGAATTGCTTTTTCTAATAAACATACAAAAGAACAAACACATCTTGCAATACTTTTAAAAGCTACATACCTTCCTTGATATTCGTTTCTCCCTAAGGGTACAAAAACCTTGGGAATTTCCTCCTGCCCTCTCCCGTGAGTAAACACTGTAACGTAATCAATTTGTTCCTTCTATGAATTCGTCAAGAATAGAAATATGAGTTTAATTTCTATATTTTCTTTTAAAGACAGCAATAGTGTGTTTTCCTTCACAAAAAATCATTTGAAAAGTTTTATAGTGAATATATTTCACTTTAAAGGAGGCATATTATTATTCTACTAAAGAGTTTTATGTGAAGGTGTATTTTAAAACAAGAAATGATTTTACATGAATATGATTGTGAAATAAGATCATAAAATATCGAAATTATAACCAGACAATTATATATTCTTATAAGGTCTTAAAGGGCTACAAGTTAATCATATACTATTTATAGCTCGTGCTTTTAATTTTCAAGATAGATGCATTATAAAATTTTCAATCTTCTTCAACTAAGGGGGGAACAGCCCAGAGTTAGCTCGCGGGGATTGCCCTCGGACGACCCGAGTTCGATTCTGCCCAAACTGTCCCCGTGTTCACGCGAAGTAAGAACACGTTAAATATGGGGGTTCGTAAGTCCTTCCGAAAGGTTGGTGGGGGGGGGGGGTACGATTCCTGTGGATGCTGCCCCTGTGATACAGTGATCACATATTTTATACATAACCCTGGGAAAAAAAGGGCAGTGAATGTAAATGAAATGTATACAATGGTTTTGTAGTATGTATATAGCTAGGCCTTTGCACAGACGGAATTGGGATTTTTTTGAGCCGTTGGGTTGTATGCACACTGACATGGATTGTAAATATTCAGAGAATTAATTGCAGCAAAATGTCAAAGTTGAGCTACAAATTTCTGAAAATTTATAGCCCTGTCAAGTGTGGCTTGCGTCGGGGTCCGTTCCTTGGACCACCCGGTTTTTAGAAAGTCTTTTGGTTCTTGTGTTTTAGTGGAGCGCATAAAAAATGAGCGTCGCTTCGAAAACCAATGGTGTGTTTGGACCGCCTTTTTTATTGCGCTTGGGAAACAGCGAATGGGAATTGAAGGACTTCCTCCCTAATTTTTTGTCGTTCCCCTTGTTTTTAAAATTCTAAAAGTTTTAGAAGATAAAAAAAAAGTTCAGAGAGACGCAGTCTGATTTTGATGGCATTTTACCTAACCAGGGGTAACAGACTCTAGGTCAGCGCATATTTTTCCAGAAACAACTTATCTGTTTACTGCAGCTGTGGCAGTGCTTAGTCACAGCTATTTAGAACGGTTTCGACTATTTCAGCCTAATCTTCACTACGAAGGTACGTGGACGGAGTCTTGTAGGGGCACCTATCCCTGGATCCTAAGCAGCAGACAATCTATACGGAAACGTATCTGATCTTAACTCTTTGGTAAAGCCTGTACGCAGCTCTCACGATCCGCTGGGCATAAGCCGGCGTTAAGAGGAGGAGAAGGAAAGTGGACAGTGTGCCCATCTTCGAAATAATACTTGGCTAAACTTCGTCACCTGATGATCCTCAACCGAGCTTCTCAGACTGGTAATGTTTTTATGAACCGTCCAAAATAATGAACTAATCGTCAATTAATCTTGCCACCCATTTCAATGTGCAGAGGGATAGCTACCAGCACTCATTGAGAGTCATTCTTATGTAATGAAGGTATAACATTTATATAATATTTTTAAATGTTTTATATGTAATGTCTAAACATATTTTGATGTGATCTACAGTGTTAAGAGCAACTTTATGCTAAATGGGAAATGAAATTATATTTTGTTTTCCTTAAAAAAAGTAATTAAATACAAGTTTGGATAATAAAAAAATATACAAATTAATGCAAAATTAACTGTGTACCCCGAGGTCAAGCTTAGGTAAATTGGGAATTTATAATTGTGTATATTGTTATTAATGTTTAATTGAGATTTTATGTGTTCTGTAAATAAATTGTTTGATGGCCACAAAAAAAGGGAGTGATTATTTATTTTAGCAAATGCAATGTACTAGGTCCAAACGGACCCCACTATACATAACGCGGTTGAGCTGGGTGGAACTATTTGGTGAGTATCCTTAATGTATTTATGTGTTTAGTTTTTTGTATTTATGTGTAAAATTCACCTCACCACAGCCCCCACTGAGTTCATGTCTATATTTCCGACCATCCAAAAATATATCTTACACCTTTGGGTTGTTCGGTCCGTCTGGGTCGAAGAAGTAGAATATTTTTTCAAAAAGAAATATAAACACTATTTTACACTTTAGAAACTCTGTTGAAACAATTTATACTCTATGGAAGCAGTATATCACAGTGTAAAAATAATTCTGAGTTTTAGCTATCGTAATTTCCATGTAAATATAAAATTATGGTATGTACTTAATTCCTGAATACCCTTTATAAATATACTCTTCAACAGATGCTGGTGATATCAATAATTGATTTTTTTTTCTACTAAACATATAAAAATATATATATCACAGTACTGTGCTTTTAAATGCTACATATCCCCAGATCCCGTTTTCCCCAAAGGCATAAAATCTCTTGAAAAGTCTGTCTTCCTCCTCCCAAGAGTAAATATCGTGACATAATCAATTTGCTTCGACTACGAATTTGAAGAATACAAGCTTACTCTGGTATCTAGTTTTCTTTTCAATTCCAACTTTGAAACAGTGTATCCGCAATGAATTGTATATGAGGTTCTGTTGTACGTAAATTCTATTTTCAATGGAATGTCCTACCATTTTAAAATAAGACAGGAGAAGATTCTAAAATGTAAATCAATAATATATGAATATGTAACAAGTATTTAGAAATCATCCTTCTACTGTCATGGGAGTAATTGGAGAGAAGGGTGATCAAGGGTGGTAAGGCATTCACCTGGAAAATTGTTAATTTAATTAAAAGACATTCCTTACAGGACATTTGAATAACATTGAAAGTAAACTTTAATATATAGATTGGGGTATGAACACAATTTCGACTAAATCAATAAATTTTCCCAATGTTAAAATAATATGATCACAAAAATTTAATACAAATGCCATGAGAGAAGAAAATAAGGAAAATACTTTTTGGAATTAGAACATTCAGCTACAACTGCGTTTTTTCACCCTTGTGTATATTAAAAACAATAACTTATATGGAAAGCATAGAAGGATATTTTATAAAGGTGTTGCTTACTGATTTTTAAAAAGTGCTATGTACACTAATTTTTAAAATGTGATGATCATACCGCAATACAATCGATTTTAGCATCCTCTCCTCCAGGAAAAAATTCTACATACGCCCATGTCTACTGTCTAATATGGGGTTTAGCGTTCCCTATCATACATCTATATTAATCGCTAAAGGAGTAATTCATTCTAGTAATAAATGCAGAGTTCACTTCAACGATAAGAGATTGCAATTCCGTCCCGGTAGCTCAACCGTAGAGCATCGGCTGGACAGTGCAAATATCCGTGGTTTGATTCGATTCTCGGTTAGGAAAGGTTATTCACACCTTAACTAAAATTAATATTAAGCAAAATTATTCGTAATATATAAAAGGAAATTATTCTGATAGTCTCAAAAATTCAATTCTTGGACTTAAATGAATTTTTATGTTTTGTACAATTCCGAAACGAACCAATGACATTTTTGATGATATCTGTGACTCGGAAAATGGTATTTGTTAATAAAATTGAAGGAAATTTGGTTTAATTATTTTAACCGTTAAATGCCAGAGACATGTTGATTTAGTTGATGATTGAACCTAGGAAATAACCTCACTTTTTAGCATGTTGTATTCAGAAATAAAAACGTTATTACATCATAATTACGCACATATACACTTTGCAAAGAACCTTGGTGCTACAACCGGGAATCGAACCACAAGTATTCGTACTGACCAGCCGATGGTCTACCGTTAAGCTACTGGGACTGAAATGTAAGCACTTATCATCGAAGTGGATATTATCCAGCCTCTTATATTATACAACAGAAAACCAACAAGCACAGTCACGTTCACTTATAATGTCATGAGTAAAATGAAATATATTAAATATATACTTTATAAAAAACATTCCTTATTACTGTCTGCCGGTCTATCTTTCACGCTTGGTTACTAATGTGGCGATAATATATCAGATGGCAACATTGGCGATAAATTTGGCACAATATTGTCAACTTATCGACTTTTGGGATATGCTGTCAAGTTAACGATTTACGATCTCTGAAAATTGAATTCAACTTCTTGCTTAGAGGTTCGTAATGTAATTAATAGTATTGTCTGTATGATCTGCATAATCAACGTATTTGCAGATTTTAAGAGAGCAAGTATTGCAGGCATTTGAATAGGAGAAAACCCTACATAGCTTTATGCTACCCACTTCCAAGAGGTTGACACTCCAACACATATCTGTTTTAGAAACAAAACGTTATAATTACTTACGCATCAACATTATTTGTAATTAACATTAAATATAATCATGTTTTTCGAATTGCATTTTTATCTGTCACTAATTACATGGCGGATAATAATTATTAATTCATGATTAAAATTTTTTTACTAAATTTAAGCAAATAATTAATTGTTGTAATATTATTTAAACATTTATCGTTTGACATTAAAGATGCATATTAGATCTTTTTTTTTTCGTTTTGACTTAGAATTCTAATTTTTTTCATCATGTCGAAAGAATTTGCAATTTTGCTTTTTGTAACATGTAAATACGATATTAAATTCAAAATATCAGTTAACAACTGCGCTAATTTCTTTATATTGACGACGTCTCAGTAAATTACTTTTTGTTAAACTAATGATATTAATTCATATTATGTCTCATCAGAGAAAAATAATTATGCTGATTTTTTATTGAATCTCCTAATTAGATTTTAACGACATTCGTTTTTGATTGAATTCAGCATTTCTTTTTATTTACACTAACGATATATCATCTCCCTTCATAATTGCCAGTTTATTTAAGTAATGGACGCTTTGATATTTCGGTAGAGATTTTCTGTAGCATAATAGGCGTTAAAATGTATGATGTGAAGTTCTGATTTATGTGGTAGGACGAAAGAAATTATGGGAAAACAAAGTAAGTTTTCAATGTCCTCCCATATACAACAGTGCACACAGCAAGATAAGAAAATACATTTTAATCACCCATGAAGTCGAACCAAATTGAGGGTGCAAACAAGTACTATTCGAAACATTACCATATAGATTTCACCATTTTCCAAAATTAATATTATGTAAAACTGTCTAAAGGAATTGAGGGTGTACGTAGATGAAATATGTAATTTCGACAATTTTGCATAATATCAATTAAGATAAGGCTAAGGAACTTTACTGCCCCATCCGGGAATCAAACCACGAATCTTCGTATTAGCCACCCGGCGATCTATCGTTGAGTTAGTGGGATGGAATTGTATGATCAATTTGCACCCTCTAATGTCAGATTCACGTGCAATTGGCCATCTGATTGACCACCTCCTGCTGTCTTTACCCCAAGTTAGTTTCCGGATGATGTTTTTATCATCCAGGTTAGCTTGCTGCATGATTGTTATCCTCACAATTTGATTAGGCCCTCAATATACCTGAGTCCGCTGAATCCGTGCTAGTAGTACTAATATCAATCTACAGGGTTGATTTGTTCGGTCGGCATTGTAAAGAACCGTGCTACCCTAACCAAGAATCGAACCACCGATTTTTGTACTGGCCAACCAACCTCTACCGCTGAGCTACTGGGACGGAATTGCATGCTCTTATCTTCGAAGTGGACTCAGCATTCTCCATCCTCTAATGCTGAAATGATGTGCAATTGACAACGTGACTGATCACCCCCTACTGTGTTTACGCCATATTAGTTTCCAGAAACTAATTTATCCTCCATTTTAGCTTCTTGCATGATCACCTGCTAGCAGGTGCAATGTTTCTGTGCAATTTTCCCAAACGCTAGCAGAATTTGATATTCGCACGTTGCTCTTCAAACACAGTTTCCATTTTCGCGAACGACTACAGTTCACTGACACGCGCATTGTATCTGGAAAAACACCTGTTTCTTCCTTTTGACATCTCGCGTCACATGTGCGTCTACGCCACGGTAAAATAGTTCCACTCTCCTCCAATCAGGGTTGGAGATATCAGTACAGTCTCCGAACTTTTTGATCCTACCTTGTATTTTACTAAGTATCAATCTATCATATAACGGGGTAAAACATAAAGTTATATATTGAATTCCTTCCCATTCGCCCGCCTGCTGAATTTGCGGTCCTAAAATCTTCAAATCCACGAGGACTACATACTCTTCTCAATCACTAATATTAAAAACGCAGCAGTTATTCACTCTGCCAAGTTGTCATGTCAAAATCTGTATCTGGAAAATATATATTATGCTTGAAGGGACAAACACCGGTTTTCAGGGATGTATTGCGTTTGAGACCCCAAGGAAGCTAAAGACCATTTTTACTGTCCCTGCAATACACGGCAATATATAGGGAACGTATTGGAATCATGTCGAAAATCGCAACTCGAATTTTCGACGGATCTACACGTTTCGAGACCTCTAGAATACGAAAAACCCATTTTTAGCGTGACGTCTGTGTGTGTGTCTGTGCAGATTTTGTATCCACTCCAACTAAAAAACTGATGGACCGAATTGCACAAAATTTGGTAGGTAAGTCACTTGTGAGCGAGTCTGGTGCTGAGTAATCTTGGGTACGATTTGGAATAAAAGAACCCGCCTTTTTTTGCGAAACGGCCCGCAAAAGCTTGTATCCACTCTAACTGAAAAACTACTGGACCGAATTTCACAAAATTCAGTAGATGAGTCACTTGCGGGTTACCCTGGTGCTGATTAGATTTTGGTACGATTCGGAAAAAAATAACCTGCCTTTTTTGCAAAATGGCCCGCAAAAATCGTCAAAATCTAAACTAAGGAACTAGGTATACTCAAATATATCCATTAAATGCTCGTTTAATACGTAATTTTTAACGACGAAAATAATAAGACCAACCCCATCACACTAGGACTAGCCGTTCTCGAGATATTTTAGTTTTTCGTATTTTCTCTACGCCACCTTTGAAAATAAGTCCAGTTACCGAATGAGAACGAAAATTGAATTAAATGTGAAATAAATTTAATTAAAATAAAGAGAACGTTAATATAAGTCTGCAGGGATAGTCATGTGCTGCCCACATCAGATTTTTACTTTCACTGCAATACATGGTAATGTATAGGGAACGTATTGGAATCATGTAGAAAATCACAACTCGAGTTTTCGATGGATCTACACGTTTCGAGACATCTAGAATACGAAACAACTATTTTTAGAGTGATGTCTGTATGTTGCTGAGACCCAGACCGTCCGATCCACCAGAAAGGTGTAAGGTAACCATTTGGACGGCCGGGAAGTGCCACCGGAACCCAGTGGGGGAGGCATCCTCAGGGACCGTACCCTCCTTCCCCTACCACCAACCTCTCGGAAGGACTTACGGACCACATGTTTTACGTTATCGTACTCCGCATGAACACGGCGGCAGTTGTAGCAGCGTGGAAGTCCAGTGCGCAAACCACTGGGCTACGCTCCCGAAATGTGCCAACAGCACGCGGTGTTCCCAGGTGGTCACCCACCCAAGTACTAACCGCGCCCGATGCTGCTTGACTTCGGTGATCTATCGAGAACCGGTGTTTTCAGCACGGTTGACGTCTGTGTGTGTCTCTGTCTGTGTGTCAGTGCAATGTATTTATCCATTCTAACTCAAAAAAAAAAAAAACTAAAGGATCGAATTTCATAAAATTTTGTAGGTAAGTCACTTGGATGTAACCCTGGTGCTGGTTAGTTTTTGGTACGGTTCGTGAAAACAGAACCTGTTTTTTTTTGCGATATGCCCCCCCCCTCCCCCTAAAAAAAAATTCAATTTATCCGCTCTACCTAAAATACTAATTGACCGAATTTCACAGAATTGGGTAGATAATTTAATAATACTTTCCAGCAGAAATGCAATTTTATTTAATCATCTCTGCAATGCGATATATTCAGCACTGATATTTTTAAAATTATCACGGTACTGCAGTAATTTATTATACTTGCAAATTAAAAAATCCATTTAAAAAAAAACAATTCTAGTTACACAAAATGAACTTTATTTAAATGACATCATCGAAATATAAATTGCATGCATCTCTATGTAAAATGAATTAATATTTCATTCATGTCACTTATATTTCAGACTCCAGAGCTAAAACAAATTTTGTGAAAAAAATTCAGAATTTCTTATAAAACTCACCTTACAATCACTTGATCTACATTCTGCATACGTTAAAATTAGGTTTCGTTGTAGAAATGATCATCAAAGTTTAGTCATCATTTAAAATACGAAATATTGTAATTGCGTTGGCCCAGAATTTAGATACACAGACAATACGTAAAAATAAATTACTTTCATGACGGACGTAACACTAAATTTTAATTCAAACGATCTTTAAATATCACGATCTTTATGCAGCGGAAAAGAATGGATGCCATATTTTATTTTGCAATAATTCACTTGATCTCTTCGTATCTCAATGTAATTATTAGTTCAATTTTTAAAAAACTACAGAACATATTTTGCGGAAATTTTTTGTTGCACATTTTATGTGATAATTTGAATATTTATTTTCGAAGCAATTTGTGAATTTTAACTTCGCTTAAAAAATGTTTGGAAAATTAGGTCCCATAGGTATGGTTCAATGTATGTACTTTTTTCAACCCGGATTGAATCCAAAACTAGTTGGGTGATATTTTTCATTTTCATTCCCATATGTCCCACAGACCGTCTCAACAACGTACTAAAATTTCATTTTGATAAAGTCATTTTAATGGCAGTTATCGTGCGATCGGACAGACATACATAATGACCAAAGTCATAAACACTTTTTCAACTATGTTAGAAAGTGTTAAAAATGGTGTTTTTTAATATATATATATATATATATATATATATATATATATATATATATATATATATATATATATATCATTTTTTTTTTTTAAACCTCTTTTACATAATAGTAAATTGGCTAAACTCAAAAGATTTAAACGCGGTAAAGGAAGCTCCTCCCAATATGATATTAAAGCGGAGATTAAAAGTATGCATCAACAATTCAATAACACATATCAATGGAAATTTATTAAATCATGGGTATTTGCAGTTAAGAAAAAACAATTAAACACAGTTTATGCTATTTTCTTAAAGTTAAATCTTACTAATGAACATTTTAATCATATTTTCTATGATTTGCTCATTACTAGATCAAAATATTTAAAAATAAAACTTAATCAATTTCATCATAATAACTGTTCCAATTCTTATTGTGTAATATCATTTAAGCATCCTATTTATAATTCCATAAACTTTAAGAATTTATTTAATCAATTTCATCATTTATTGCCTGTAAAGGATTTGAATGTTACAAAAACTTTTAAATGTAACAAGCCTATTGGAAGAACCATTTTTAATTACAATGCAATTTCAAAATCTCTCTCAGTCGACATAGATTCCTCAACAAATTTAGATGGTGAATGTATTTGTAGTGCTGATAATTATGCTGAATTTATAAATCCACACTTGGGTCATATAGTTACTGGAGACTTAGCCATTGTAAAAGATAAATCTTTAAGAACTATAATGTCATTTGGCACTAAATTCAGGTTACCTTCATGTAATAATTCTAAACAAGTGTTAAAGTCAATCAATCTGGACCTTGATAAATTTATTTATGGATTAGCTTCTAAATATGCTCAGCCTTTAGAGGCATTTAATATGTGGAAATTTACTATTTTAAGATCTATTAAAAATACCATTTGTAGTATTAATTTATCTAGATCCATATATAATATGGATAATATAAAGCATTCTGTTAATGATTTACATAGATCTTTTGTTATTACTTATGTAGATAAAGCCTCTAATAATTATGCTATTATTTGTAAAAAATTCTATATTCAATATCTGCTAGATTATTTAAAAAATAATAGTCTATTTAAAATTGATTCACACTCTCTTAATAGTATCAAATTGAAAATTATCAATATGTATAGTGATTTAGATATTAATAATAAATTTTTGACATTTCCATATATTGTGCTTATACCTAAATTTCATAAAAATCCTATTAAATTTAGAACTGTTACTAGTGGTCATAATTCATACTCTACTACTGCTAGTAAATTATTACTAAATTATTTAAATGTACTAAATAGCAATTTACGAGATTCTGGTGATAGCTACATTATTCTAAATAACAGTAAGGAATTAAAAAATAAATTAAAAACGCATGGTAAAATAATAGGATTTCAAACTTTTGATTTTAAAGATCTATTTAATAATATTAAGATCACTGATCTATATGATGTCATTTTAGCTTTATATAATGCTTATATTACTAAACATTCTAATCTTACAAAATTTACCAATTTTCCTAAGCTTCTCCATTTTGTTCTTTTCAATAATTATATCTTTCAAGGTAATAAATTATACTTACAAGTCTCAGGTGTTCCACAAGGTGGCTGTAGTAGCAGTATGTTAGCTAATTTATACCTATATCATTATGAAAAATTCTTTACTTCAACTGATTATAAAATTTATAGATATGTAGATGATCTGATTTGTCTTGTATTTACTGATAACTATGTCATAGATATAGATTTCTATCCGGATAATTTGGAATTAATACCTAATGAAACTTCTATTAGTAATAATGTTTATTATTTGGATTTAAATCTAATTATAGAACCTGCTCATGGGATAGTTACTAAATTATATGATAAAAAAGATTTTTTTAAATTTAATATTAATAAATTATTACCTTTTAATTCCTGCAACTCGATTCAATTGTTTAGAAATATTATACTTAATCAACTTTTTAGAATTTATAGATTATCAGATAAAAAATTTCATGCTTTGCACATTAATAACCTCAAAATTACCAGTAAAATGTATCAATATCCTGCATATTTAGTCAATAGTATAGTTAATAAGTTTCGATTAGCCTAAAATTCTCATATTCTCCCCTTATTATCTTATTTTAGCCGTACTTCTTCATTCTCCTGCAATTATATTTTCATCTTTTTATCTCGAAGCTTTAACAGTTGAATAACTCATTTTATTGCTTTTGCGCAGTACTGTTTTTATTACTCTCTTTGGCAACAGCAAATCACATCTTTTCATTTTGGCATATGGCAACGATGATCCAGTCATATTTTGCTCGTTATGGTTGCGCTGAAGAGGTGCGTTTTGAGGTATTTATGTTTCCTTTATTGTTCCAATCTTTATGCTTGTCGTCCATATAACACAAGTTTATAGATAAAATCTATCTTGTGTTTCAGAAACAAGCATTTTTGTGTTCATTTCGAAAAGATATATGGACCCGATGAGAATTTTTTCGAAATGAACTTTTCGTAAGCCTAATCTCGTAAGCCTAAATCTCCTCCATGTGCAAGCTTTTTTGCTTGATTTTTTTGTTTTCTTATTTGCATTCCTCATTTTTGAAATTTGTTGATAGTCTTTGTCCTTATGACTTGCATTATGCTTTATTATTTCCTCTTTTTTTCTTAATTTCTTTGTATTTGTAGAAAATTTTGGAATAGTGTATTATGAGTTACTACATACATTCTAACTTTGGATTTAATAATTTATTTTTATATATATATATATATATATATATATATATATATATATATATATATATATATATATATATCATATATATATATATATATATATATATATATATATATATATATATATATATATATATATATACACATATATATATATATATATAAGCTGAACTTTCACGTTAGGACTACAGTGTCAAGCATTTTGAGTAATATTTTAATAATAGTAATTTCTTGTTTAAAAATAACCTACATACGATTTCTAATTATATAAAAAATTGTTTGACAATTTTAAACATTAAATGTAACTAACGTTGACGAAAGCAAAGTAAATGCCTCTAAAAAATACCTCTTTTCATAAAAGGTATATGTAATTATGATTTTAACCCCAATTTTGTTTAGATGGTACCATAGTGTCTTCTAAATAACATAGTCAGTAACTTTGTCACTCCGTTATATAGATTTATATTAAACATCACATTCCGAATGGTAAGAGGTAGAAATGTGTTTGCATATTGATGGCACCAAGGAAAATCATTTTATATCTTTTATTTCTTTTGATTTTAATTTATTTGTTTTTAATTATACAATTTTGATAGATTAATGTAATGTAGTTTATTGTGTAAAAATTGGACCACAAATGACGAAGTTATCGACGGTGAAATATTTGGATATAGCTTTTACAGTCACTCAACCGGGCGAACATACCAATGGCGCAAGTGAAAGACGAATACTGCCATATGGAGCAAATGTCGATGCATAGCTGTCGCAGATGTAAAATTTATTTTTTTGTACACTTTCCACCAGAAATTATTTTATATTACAGATTAAAGAGTATAATGGTTGGAACAGTCCACTGGTTAGCGCGCAGTGATTGCACTCTGACAACCAGCTTTCTATTCCTAGCTCTGCCCAAACAGTTCCTAAGTTCAGGGAGAGCGCAGTCACGTTAAATATGTGAGTCCTTGAGTCCTTCCTTGAGGTTAATAGAAGGGAAGGAGGGCATGGTTCCTGTGAATGCCGCCCCCACTGGGCTCCATAAATATGGATATAATGCAGCTGAAACATATTCTTTCATTTTCTGTGAAAATTGACATTTGAGCATAATTTGCAATGCTCAGGATGTAATTTAGTAACTTATCGAAAAAAGAGATTAGATTGTTTTTAATGACCAAAATATAGAAAACGTGGCATGTATGAATAAATTTGCCCTACATTTTAAGAAAAAGGTTCTCATTAACATAGTACTGGATGACAACGCAATTAAAATCATCTCTTTATTGGTAAGAAAGTCGTGTCTCAAAATACTTCGTATTTTTCTGGCATTTAAACAACTTAATGAACACAATTTTCAAATGCGCCAAGTTTGCTAATCAAAATGGAGAATATTACTTTAAAAATAGCCGACGTGGTGGTCGAACGGTCAAGGCATGCGTTTCCTAGCGATCGTTCGGCTGCCGGGTTGTGGATTCGACTCCCACCTTCAGGCATGGATGTTAAGTCGTTCGGCGTGGTGTGTTCTGACCCTCACTGGTGCGCCGGGGCAACGTCATGTGAAGACTAAACGGTTCACTGTTCTGACCGGTGTATAGGCGAATGATGAAATATCAAATGCCTAGCCATTGGGGGAAAAAAAACTTTAAAAATTTAATTTCGCTATGATTTCATATCTGTAGATATTTTATGTTTTAGTTTATACGATGAAGCTCAACTTAATAAATGAAACTAAGGAAATAAGAAAAATATTATATAAATTTGCTTGTGGTACAGTCACGTACTGCTGCTCACATAAGATTTATTATTTGGTATTAATGAAAAAGATATCTGTGAATAATTAGTTAGATTTTCGTTAACAACAAGAATTTAACTATTATTCGCGTTAAGCAAAGTACGTTATCCCTTAGAATGTTTTATGTAGCTTTATAACGTATTTCAGAAACGCTACAATGTATTATTTTCATTAATTAAACACCCTCATTAATTAGAGAAGAGGAGCTTCAACAAGACGTTTTTGAAAAATTAATACCGACATACATGCTTTATTTTCCTATATATATTATTTACGAATTTACAGAAAATTTTCATGTATATCGTGTTGCTTAGCTGCTAAGCAACACGCTGCTAAGCATTTCACAATTTCGTCCAGATTAAGCCAAACAAATACGAGGTGTCTCATGAAAAAAAAAATAGTTTAAATAGAATATGGAGAAACTTTAAATATAGATGATTTGATAATTAAGAAATTTAATGTATTTAGCATTACTGAAAAAGTATTTTGCATATTTGAGTGACGAGTCACATTAAAAGGTAGTGAGTATTAATTAATGGGAAATATCAAATATAGCAAAAAATATATAGTGAGTATCTCTGTTAAAGCAGTGTTGCAGGCACATACTTTCTCATGTGCTTTCTGGAGTGGGCATCCCCATGGGGTAGCAACGCGTGTAATATAGACAAAACAGTGAAGACCACATATGAAAGTTGCTAACTTATAATGCGGCATTTCACGCTTAGCTCCCCTCCCCCATGAGAAAACCCAACTCCAGGGATCACATCAGTTGTTGCGTGCTCGTTACAGATTGAGGCCAAACATCACTTCCTTTGCAATTTTGAAGAGAGAAATGTTGCTGTGTGCTGCGTGTGACGATGTTGTTGTAAGCAGTTGTTGTTGTTGAGCCCCAGACCGTCCGACCTACCAGAAAGGTGTGAGGTAACTGTTTGGACGGCCGGGAAGTACCACCCAATTTAGATCGGAAACCAGTGGGGGAGGCATCCACAAGGACCGTACCCTCCTTCCCCTACTACCAACCTCTCGGAAGGACATACGGATCCACAGGTTTAACGTGATCGTAATCCGCGTGAATACGACGGCAGTTTTGGCAGTGGCGAGAATCGAATCCGGACCTACCAAGTGCAACTCCTACGCGCTAACCACTGGGCTACACCGCGCCCTTGTGGTAAACAGCTGTGAAAAAACTAAACCACTTATTGTTATTGTACCGTTTTTCATCGCAGAGCAAATTCAAAGATCTCATTTGATAGGGAATAACATATTCTAAAAATCAATATGCAACAAATTTGCATAAAGGGCCGTCTTCATATCAGATTGCGCACAAACTTTAAAATGTACTTTGGCAATACCAGTATCTGATGCCATAAACAGACTCCAAATATAAAATATAAATATTTTATAAACATTTTTATTTAGTCATTATTGTCCTTATTATTGTTATATTTATTCATATTGTCATTATTATTGTCATATTTATTCACATTGTCATTGTTATTATATTTAGTCATAGGGTCATTACACTCAAAGGTATCATGATTTTAAATATTCAGATAATTGAGGAATTATCTCCGTATTAAAACCGCAAATTGAAGGACGGTGATTGATCAGAATTCAGATTGAAATTTGTGATTGATCAGAACTGTTCTAATAAATTGAGCAAAATGATTATCCACTCTCAGAGGTGTCAAGTTTAAAATATTTCGATACAGTCGTTTATGACTTATGAGAATATACAATTTTGGGCTTCTAATGCAAAATTAGTTTCCACTTTATTTATTCAGAATATTTTTTCATCACGCTGCTTACTTTTGAATGCGTTGCATTATAAATAAAAGATAAAAGTGAATCAATGCATTTTATCAATTTCAATATCAATCCTCAAATGCAATATGAGTTACGAAATTAATATTCGAAAAAATGTAATGAACTTTAAAATAGAAACTAAGATAAATTTACAGCGATGTTTGTTTATAAAATAAATTTTTAACACGATAAAAATTAAAATTTACAAATTGCAATGAAAGTGATTGCTTGGCGCTAAATTCTGGCATAGATATATTTTTTTTTCTTTCAAATTGCAAACTTGTTAATTATCACACCCTACTAAGTCTTCGGACGAGACGGATGGTCTGGGTTTTCGACCCTACTAAGCTTAAGCTTCAAGATTAGAAATTTGTAGATTTGACTCCCACTGTAAGCAAAATATATATATTTTACTCTATCTTCTTCTATATGCCTTTATAAGCTCTTAGCATACTATTAGAAAACTTAATATTTTCACCAATATGACAACAAGTTTGCTCTCAACGCATATGGCTACAGAAATGACATGAGCATGGATGCTTTTATACTAAATTAAACATTAATTTGATAAGCTCTTGGCAAATAAAAGTTTCAACAACTTCACATCAAGTAATCTAATTTCAAAATCACAAGAACCTGCCACAAATAGACGTTCTCATAATAAAGAGGATCACATAAAGCCACCAGAAAAGGGTGTTTTAAAAAATAAGGCCTGATTAATTGAACTTGGTCTTTACAGCTTCGTGTATTAAAAACAAAATTGTATTCGAAATTTAAGCCGACTTCGTAGAAGGATTGAAACTGTCAGTTTCCATAGAAGTTCGCAAAATTGCGGTTAATATCAAGTTTTCTTGTTGCCATTTTAGCTAACTGTTATTCCATAAAGGTGAGTGCATAATAAGCGAGAAACCGATCCACGTGTACTGTTATCTGCAGTGAGAGTATATTCCTTAATATCGTTCCGTTATACCATATGCTAAAAATATCAAAAGTATAAGTTAAAACGCAATATCACGTTTATTATAATAAATTACTTATAAGCCATATGAAAGAATCATTTTTGTCCAAATGTCACACTTTTAGTATTTCTAATGATGGAATAATACCTAGGCCTACACGAATTATGTCACAACTAACGGACCTGTAAGTACCAACTAGTAAGTATAGACCTGTAAGGACCAACTAGTAAGTATCCTTGGCTACGGTATGGTATGCGTTTTATAAGTACGTCTTCGGGCAAAAAAACATGAGATGATGAGATTGTTCAGCTGATTGACTCACAGGCAGAATTTTGTTTATTCTAACAAATTAAATAAGAATAGCAATAAAGCCTCCTAAAGAACGCAGAAACTGAAAATTACGTTTGGAAAATAAACATAGTAAATGCAATCTTGTTCTATCGAACGCCTACTTCCGTCATTTTATATTCTTCAATAATAGAATAAAGCTGGACCACTTGTTTCAAATTTTCCATTTCCATTTTCATATTTTTCTTATAAACCTAAGTCGCAATATTTTCTTCTATTCGAAACTTTTCATTTTTCAGCCAACTATAGAAAATTACGGAATATTTATTTTTATGTGTGGCAAATAATTAATTTAAATTTTTAAAAACAGCAAAAAAGAGTGACAATTTGCTCTGATTGCGACTCAGTTGTCACAACGCTTTGGATCAGTTGCCCCGTGTATCTCATAGGGGGTTTTCATGTTATCATTAGCTTTTATAAGTGTTATTTGCTTCGTATATAAATTTTAACACATTTTGTAGAATTCATTAAAGCAAGATTTATTTCATTATAAGTAAATTTTAATAAAATGCAAAAATAAGCTCTATTAAAATTTAAATATTTATGTGCGATATGAAAATAAAAAGTACAATTAAGTAACAGCAAAGTGCAATTCAATTATTGCATTCAAATCAATCTCCAGCAACTATAGTTATTTTGATAAAACATCAATGTCACTGTTGTGACAGAGAGCTGGTTATACCTGAAGTACAATATTCGTGGATCCAACGCCTACACTCTTGCGTAGGTGCTGTCCCCTCTGTAGCCGTAACAATGGAGATAAAAGTAAGGAGTTAAAACTTCATATTAAGAAAATACCAATATCGTTTGAGACAATAATTCAGATGGCGCTGGCCGCTGGCATAAGATACGTAATCCTGCACTGTATGAATTTTTATGTCGAAAGGCCTAAAATAATTATTTGAACAGTCAATTTTGTAAGAATAAGTTATTAGAGGAAAACAAAGTAAAACCGAGACGATAAAAAATATACCTATGTATTAAAAATTATTTTATCCTTCAATTTATTTATCTCCATATATTCCGTACTCTATCTCTATAACTGTGAACAAATTATGTTTAATTATACTCATAATTAGGAAACCCTTATTTGAAAAGTAATCAAAAATACATATACTAAATACTGCGCTTTTCTGTTATGTCAACTAACAATAGCAGCTACTTTACTAACACTAGCGACACCTAGATATAATTTCCAAAGCATTACGGCAATTTCAAGAGAGCTTCATCCATAGGAGTTTTATTTTATTTTTTCTAAATCTTTGGGCTTCAGTTAGTGAGCAGACTGTATAGCAATTTATATATAAAAGCGATTTGAATATAAATAATTCTATTTTATTGTTAAATTTTAACACTATTTTTGACATTTTAGCATATATATCTTATAATTTACGTCACACATTAATACACCCACTTCTATTTACAAATCAAATCATGTATGCGTCTATAAAAACAAACATACGTCACAAAGTATAAGCACATTTAGGACTTTTGGAATCTTTCCTTATACTTTCTTCTTACTGCTCTCCAAGTTTTATTTAAATCATGGGAAAAACAGATATAAGCAAAAGTAGTTCCGTATTTCATTTTTAAGACCTACGAGAAAGCATGGATGTGTCTCATGTATTTGTAAATACGGAGAAAATTGATGTTTTATGTAAAAATCTTGCTTTCTTACAGTTTTGCAGGCTTGAAAGTATTCGACATAATTGTTATTAAAATAAGGGTTGTATACAACTATATTTTAGACGAGATATTTAATGATAATAAAGAGATAGAATAATGTATGGTATTTCCTGGCGTGACTGGGATGGTGTAGTTGTTTTTATACCTGAGTGCTTCGCAGTAAGTCCGAGTTCGATTAATTGTTCCGACTAATTGGGATTTTGAGAGAAACAAGTTTAATGTTCTATAGTTAACAGAAGAAACTTATACAGTATTCTCTGCCCGATGGGTTTAAAATGAACTCCCCGACCTTGTTTCATAGAAATAAGATATAAGGTATTGCCTGTAGTGATTGTAATTGTGAAGAGTCATCATATATATCTGAGATCTAATTCGTAGAACCGAATTTGACTACCGATTTAGGTAGATTGTGATGTTTAAATTTAATGAAATCGCATATTCTATAGTAAATTAAAACATTTATATATATTTTATGATTTTCTAATTTGTATTAATGAGATATTGGACGTTATCCATTATATTGAAGTTATATGTTTTGAAAGTTTTAAAAACATCAAATTTCATATTATTTTTAAAATATCATCTTATATAATAAAAGGCAAAATGGAGATTTAAACAGTGTGTATAAAATTTTCCGAGTTTAGTTTATATGAATTACAATTTATAAAATAATGCATTATTGTGTTTCAATAGTAAAATGAATAAACTTGTGAAAATTGACGGATTGTTGAAAATGGGATAATTCATATATAAGGGCTTAAAGGGGAAAAAAGTATTCAGGTATAATGCCTTTTTTTATCTAATCCAATTGCAATCACAATTTCGCATTTTAAGGATGTGGTACGGCAAACTTAGGCTACCATATATCCAAAAATTGGTTCACTGTATGCAAGCCATTTTAAGTCGGCAATTGCAACTGAAGGAGGATAAAAAAATATTGAGGGCCTAATTTGCTTCTTTATAATTCACGATACTATTAAGTTGACTTGTACTTTCAGTTTGTACACATAAATTTCATAAAATATATGTATTGTTTTCATGGTTGGCATTTAAATAAGGTCTTATACTCCCAATAATTACCAAAAATATCTTACGTAAAATGCGTAATTAGTTATATCAGATGCAGTTTATTTTACCGCAGATATATTATATATTCCTTTTATTAATTGCATTTCGAACATTTTTGCAACTCACACTGCAGATCAAAATGCCATATCTTTTTCAACACTAAAAGACTTGCAGTTTTTTTGTGTGTCAGACACTGTATAATGTAAATAATAATAATAATTCCAGTAACACTAGTCATTACAAAGCACTGAGTTATTTTGTAAGTTATTTTCATTATTTCTCAAATGTGGAGAAGTTAAATGAAATTTGACAGCCTTATCAATACACAGCGCCTGTTTAATTAAATACTGTTCAATACAATGTCTGTCTGTGTGTACCTTACGCCTCTAGAGACATCAACCAGATCGCGCTGGATTATGAAATTTGACACGCAGGCAGTAGTTCAAAGCGTAGGGGAGACAAGGTTTTAAGTGTCTACCCAAATAATTTACGTCCATCTAACTTTAATTTTAAGTAAACGTATAAAATGCTTGCTGTGTAAATAGATGATGGGACATATCGACAATTTTTTGCTGCGCGTGAAACCTCTTTTCTTTTTTTCCTGCTTATATTCAGATAGAGAGGCACCAATTGTTCAGAAGAGACATATTTCCAAGTGTCTCTTCCCGTCAGTGCTCTATTCAGTGGAGCATAGAGCTATTGCGAGCTGAAAGAGTAGAGCGAATATTAAGAACATAGAGATAAGAGCTCCTACCATAGCCAAAAAGCTAATACAGGTGTCTATCTGATGATTTCATCACACACATTTGTCGCGTTTTAAATCTTTGAAGCCCTAACGTATCAATCAGACTATTCACTGTGATTTTAACTTTACATTGTCATTGTCTTTTATGGCATATTTTGAGTTCTTGGCTATTGAACGTTAACCACTGCGTCTGCAGACGCCCTGAAGAGACGCCTCTTGGGAATAACTCGAGAACCGGAACAGCTAAAATGTCCAAATTTAATATGTCATTGTTTTCTGAAGTATATATGTTTTAATTTTTTGGATTCTAAATCTTATCGGTCCAGTCCATTTTATAGCTGCAAAAGTGAGGTGCATGTCCTTTAGGAATGATTTGAGAACCGGAGCAGATAGAAAGCTCAAATCAGGCATCTTGCCTTTCATTCTATATTCATGGTTTTTTTTTTAAACCTTACTAGTCCAGCGCGTTCTGGGCCCATAATAGGAAAATACATGTTTTGAGGGAAAACTCGAGAAGCGAAGTAGCTAAGAATAATTAAATTAAGCATATCGTTACTTTTTGTGCGGTAATATTTTAATTCTTTGGATTCCCGGAACATTGCCGGCTAACCCGTTCTGTGTCCACAATAGTAGGGTACATGTTTTTAGGAATGACTCGAGAACCGGTGCAAATAGATGGCTGAAGTTGATCATCTCTTGCCTTTAGTTGTAGATTTTGATTATTTGGATTTTGATTGTTTCAGCACGTTCTCGACACGTAATAGGAAATTACATGTTTTAGGAATTGACTCGATAACTGCCGAAACTAGAAAGCTAGGCATATCGTTGTCTTTCGTAGAAATATTTTAATTCTTTGGATTTTAAGCCAAAGAATTAAAATATTTATAGAATTATTAAAATACTTATAGAATTATTGCAGGTGCAGTCCAACGCATGCTGCACCTGCAATAATAAAATGCATATTTTTTTGAATGACTCTAGATCCAGAACAACTAGAAAGCTGAAATTAAGCACATTTTGCCTTTCGTTGTATATTCGATTCTTTGTCATTCGAGCATTAATGCGAAGCCCGATCTAAACCCGTAATGGGAAGTTACTTTTCCGGGGGAATAATTCGCGAACCACCTGGAGCTCAAATATATTACTCGTTGTGTTTCGTGAAATATTTCATTTGGATTTTGAACCTAACTGGTCCAGCCTGACATAGGAAATTTCACATTCTGGGGAAAATTTAAGCGACAAAAACAAATTTTAAAAATATATACAAACATTTATTGTAAAATAAGTTAAATATAGAAAAAAAATTTAAAACATTTTATTTACTAATTTTGTCTGCTGGTTTTTCTGTCTCTTAAAATTATTTTATCGCACTTCGCCACCGATGACCAAAAAGTTAAACATATATTCGCAAACGAAACTTTCGATTTAACTCTGTAGAAATATAATCATTATTAAAACCTCGTGTATCTAAATGAATTAAAATAAATGATTCCAACGAAAGCGGTCCATTCCAGCTATGATCGCAGCCCGTGTTAAGCTTGCGGATCAGACCAACCCGAAAAT
Source organism: Amaurobius ferox (assembly GCA_951213105.1). NCBI lineage: Eukaryota > Metazoa > Arthropoda > Arachnida > Araneae > Amaurobiidae > Amaurobius > Amaurobius ferox. The sequence goes on along the minus strand of OX578138.1, from coordinate 54,478,504 downwards.
TTATCGACGCAGTCATAGAAAATATCCAGTGTTAGATAGCCACTTCACGTCCGTGTTGTTAAACAATGTATTTTTTAATATTCAACGGCCCGGACCGCATCGTTACGGTACCGCCTCTTGACCGCCCCCCATTTAGTCAATAGACTGGACCAGTCAGAAACCCATGGATATTTCTGATCCGTTATTGTGGATACTTATGTTCATTAGAATGATAACAATATTGATTGCAATGCTCTGGAACCAAAGAGGCCCTCCTGTCCAGCGGCTCATCGGGCGTAATCCAATTACCAGACAGTCCAGTCCAACCATGGATCATAGTTAAATTCACTGTACTAGAACATGCCTGCGCATGTCATCGATCTCTGTCCAATGGTGGCCTGCCATAAAATTTTGGGGTAATTACCTGGATTTAGTAAAACTTTCGCAGACTTAAAAAAAATTCAAAAAATATTTTTATTGAATTTGAGCTAGTAAACATAGCAGCTTAAGACATTCTGGGGGGGAAATGATTTACAACTTTTCGTAATTTGCAGACGACAACTTGGAACATCGCGTTTTTTATCTACCATAAATATTTAATCAACTGTAAACAATAACAGAAGTAGTGACCATCAAGAACGCAACACAAAATACGAGTGTAGTAAATTAATATAAATAAAACAAAGTTCATAATTACAAACCATATGCTCGAGGGAGTATTAGTGTCTCCAGACGGTGAATTTCAGTGCGTCAGGGTATCCAATTTATCTATTTTTGAGCTAGATCTGTACATTTTGGGGGACATCTAGATGTATAAATCCACTTCAAACCATTTAGGTATAAGGATATAACTGTAGGGCATGGCGTCCCTCATACTCCACAGCTGGACTGCCAAGATAATTTGGGGTGATCACTTGAATTAAAAAAAAGTATCGAATTTTTCTGAAAAATATCAAACAATATTTTTTATGAAATTCATATTATCAAAATTGGCAATTTGATTCGTCCTGAGCAAAACTATTAACCACTTTTCGCTATTCACAGATCACCACTTACAATGCTGTACAAATTAACAACTAGCAACTATATACTAAACTATTCAGAATTAGACGACAGCATGCAGACGATGCCTTCATCGACGACTTCGTGAAAATACATAATCATAGCAGATACTAAACTTTCGTTGTTTTTGAAATTTGTTTATAAGTATATTTTTTGATTATATGATGTTATTGTTATTATTTTTTTTAATACACTGTATGAAATATATGGTAGACCACGTCCCTTTATTGAAATTTTATAAAATTTGAAATAGCTTTTGGATTACAAAATCTTTCCAGGCTTCCACTAGAAAACACGCCTACACTTCGAGGTACACAAATTGGTTATTTACGTATGTACTACTTTTTCAGAAATTGCAGTTCCGTACAAGTTAAGGTTTATTTAAATACGGAGTGGTATTTATCATTGAGTCTGCAGGTAAATAAAATATTAATTTTCTTATTATATAAAACTAAAAGATTATATTATTATATTTTACTCTTATATCAGAAAAGTTTTCCAGAGAATTTTCGAAGCCTAGAGTTTGACATTAAAGACGTTCTTAAAACATACGGAAAACATTTAGAACACCTTTTGAAAGATAAATTGTATATTTTGTATATATTTTGTAAGGTAGGGGAAGGGCACGATAACTGAAGAGCTAGAATACTTACTACAATAAAATTATGGATATAGATACATTATAAAACGAAATAGAACTAGGTAGAGTTGTTTGGGACATTCATGATTAGAAGTTGAAATATTCGAATTTTACGACTTTCACAGTATTAGTTTCAATAGGAAATCATGATAATTTATGACACAATGAGACGTAGATAGTTATGATAATATATATATATATATATATATATATATATATATATATATATATATATATATATATATATATATATATATACATATATATATATATATATATATATATCTATATATATATACATATATATATATATATATATATATATATATATTATATATATATATATATATATATATATATATATATATATATATATATATATATACAAAAATAACACTTTCATATTTTTCTTATAAACTTAAATCAAAATACTTTCTTTTATTCGCTAATTTCATTTTTCACACAACTATAGAAAATTAAGGAAGATTTATGTTTGTAGCAAATAATTAATTGAAGTTTTTAAAGACGGTAAAAAGAGTGGCAAATGAATTAAATACTGTTCAATACAATATCTGCCTGTGTGTTCCTTACGCCTCCTGAGCATTAACCAGATCGCGCTGGATTATGAAATTTGACACGCAGGCAGTAGTGCAAAGCGTAGGGGAGACAAGGTGGTCAGTGTCTACCCAAATATTTTACGTTCCTCTAACTTTAATTTTAAATAAACGTATAAAATGCTTGTGCTGTGTAACTAGATGATGGGACATATCGCAATTTTTTGCTGCGCTTGAAACCTCTTTTCTTTTTTTCCTGCTTATATTGAGATAGAGAGGCGCCAATTGCTTAGAAGAGACATATTTCAAAGTGTCTCTCCCCGTCAGTGCTCTATTCAATGGAGTATAGAGCTATTGCGAGCTGAAAGAATAGAGCGAATATTAAGAGCATAGAGATAAGAGCTCCTACCTTAGCCAAAAAGCTAATACAGATGTCTATCTGATGATTTCATCACACACATTTGTCGCGTTTCAAATCTTTGTGGCCCTAACTTATCAAATTCAACTATTTACTGTGATTTTAACTTTTTTTTGTCGTTGTCTTTTATGGTATATTTTGAGTTCTTCGGTATTGAACTTTTAAGAATGTATTCGTTTCTTGGGAATAACTCGAGAACCGGAACAGCTAAATGTCCAAATTTAATATGTCATTGTTTTTGTAGTATATGTGTTTTAATTCTTTGGATTCTAAACCTTATAGGTCCAGTCCATTTTATGGCTGCAACAGTGAGATGCATGTCCTTTAGGAATGACTTGAGCACCGAAGCAGATAGAAAGCTCAAATCAGGCATCTTGCCTTTCATTCTATAATCGTGTTTTTTTTAAACCTTATTAGTCCAGCGCGTTCTGGGCCCGTAATAGGGAGATACATGTTTTGGGGGAAAACCGAGAGGCGAAGTAGCTAAGAATAATTAAATTAAGCATATTGTTACTTTTTGTGCGGTAATATTTTAATTCTTTGAATTCCCTGAACATTGCCGGCTAACCCGTTCTGAGTCCGCAATAGTAGGGTACATGTTTTTAGGAATGTCTCGAGGACAGATAGCTGAAGTCAATCATATCTTGTCCTTAGTTGTATATTCTGATCATTTGGATTTTGATTGTTTCAGAACGTTCTTGCCACGTAATAGGAAATTAAATGTTTTGGTAATTGACTCGGTAACTGCAGCAACTAGAAAGCTAGGCATATCGTTGCCTTTCGCAGAAATATTTTAATTCTTTTGATTTTGAACCTCGGCAGTCCAACCCATTCTGAACCCGAAATAATGAGATTCATATTTTTTGAATGACTCTAGATCCAGAACAACTAGAAAGCTAAATTTAGGCTTATTTTGCCTTTCGTTGTATATTTTATACTATGGATTTCGAGCATTAATGCGAAGCCCGTTCTCAACCCGTAATTGGAAGTTACTTTTCCGGAGAATAATTCGACAACTACCTGGAGCTCAAATATAATAATCGTTGTCTTTTGTGAAATATTTCATTCGGATTTTGAACTTAACTGGTCCAGCCTGACACAGGAAATTTCACATTTTGGGGAACATTTAAGCGACAAAAACAAATTTTAAACATCCATACAAACATTTATTGTAAAATAAGTTAAATATATAGAAAACGAATTTAAAACACTTTATTTACTAATTTTGTCTGCTGGTTTTTTTGTCTCTTAAATCTATTTTATCACACTTCGCCACCGATGGCCAAAAAGTTAAACATATATTTGCAAACGAAACTTTCGATTTAACACTGTAGAAATAGCATCAATATTAAAACCTCGTGTATCTAAATACTTTGAAATAAATGCTTCCAATGAAAGCGGTCCATTCCAGCTATGATCGCAGCCCGTGTTAATCTTGCGGATCAGACTAACCCGAAAATTTATCGACGCAAGTCATTGAAAATATCCAGTGGGTCATGTCTACTTCACGTCTTTGTTGTTTAACAATGTACCAGTCGTTAATATTTTTAATATTCAACAGCCCGGACCGCCTCGTTACTGTACCGCCTCTTGCCCGCCCCCTATTCAGTCAATAGACTGTATCAGTCAGAAACCCAAGGATGTTTCTGGTTCGTTATTGTGGATACTTATGTTCAATAGGATGTTAACAATATTGATTGCAGTGCTGTCGAACCAAAGAGGACGTCCTATCCAGCGTAATCCATCGGGCGTAATCCAATTGCCAGACAGGCCAGTCCAACAGTTAAATTCACTGCACAAGAACATGCCAGCGCATGTCGTCGATCTGTGTCCAAGGGTGGATCGCCATAAAATTTTGGAGTAATCACCTGAATTTAGTAAAACTTTCGTAGATTTAAAAAAATTTCTAAATAAATTTTTATTAAATTTGAGCTAGTAAAATTAGCAGCTTAAGACATTCTGGAGGGAAAATGATTTACAACTTTTCGTGATATACATACAACAACCTAGAACACTGAGTTTTTTATCTGCCATAAATACTTTAATGGGAAATTAAAGATAAATTAATTTTTTGTTTAATCAACTTCGTATATCTGTCAGATGGAAGAACATCAGGAAAGCTGCACAAAATGCGGGTGTAGCAAATTAATATAAATAAAAAAAAGTTCATAATAACAAACCATGTACTCGAGGGAATATTAGTGTCTCCAGACGGTCAATTTCAGTGCGTCAGGGTATCCGATTTATCTATTTTTGGGCTAGATCTATACATTTTGGGGGACATCCAGACGTATAAATCCACGTCTAACCATTTAGCTATAAGGATATAATTGTAGGGCATGACGTCCCTCCTAAGCCACCGCTGGACTGCCAAGATAATTTGGGGTGATCACCTGAATTAAAGAAAAGTATCGAATTTTTTAGAAAAATATAAAACAATATTTTTTTATGAAATTCAAGTTATCAAAATTGGCAAATTGATTCGTCCTGAGGAAACCTATTAACCACTTTTCGCTATTCACAGATCACCACTTAAATTTCTGTACAAATTAACAGCTAGCAATTATATACTAAACTATTCAGAATTAGACGACAGCATGCAGACGATGCATGCCTTCATCGACGATTTCGTGAAAATACGTAATCATATCAGATACTAAACTTTTGTTGTTTTCGAAATTTTTGTTTTTAAGTGTATTTTTTTATTATATGATGTTATTCTTATTCTTCTTTTTATTACACTGTGTGAAATATATGGTAGACCACGACACTTTTTTTGAAATTTTATAAAACTTGATATAGCTTTCGGAATACAAAATCTTTCCAGGCTTCCACTAGAAAACACGCCTGCACTTCGAGGTACACGAATTGGCTATTTACGTATGTACTACTTTTTTAGAAATTGCAGTTCCGTACAAGTTAAGGTTTATTTAAATACGGAGTGGTATTTATCGTTGAGTTTGCAGGTAAATAAAATATTAATTTTTTTATTATACAAAACTAAATGATTATATTACTATATTATACTCTTATATCAGAAAAGTTTTCCAGAGAATTTTCAAAGTCTAGTGTTTGACATTAAAGACGTTCTTAAAACACACGGAAAACATTTAGAACATTTTTTGTAAGATAAATTGTATATTTTGTACATATTTTGTAAGATAGGGTAGGGCACGATAATTGAAGAGCGAGAATACTTACTACAATAAAATTATAGATATAGATATATTATGGGACAAACTAGAACTAGATACAGTTATTTAGGACATTCATGATTTGAAGTTGAAATATTCGAATTTTACGACTTTCACAGTATTAGTTTCAATGGGAAATCATGATAATTCTTGACACAATGAAGCGTAGATAGTAATGATAATATATATATACACACACACACACACACACACATATATATATATATATATATATATATATATATATATATATATATATATATATATATATATATATATATATATATATATATATATATATATGGGATAGTTACTAATTTATATGATAAAAAAGATTTTTTTAAATTTAATAATAATAAATTATTACCTTTTAATTCCTGCAACTCGATTCAATTGTTTAGAAATATTATACTTAATCAACTTTTTAGAATTTATAGATTATCTGATAAAAAATTTCATGCTTTGCACATTAATAACCTCAAAATTACCAGTAAAATGTATAAATATCCTGCATATTTAGTAAATGGTATAGTTAATAAGTTTCGATTAGCCTAAAATTCTCTTATTATCTTATTTTAGCCGTACTTATTCATTCTCTTGAAATTATATTTTCATCTTTTTATCTTGAAGCTTTAACTGTTGAATATATCTTTTTATTGCTTTTACGCAGTACAGTTTTTATTACTCTCTTTGGCAACAGCAAATCACATCTTTTCATTACTCCATATGGCAACATTGGTCTAGCCATATTTTGCTTGTCATGGTTGCTCTAATGAAATGTGTTTCAAGGTATTTATGTTTCCTTTATTGTTCCAATCTATATGCTTGTCGTCCATATAACACAAGTTTATAGATTAAATCTATCTTGTGTTTCAGAAACAAGCATTTTTGTGTTCATTTCGAAGGGATATATGGACCCGAAGAGAATTTTTTCGAAATGAACTTATCGTAAGCCTAAATCTCTTCCATGTGCAAGCTTTTTTGCTTGATTTTTTTGTTTCCTTATTTGCATTCCTCATTTTTGAAATTTGTTGATTGTCTTTGTCTTTATGACCTGCATTACGCTTTATTATTTCCTCTTTATGTCTTAATTTCTTTTATTTCTTTGTATTTTGTAGAAAATTTTGGAATAGTGTATTATGAGTTACTACATACATTCTAACTTTGGATTTACTAATTTATATATATATATATATATATATTAACAAAAATAACGCTTTCATATTCTTCTTATAAACCTAAATCAAAATACTTTCTTCTATTCGCAACTTTCATTTTTAAGACAACTACAGAAAATTACGGAAGATTTATATTTGTGGCAAATAATCAATTTAAGTTTTTAAAGACAGCAAATATGAGTGACAATTTGCTCTGATTGCGGCTCAGTTTTCACAACCCTTTGGATTAGATGTCCCGTGTATCTCATAGGGGATTTTAATACTATCATTAGTTTTTATAAATTTTATTTGCTTCTTGTATAAATTTTAAAACGTTTTGTAGAAATCATTAGAGCAAGATTTATTTCATTATAAGTAAATTTTAATAAAACGCAAAATGATGTTCTATCAAAAATTTAAATATTTATGTGCGACATTAAAATAAAAAGTACAATTAAGTATCAGCAAATTGCAATTCAATTAGTGAATTCAAATCTATCTCCATCTATTATAGTTATTTTGATAAATCATCAACGCTACCGTTGTGACATAGATAGAGCTGGTTATGCCTCAAGTACAATAATCGTAGGTCCAACACCTACACGTTTGTGTAGGTGTTGACTCTTCTATAGGCGTAACAATGGAGATAAAGAAAGGAGTAAAAACTATATATAAAGAAAAAACCTATATCGTTTCAGACAATAATTCAGGTGGCGCTGGCCGCTGGCATATGATACGTAGTCTTGCACTATATGCATTCTTATGGCGAAAGGCCTAAAATATTTATTTGAACAGTCAATTTTGATAGAATAAGTTATTAACGGAATGCAAAGTAGAACTGAAACAATAAAAAATTTTCATTCATAAAAAATATGTATTCAAAATTATTTTTTACTTCAATTTATTTATCTCCATGTATATTGTACTCTATCTCTATAACTATGAACAAATCCTGTTTAATTATACTCATAATTAAGAAACCCCTACTTGAAAAGTAATCAAAAATACATACACTTAATACTTTTCTGTTGTATCAACTAACAATATCAGTCACTTTACTAACACTAGCTACACCTGGCTATAATTTCAAAAGCATTATAGCAATTTCAAGAGAGTTTCATCCATAGGAGTTTTATTTTATTCTTTCTAACTCTATGGGCTTCATTCGGGAGCAGAATGTATAGCAATTGATATATAAAAGCGATTTGAAGATAAATAATTCTATTTTATTTTTAAATTTTAACACTATTTTCGACATTTTAGCATATATAACTTATAGTTTACGTCATACATTTATACACCCACACCTATTCACAAAGCAAATCATGTATGCGTCTATACAAACAAACATACGTCGTAAAGTATAAGTAAATTTATGACTTCTGGAATAATTCCTTATAATTTCTTCTTACTGTTCTCCGAGTTTTGTTTAAATCATGGAAAATGGCTATATGCAAAAGTAGCTCCGTATTGCATTTTAAGACCTACGAGAAAGCATAGATGTGTTTCATGTATTTGCAAATATGGGAAAAAATTATATTTTATGTAAAAATCTTGCTTTCTTACAGTTTTGCCGGCGTGAAAGGATTCGACATAATTGCTATTAAAATAATTGTTATATTCAACTATATTTTAGACGAGTTATTTAATGATAGTAAAGAGATGTAATAGTGTATGGTATTTCCTGACGTGACTGGGGTGGTGTAGTGTCCTTATACCTGAGTGCCTCTCAGTAGGTCCGAGTTCGATTAATTGTTCCGACTAATTGGTGTTTTGAGAGAAATAAAGTTTAATGTCCTATAGCTAACATAAGAAACTTGTACTGTAGTTTCTGTCCAATGGGTTTCGAATGCACTGTTTCCCGACCTTGTTTTATAGAAGTAAGATATAAGGTATTGCCTGTAATGATTTAAATTGTGAAGGGTCAGCATATCTGATATCTAATTCGCAGAACCGGGTTCGACTACCTATTTAGGTTGATTGTGGTGATTAAATTTAATGAAATCGCATATTCTATAGTAAATTTAAACACTTACATATATTTTATGTTTTTCTTATTTGTATTAATGGTATATTCGATGTTGTCCATTATATTGAAGTTACATGTTTTGAAAGTTTTAAAAGCATTGAAATTCATATTATTTCTAAAAAATCATATAAGTGACAAAATGGAGATTTGAACAGTGTGTATAAAATTTTCCGTCTTTAGTTTATATGAGTTAAAATGTATAAAATAATGCATTATTGCGTTTCAATAGCAAAATGAATAAATTTATGAAAGTTGACGGATTGCTGAAAATGGGACAATTCATATACAATGGCTGATGGAAAAAATATTTGTTCAAATGTAATGCATTTTTTTATCCAATCCGATTGCAATCAAAATTTGCGCATTTTAACGTTTTAAGGGTGTGGAACTGCAAACTTAGGCAACCATATATCCAAAAATTGATTCACTGTATGCAAGCCATTTTAGAGCCGCAATAACAACTGGAAGAGGATCAAAAGAATATTGATGGCCTAATTTGCTTCTTTATAATTTACGATACTATTAAGTTAACTTGTAATTTCTATTTGTATACATAAATTTCATAAAATATATGTATTGTTGTCATTTAAATAAGTCCTTACACTCCCAATAACTACCAAATATATCTTACATAAAATGAGTAATTAGTTATATCAGGTGCAGTTCATTTTACCGGAGATATATTATAAATTCCATTTATCAAACGCATTTCGAGCATTTTTGAAACTCACATTGCCGAGCAAAATGTCATTTTTTTTCAACATTAAAGGACTTGTAGTTTTTTTGTGTGTCAGACACTATATAAAGTAGAAAATAACTTTAATTCCAGTAATACTAGTTATTACAGAACACTGAGTTACTTTGTAAATTATTTTCATTATTTTTCAAATGTGGAGAAATTAAATGAAATTTGACTGATTTATTAATACACAGCGCTTGTTTAATTAAATACTGTTCAATACAATGTCTGTCTGAGTGTTCGTTACGCCTCTATAGCATTAATCAGATCGCACTGGATTATGAAACTTCACACGCAGGCAGTAGTACAAAGAGTAGGGGAGACAAGGTGGTCAGTGTCTACCCAAATAATTCACGTCCATCTAATTATAATTTTAAATAAACGTATAAAATGCTTGCTGTGTAAATATATCATGGGACATATCGAAATTTTTTGCTGCGCTTGAAACCAATTTCTTTTTTCCCTGCTTATATTGAGAAAAAAGAGAGACGCCAATTGTTTATGAGAAACACATGTCAAAATGACTCTCCCCTTCAGTGCTCTATTCAATAGAGCATAAAACTATTGAGAGTTGAATATTGAGAGCGAATATTGAGAGCAAAGAGCTAAGAGTTCGCGCTTCAAAATCCTCGGCAGTCCAATCCATTCTGAATCCACAATATTAAGACGCATATTTTTTTGAATGACTGTAGATCCAGAGCAACTAGAAAGCTGAAATTTGGCATATTTTGCCTTCAGCTGCTTTTTTTATTCCTTGGATTTCGAGCATTAATACCCAGCCCGTTCTGAACCCGCAATGGGAAGTCACTTGTTCGGGGAATAACTCGAGAACTAGCTAGGAAGCTCAAATATAGTAATATAGTACAAGTTGTCTTTTGTGAAATACTTCCATTGAATTTTGAATCTAACTGGTCCAGCCTAACATAGGAAATTGAACATTTTAGGGAAAATTTATGCGACAAAAACAAATTTTAAAGATCCATACAAACATTATTTTTAAAATAAGTTAAATATAGAAAACAAATTTAAAACATTTTATTTACTAATTTTGTCTCCTGGTTTTATGACTCTCAAAATTATTTTATCGCACTTCGCCACCGATGACCAAAAAGTTAATACTTATCTTTTCAAACAAAACTTTCGATTTAACACTGTAGAAATAGAATCATTATTAAAACCTCGTGTATCTAAATAACTGAATGAATGCTTCCAACGAAAATAATTGCTTCCAACGAAAGTGGTCCGTTCCAAATATGGTCGCAGCCCGTGTTCTGCTTGCAGATCAGACCAGCCCGGAAATTTATGGACGCAGCCATAGGAAACATCTAGTGTTAGATTGACACTTCACGAACTTGTTGTTTAACAATGTGCCAGCCGTTAAAAGTTTTATTATTCGACGACCCGGATCGCCTCGTTACATGTACCGCCTCTTGACCGCCCACTATTCAGTCAATAGACAGGACCAGTCAGAAAACCATGGATGTTCCTGGTCCGTTATTGTGAATGCATGCTTACGTTAGTTAGAATGTTATTTATATTGATTGGAATGGTCTCGAACCAAAGCGGCCCTCAAACCCAGCGGCTCAAAGGGCGTAACCAAATTGCCCAACAGGTCAGTCCAACCATGCATCACAGTTAAATTCATTGCTCTATAACATTCCTGCGCATGTCGCCGATTGCGGGCCAACGGTGGACCGCCATAAAATTTTGGAGTAATCACCTGGATTTATTAAAACTTTCGTAGTTTTAAAAAATTTCAAAATATATTTTTACAAAATTTGAGCTAGTAAAATTAGCAGGTTAAGACATTCCGGAGGAAAAATAATTTACATTTCGTGATTTACAGATTATCACTTGTAACAGCGAGTTTTTTATCTACCATAAATATTTAAATAGAAAATTAAAAATAAATTGATTTTTCGTCTAAACAAGGGCGCATTGAATAAATGGAATTGATATCAAGAACACTGCACAAAATACAGGTGTAGCAAATTAATATAAATAAAGTTCATAATAACAAACCATATCCTCGAGGGAATATAAGTGTCTCCAGACGGTCAATTTCAGTGCGTCAGGGTAACCAATTTATCCATTTTTGGGTTAGACCTTGCCATTTTGGGGGACAGTTAGACGTGTAAATCCACCTCTAACCATTTAGCTATAAATGATATAGCTATAGGGCAGGACGTCCCTCATAATCAACCGCTAGGCTGCCAAGATAATTTGGGGTGATCACCCGAATTAAAAAAAAGTATCGAATTTTTCAGAAAAATATCAAACAATATTTTTTTATCAAATTCAAGTTATCAAAATTGGTAATTTGAATCGTCCTGAGGAAAACAATTAATCACTTTTCGCTATTCACAGATCAACACTTAATATTCTGTACAAATTAACAGCTACCAATTATATACTAAACTATTCAAAATTCGGCAACAGCATGCAGACGATGTTTTCATCGACGACTTCGTGAAAATACAGAATCATATCAGATACTAAAATTCTGTTGTTTGTGAAATTTTATATAGCTTTTGGAGTACAAAATCTTTCCAGGCTTCCACTGGAAAACACGCCTACACTTCGAGGTACACGAATCGGTGTATTAACGTATGTACTACATTTTTAGAAATTTCAGATCTGCACTAGTTGAGGTATACTTCAATACGGATTGGTATTTATCCTTGAATTTGCAGGTAAATAAAACATTTAATCTTTACTTTCCTTTTATACATAATGTATAAGGAAAGTATTGTGACGGGGTCGAAAATTCGAATTCGAGTTTTTGACGGGAGAGCACGTTTCAAGCATCCCTGATCACGAATCAAACATTTTTGAAGTGATGTCTCTGTGTATGTGTGTGTGTGTGTGTGTGTGTGTATGTGTCAGTTTGACTGTGGAGAGGATAACTGACGAACGAACTGGCCTATTCGAACGAAATTTGGCACAAAAATCACAATCCGTTAACACTGGAAGCTTGGAAGCTTATTGTTTTTATACGCAATCGAATGTTCAGAACCCCCTAAATTTTTGAGAGAAATTTTCAAAAAATCGTCAAAAAATCAAAACCGCAAATAAAGTTACGCAAAGAGACATTTCTGATGTAATTCTTCATTTCAAAAAATTGACATAAATTTTAAAACGCTAACATGAACCGTTCTCGAGATATTGCACATTTTTCAAAAAATTATGAAAAATTTATATAAAATAAAAAAAATATATTTCCTATTGAGAAACATGTTCACTTTTCATATGTAATACCATGCGATAAATTTGGTGACATCATTCTATTGGATCTAGCTCGTTCCATTCATGAAAAAAGATACTTTGAGTAACACTTTTGTATTTGAAAGCCAATAGTCATTTACCTGCTGTAAGAATAACTTTTTTCTCCGTCCATGACTTTTGGGGAGATTTTGGCCACGAATTCGGCGGAATGGCCCCAACTTGGCGACATTTTTAATTATTGCTAAATTAACACAAATCTCGCCAAATTGATAAAAATGACGCTAAATCAATGAAAATAACGACTCATTGACGAAAATTCAGTATCTTGGAAAGAATACAAATATCTTATATAAGAATAACATTTTTTTTTAACTGTAAGAGTAGTAAATACATTGCATTATATAATGAAAGTCATGCGTTGCCCACATCAGATTTTTTATTATGTAAAGCTAAAAAATATTGTACTACTTTCTTATACTCTTACTATACTTTCTTACTCTTTCTTATATCAGAAAAGTTTTCCAGAGAATGTTCGAAGTCTAGATTTTGACATTAAAGACGTTCTCAAAGCATACGGAATACAATTAGAACACCTTTTATAAGATGTCATCTGCCTGTGTATGCTTGTGTGTGTTGAGACCCAGACCGTCTGACCTACCAGAAAGGTGTAAGGTAACCATTTGGACGGCCGGATGCTTGTGTGTGTGTTTGAGCGTGTGAGCGGGGGAAGGGCACGATAATTGAAGAGAGAGAATACTTACTACAATAAAATTTAAGATATAGATACATTATGGTATGATCTAGAACTAGATGGAATTGTTTTGGACATTCGTGATTTGAAGTAGAATTATTCGAATTTTACGATTTTCATAGAATTTGTTTCATTGGGAAATCATGATAATTCATGACAGAATAGGCCGTAGATAATTATGATAATATATATATATATATATATATATATATATATATATATATATATATATATATATATATATATATATATATATACACACAAAAATAACGCTTTCATGTTTTTCTTATAAACCTAAATCAAAATACTTTCTTCTATTCGCAACTTTCATTTTTAAGACAACTATAGAAAATTACGGAAGATTTATATTTGTTGCAAATAATCAATTTAAGTTTTTAAAGACAGCAAATAAGAGTGACAATTTGCTCTGATTGCGGCTCAGTTGTCACAACCCTTTGGATTAGTTGTCCCGTGTATCTCATAGGGGATTTTCATATTATCATTAGTTTTTATAAGTTTTATTTGCTTCGTGTATAAATTTTAAAACGTTTTGTAGAAATCATTAGAGCAAGATTTATTTCATTATAAGTAAATTTTATTAAAACGCAAAATGATGGTCAATTAAAAATTTAAATATTTATGTGCGACATTAAAATAAAAAGTACAATTAAGTATCAGCAAATTGCAATTCAATTAGTGAATTCGAATCTATCTCCATCTATTATAGTTATTTTAATAAATCACCAATGTTACCGTTGTGACATAGATAGAGTTGGATATGCCTCAAGTACAATATTCGTGGGTCCAACACCTACACGTTTGTGTAGGTGTTGTCTCTTCTATAGGCGTAACAATGGAGATAAAAGAAAAGAGTAAACACTTTATATAAAGAAAAAACCAATATCGTTTCAGGCAACTGGAGGAGGATCAAAAGAATATTGAGGGACTAATTTGCTCATTTATAATTCACGATACTCTTAAGTTAACTTGTACTGTCAGTTAGTACACATAAATTTCATAAAATATATGTATTTTTGGCATGGTTGGCATTTAAATAAGTTCTTATACTCCCAATAGTTACCAAAAATATTTTACGTAAAATGCTTAATTAGTTATATCAGCTGCAAATTATTTTACTAGAGATATATTATATATTCCAATTATCAATATATATTCCATTTTAACTTTCGCATGTCGTTGTCTTTTATGGTATATTTTGAGTTTTGGGGTATTGAACTTTTACCACCGCGTCTTAGGACCGCCTTAAAAATATATTTGTTTCTTAGGAATGACTTGAGAACCGGAGCAGGTACAAAGCTCAAATCAAGTATCTTACCTCTCATTCTATATTGATGGTTTTTTAAACCTTACTATTCCAGCGCGTTCTGGGCCCGTAATAGGAAGATACATGTTTTGTGGGAAAACTCGAGAAGCGAAGCATCTTAGAAACTTAAATTAGGCATATCGTTACATTTTGGTGGTAATATTTTAATTCTTTGGAATTTCGGGACATTGCCGGTTTACCCGTTCTGAGTCTGCAATAGTAGGGTGCATGTTTTTAGGTATGACTCCAGAACCGAACCAAATAGATAGCTGAAGTTAATCGTATCTTGTCTTCCATTGTATATTTTGATTATTTGGATTTTGATTGGTTCAGCGCGTTCGCAGCACGTGATAAGAAGTTACATGTTTTGGTAAATGACTCGAGAACTGCAGAAACTAGAAAGCTAGTCATACCTTTGCCTTTAGTAGAAATATTTTAATTCTTTGGATTTTGAACCTCGGCAGTCCAACCCATTCTGGACCAGCAATACTAAGATGCATATTTTTTTGAATGACTCTAGACCCAGAGCAACTAGAAAGCTGAAATTAGGCATATTTTAAATTTCGTTGTTTATTTGATTCTTTGGATTTCGAGCATATCTGCCCAGCCTGTTCTGAAACCGTAATGGGAAGTTACTTGTTCGGGGAAAAACTCGAAAACCAGCTAGAAAGCTCAAATATATTACTCCTTGTCTTTTATGAACTTAATGGTCCAGGCTGACATAGGAAATTGCACATTTTGGTGAAAATTTAAGCGATAAAAAGAAATTTTAGAGATCCATACAAACATTTATTTTATAATAAGTTAAATATAAAAAACAAATTTAAAACAGCTTTTTTGCTAATTTTATTTCCTGGTTTTATGTCTCTCAAAATTATTTTATAACACTTCGCCACCGATGACCAAAACGTTAAACATATCTTTGCAAAAGAAACTTTCCAGCTATCATCTCAGCCAGTGTCCGGCTTGCGGATCAGACCAACCGTAAAGTGTTAGATGGTTAGATGGCCTAGTGTTAGATGGCCACGTCACGTCCATGTTGTTTAACAATGTACCAGCCGTTAAAATTTTTAATATTCGACGACCCGAACCGCTTCGTTACTGTACCGCCTCTTGACCGCCCCCTATTCTGTCAAGAGACTGGACCAGTCAGAAACCCATGGATGTTCCTGGCCCGTTATTGTGAATGAATGCTTTAAGTTCATTAGAATGTTATTTATATTGATTGGAATGCTCTCGAACCGAAGGGGCCCTGAAACCCAGCGGCTCATCGGGCGTAACCCAATTGCCCGACAGGCCAGTCTAACCATGATTCAAGGTTAAATTCATTGCACTAGAACATGCCTGCGCATGTCGTCGATCGCGGTTCATCGATGTATCGCCATAAAATTTCGGTGTAATCACCTGGATTTAGTAAAACTTTCGTAGTTTAAAAAAATTTGAAAATGTATTTTCAGTAAATTTGAGCTAGTAAAATTATCAGATTAAGACATTTTGAAGGGAAAATAATTTACTACTTTTCGTGATTTACAGACGACCACTTGGAACATCGAGTGTTTTTATCTGCCATAAATATTCTAATAGGTATTGGAAGATAAATTGACTTTTCGTTTAATCGACTATCTTTATAATCAATTAAACAACATCAAGAACGCTGCACAAAATACGAGTGTAGCAAAGTATTATAAATAAAACAAAGTTCATAATAACCAACCATATCCTTGAGGGAATTTTAATATCTCCAGACGGTCAATTTCAGGGCGTCAGGATAGCCAATTCATCCATTTTGGGGCTAGATCTAGCCATTTTGGGGGACAGTTTGACGTGTAAATCCACGTCTAACCATTTAGCTATAAGGATACAGCTATAGAGCAGTACGTCCCTCATAATCCACCTCTGGACTGCCAAGATAATTTGGGGTGATCAACTGAATTAATAAAATGTATCGAATTTTTCAGAAAAATATCAAACAATATATTTTTATCAAATTCAAGTTACCAAAACTGGTAATTTGAGTCGTCCTGAGGAAATCAATTAACCACTTTTCGCTATTCACAGATCACCACTAAAATTCTGTACAAATTAACAGCTAGCAATTATATACTAAACTCTACAAAATTAGGCGACAGCATGCAGACGATACCTTCATCGACGACTTCGTGAAAATACATGATCATATCAGATACTAAAATGTTGTTGTTCATGAAATTTTTATTTATAAGTGTATTTTTTCATTATATGATGTTATTCTTATTCTTCTTTTTATTACACTGTGTGAAATATATGGTAGACCACGACACTTTTTTTGAAATTTTATAAAACTTGATATAGCTTTCGGAATACAAAATCTTTCCAGACTTCCACTAAAAAACAAGTCTACACTTCGAGGTACACGAATTGGTTATTTACGTATGTACTACATTTTTAGAAATTGCAGATCTGAACAAGTTGAGGTTTAGTTAAATACGGATTGATATTTATCATTGAGTCTGCAAATAAATAAAACATTTAATTTTTATTACATAACACTAAAATATTATATTACTTTCGTATAGTCTTATATCAGGAATGTTTTCCAGAGAATTTTCGAAGTCTAGATTTTGACATTAAAGACGTTCTTAAAACCTACGGTACACATTTAGAACACCTTTTGTAAGATACCATCTACCTCTGTATTTATGTGAGTGTGGGCGGGGGAAAGGCACGAAAATTGAAGAGCGAGACTTACAACTACTTACTACAATAAGATTATAGATATAGATACATTATGGGACGAACTAGAAGTAGATAGAATTGTTTAGGACATTCATGATTAGAAGTTGCAATATTCGAATTTTACGATTTTCATAGCATTAGTTTCAATGGGAAGTCATGATAATTCATGACACAATATGACGTGGATAGTTATGATACTATATATATACAAAAATAAAGCTTCGGCAGACGATAATTAGCTGAATCTTTCAGAAATGAAGCTGAGATTTTCATGAGCGACTGTAATTCCGGCATTTCTGATAGTTTGCCAAAATTATCAACAGCGTAGTTGAAAAAATGAGTAAATGTTGCAGAATGTTTTGCAGTGTACGGACGACATACAGGACATATGTAGGACATATGTACGACATATGTAGGAATTTGAAGTACACTATGGATGTTAATGTTATTCAAGATATACTTTTAATGGCACAGATAATCCCAATGCAACCATTGCTGGCATTAATCTGTTGCCAACGTGATAAAAATACCATTAGTCTTCTTTATAGACTCAGACCGTCCGACCTAACCTAAAGTGTATGGTATATGATTGGACGGCTGGAAATGGCCACCCAATTTAGACCGGAACACAGTGGGGGGAAGCATCCTCAGAGACCCTACCTTCACTACCACCAACCTCTAGGAAGGACGTACGAACCCACATATTTGACGTACCCTGACTCCGCGTGAACACAGCAGCAGTTTAAGCAGAGGCGAGAATAGAACTCGAACCGAGTGCAATTCTCGCCCACTAACCACTGGGCTGTCCCACCCCCTTCATTAGCCTTAAGTTCGATTAGAACTAGCATAAGATTTTTCAAGGAAACGTCTTTAGTAGAACCAATACAGAAAAGAAGATATCCCAGCGAGGCAACCGTGCACTTGGCACAAAATGACCCATTGTTCTATGGGCGCCCATGTGCGATAACTATTCCTGTGTTTCTCTTGACTTCGGTTAGCCATAACAGACCAAAATTGCAATTTATCGTAAATAAATTTGAATGCATATATTTAAGTAAATTATAACGCTCATCTTCGTAAAAAGAACTGGATATCTGCTTAAAATCAGTTGGATCTCGCTGGATTAGCAAATTAATATTTATGATAAAATTAAAGGTGTAAATTTTTGTATTTCAAAAACATAATATTTTGTAGTATTTTTTAAAGGTCGTTATTTTATAAATTTTTGGAAAAAAAATACTTTGAAGAATTATATAAATCTGGGTTATTCGGAAACGCAAATAAACTCAAAAATTTGTCCAAAACGGATTTTGTTAAGTAGTATATATACAACGATCACCAAAACTTATCTTTCAGAACTGTCAAGTTTAGACTGGTGTACATGTACAAATCATTTTGATTGAACAGTGTAGCCAGGCAATCCAAAAAGATTTTCAGGGAACCAAAATTTTATGTTTTCAGTTTTGATCATGATTTTGGGATTTTTCGTCTGTGTATGATTGGGGAAAAGGTTCAATTTGTTGGTCGAAATGCATATTTGCTTTGACACCTTTATCAAGCTTTTCATGATATGTTATAATGAAGATTTTTTTTATTCATTCTGACGGTAGTTAGAATAATTTATTTGAAAATCAAATATGTTTTTACAACGCACGATTTTATCCGAGATAAATAATGAAGAAATTCAGATAAATGTTTAAATTTATCGGTGCAATATTTCTGATAAGGGGTTATAACAATTGGGACCTTGGTATATCAGATTACAAAAAATGCGACATTTTGAATTTAAATCATATACTTATTTTGGCAATTTTTTTAATTACTATATTCTATTGTATTTATTCAATTGTTGCGACAGGATAAAATTGTTACTCATGTATATGATGCTATCATTGGGTACGATTCGGAATAAAACAACTCGCCTTTTTTGCGAAAAGGCCCGCAAGATCCTGTATTCACTCTAACTGAAAAAGGAGTGTACTGAATTTCACAAAATTCGGTAGATAAGTCGCTTGTGGGTCACCATAGTCCTGATTAGATTTGGTACGATTCGGAAAAAAATAATCTGCCTTTTTTTACAAAATGGCTCGCAAAAATCGCCAAAATCTAAAATAAACTACCACGTATGCCCAAATATATCCATTAAATGCTTGTTTTATACGTAACTTTTAACGAAGAAAAGAATACAATCAGCCCCATTACACTAGTTCTAGCTGTTCTCGAGATATTTTAATTTTTCCGTATTTCCTCTACGCCACCTTTGAAAATCAGTCCAGTTACTAAATGAGAAAGAAAATTTAATTAAAAGTGAATTAAATTTAATTTAAATAAAGAAAACGTGCGTATAAGTCTGCAGCGAAAGTCATATGCTGCCCACATCATATTTTTTTCAACTACGTTGTTGATACTTTTGGCAAAATATCAGAAATGCCGCAATTACAGCCGTTCATGAAAATTTCAGCTTCATCTCTGAAATCTATATATACTAATTGCCAAGTGTCCGCTGTCTGTCCGTCTGTCTGTCCGTCTGTCTGTCACGCTTTTTTGGGGCACTTCCCGAATGGGGAGACTTGCAATTTGGTACACGGCTCGATCGTTCGATAAAACCCCCTGGAAAAATCGAATTTTTCGAAAACGTTCTATAGAGGGGGGTGCCCCACACCAAAACATTCGAAAAGTGAAATGATGGGAAAGCATGCTTTGAGATGAGACAGAGACTTCAAATTTGGTGTATGAGTAAATCGTTTGAAAGGAAGAAAGTGTGCAATTATAGATTTCCAATATTTTCTACTTAGAGGAGTTTAGCACACTAAAACGTTCGAAAGGTGAAATGATAGGAAAGCATGCTTTGCGATGAGGTAGAGACTTCAAATTTGGTGTATGGGTAAATCGTTCGAAAGGAAGAAAGTGTGCAATTTCAGATTTCCAATATTTTCTACTTAAGGAGGTGCCGCACACCAAAATGTTCGATTTAGAGAATAATTAAGAAAACGCACCTTTAAAATTTGATAGAGGCTTGAAATTTGGTATATGGGTTAATCATTTGACGGAAATACCGTTTTTTAAAAATGTTCGTTTAAGGGGGTGCTCCAGAGTACATACCTGCGAGCCCTGCTGTCGTATCGCATGTATGTTCGATTCGACAGTTTGTGAAACGCGGCTTGGAAATCTCTCCTTTTCAACGCCTGCATTGTGTTAAGCCTTGTCCAGATTCATTTACGTGTGAAAGTCTAGTTTTGTTTGAGAATGTGGATTTAATGTCTCTGCTGTTTTTTTTGCGCGGCGCCTCGCTCGTCTGTGAGAAGTTTCAAAAAGCGAACTTCTCTCTGCTCGGCAGCCAATGGGAGAGCTTCTTGGCTGTTGTCGGGCGCTTGCGGCCTTCTGCGGGGGCTTTTTGGAGTGTTAACTTTGAAGAGTTCGGATGTAAGTTTGCGGAGGAGAAAAGGAACAAAGAGAGTAGGGCCGGTGGCCCCATACTGCTGAGGATTATTGATTTTCCCAAAATCTAATCCGGGAAGATGCCCGAGGAAGAATTATACCGGGATCTGCATTTATTCCAAATTTTAATTATTTTATTTTTCTATTTTAGGTTGTGATTTTGACCGTTATCCGACGAATCCGGGCGTGGTCCCTTGTTCGATTGAACGTTGAGTTCTGATGTCGTTATACTCCATTGCTGATATATTTTGCGGAACTTTCCTTCGGCAATGCTTATAAGGTTAAGATCGGATGCTCTGGAAATTATACGGATTTGTTTATTACAGAACTGTGAGGTAAAATTATTACCAATTTAACTCTAAGAACAGTGGAACTTTAAATTATCATTCCAAACACTGGTATAAATTTAAGGCTTATAAAACTAACGTATCTTATTTGGAATTCTTATTGAAAGTATATTGATAATTGACCTAAGAAAATTAATTGATGAATCTTAAGAGTATTATTGTGATAATGTTAGCTGAATGGTTAAATTACTTCATATATTGTGATAAAGAGATTGATTTAATCACTGAAGTATTAATGTGGAATGATTATTGAATAGTACAATTGTTGGAACATATATATATTAATTTTAATGGCTTGCATATGAATAAATATGAATATTTAGTTTAATGAGTTGAATTATTTGAACACCCTGAATTGTGTCTTTGTTTTCTACCCATCTGTGGACTGATGTCTCCAGACCGTAAGTACTCCTGGGTTATTTATATATGTGTACGCAATGTACTATTTGTCTATCTTCTATCTTCTGTGCATATCGGACGTGCGATCGGTTTCGGTTTCACTTTCGTTCGACTCCTCGCCGATTTGACTCCGGAGCCGATCCACCGCCGATGTGACTGTGTCATCGTGACAAGTTCAGATCTGACATTGGTGCCGCGGTTGTGCACCGATGCGACATTGGTGCCGTTCTGACTTACGGAGTGGTAGAAAATAAATTTAATTGCTCTATTTAAGGAAAAAAAAAAAGAAAGTAAAACTTTGGCTTTTTGCTTTTTCAGGGTGTAAGTTATAATTTTGTGCATATTGAAAAAATAAAGAGGAAAAAGTGGTATATTTGAAATATATATGAGTATTTATTGTGCAAAAGTGTTAAATGTGTTCTTATGTGATCGAAGTAAGTGGTTTCTATTTGTATATTTGATGCATAAAAATGAGAATTTATGACCAATACATGAAATTGAAAAGTAATAAGTCTGACAAATATATATATATATTGACATATGATTTTGTGTTTGATATTTTGGGGGAAATATGAGTGATTTTCATAAAAACAATAACAAACTCAATATTTGATAGTATTTCATATACATTTTAAAAAACACACAACCACAAATATTAATTGCACTGATTGTTGCATTTCAAAAAAAAAAAAGAAAAAAAAGAAAGACATTGCAAATTCTGTGAATTATTTTTCGGAAAAAAAAAATTAAACATGCCTCGTAACAAAACTGTTCGTGCTAGTAGAAGCACTGATTCCTCATCGCAGACTGGAGATAATGCACGTGTGCCTTCACGCTCTCCTCCCCGACTCTCTCCAAATTCTGGAAGATCTGTGTCGGTTAGTGCAAGTTCAAGAAAAACAAAAACAAACTCAGTCTCCTCACAATTTATAAACACAATCCCTGATTTTTCTGGTTCTCCAAATGAATCATTTGTGGACTTTTTCGACAAATTTGACTTAGTGGCAAAACATGCTGAGTGGTCGAACATAGATAAAATTTTCATATTGAAACTGAAATTAAAGAATCAGGCTGAAAGATTAATTAAGGGAATCCCTCGCCTTAATCACAGTGAAAATTTTAATGAACTCATTCTTGCTTTGAAGGAGCAATTTGAAACAAAAGAAGATATTGCCCAAAAAGTAGAAAATTTAGTAAACCTAAAACAGAAGCATAATGAAACAATTAGGCAGTTTGCCTTGAGAATTGAAGCGGACTCTTTTCGAGCGTTTCCGGAAGAGTTATGCAACTCTGGCGAAAATTCGCTGAGAACTGCAATTCTGAAAAATTCCTTCATAAAAGGATTAAAGATGACTATTCGAAAAGCTGTATGTGCGGCGAAACCACAAACATTTGAAGCTGCAAAACAGGTCGCTATATTGCAGGAAGAAATTCTGAACGAAAGCTCGGACTGTGTAGATGAAGAAGTTACTCTTACCGTGTCGAAGAGAAGAAAACATGTAGAAGAACTGGAAAATTTAAAAAATAAATTAAAAGAAAAGAAAACAGAATATGAAGCTTTGAAAAAGAGGTTTGAAGAAAATGCTGCGGAAAGAAAAGAAAGAATTTCATTTTTAAGAGAAGAAATTGACGGAAGCAACAGAAGCTTTGAAGACAGTCTGAATATGCCCTCTACAAGTAAATATAATGAAGGAGAATTCTCAGAAGAAAAGTTTGAGAATATTGTTCCAAAAAAGAAATCCAGACCTTCAGCTCCTTTTCAAACTTCAACTCCATACAAAAGCATAGGAAACAGAAGTCTAGTAAATCAAAGAGGAACTCCAGCTACCTCGAAAAGAAACGAATGGAGAAATGGGAATACTTGTCAAAATTACAAATCCAAAAGAAGTTTCCGATATTTTAGAAGACCATTTGAAAACACATATAGAGGAAATCAAAATAATTATAGAAGAAACTATTCAAACCAATTTCAAAATCGTTATGATAATTATAAATTTGCAACTTTCAATCAAAATAACAGAAATAATTATGGAAGAAGAAATTATCCAAATTTTGGTAATAAAAGATATTTCAATAGACAAAATTACAACAATCAGACTTCCTTCCAATGTAATCCTAGTAGACCGAACTTTGAAACTAATTCGATGGTTGACTTTGATGCTCCTTGTATCAATGCTTTTCCGATTATAGCAGTGTTTGTTGGTAATACAAAATTGAATGCTTTGATTGATTCGGGAAGTTCTATTAACATAATTTACGAAAGCTCTCTTCAAAATATTCCTCCAGAAAATTATCGAATAAAACATACCTCTACAATTTTGAGGGGAATCTCCAATCAAAATATTTTGGTAGAAAGAAAAGTTTCCTTTCCCATTGCAATTGCTAACGAAAGGAGTGAAATCGAGTGTTGTGTCCTGGACATTCCTGCTCCCAAAAACTACAATATGATTTTAGGAAGTGTTTTCTTAAACAAAAAGGAAGTGACAATAAGTTACAAATACAAACGAGTCAATTTTAAATATTGCAGTATCCCTTTTGTGGAAACGAGTACATCACAAACGACTGCAGTGGTATCAGAGGAAATGAAAGAATGCAACACGATTAGTCACTTACAGTTTGATACAAATTATGACATACAGTATTTAAAGGACATTGACTATAGAAACAGCGATAACAGTTTTTGTGAAAATTTCAGAAATGATTATTTAAATGTACAAAATGAATTCCATGACGTTGATTTTAGAGATCTGTGTATAAATGAAAATAGTGAGTTTATCAGTAGAAATCCTATAATGCAAAGTGTAATAAATGACTATAAGCAAACCAACAAGACCTTAACCGTTTCAAATATCTGTGATAATGATGTCAGTGAAATTACAAGCTCAAATTGTGATATGAATTCCTTAAATACAAGTTCTTTTTGCCAAGAGAAGAGAAAAATACAGCCAAAAGAGAATTTAAAATTTGTTAAAGCATACCAGAAATGCATTTTGAAACCCATGGAAGAGTCATTCATTAAAGTCAAAATTGATTCAAAATTTGAAAAAAATTCTACAATTTTATTGGAACCTAGAGATGTCAGTGACTGTTCCACTGAACAAAATTATTTTTTAGCAAGAGCTGTATATAAGGTGACAAAAGATGATTTTCTATATGCGCGAGTGGCAAATCCTTCAAAAGAACAAATAAATATTAACAAAGGAATGAAATTGGGTATAATTAGTCATGTGCAAGAGACAAATTTATCTGAAATAAATAGTGTTGATGAACAACATAAAGAAAACAACGGGATATTTGAAGTATGGGGTGGTGACTTTGATTTGAAACATATAAATGGCATGCAGAAAACATTGTTACAAAATTTGTTAAAGAAGTACAGAAATGTCTTTGCCAAGTCTGTTAATGAGATAACAGGCTGCGACACCATTTTGCATAAAATTAATTTAAATTCAAATATTCCAATTAGACAGAAACCTTACCGTGTGCCTCATCACCTGCAGAAAGAGTTATCAAAACAAACCAACGAACTCTTGAATGCCAAGATCATTCAACCCAGCACCTCTCCTTATAACACACCAGTGTTATTTGTTAAGAAACCTGATGGTTCATACAGGCTGGTGGCTGATTATCGAAAATTAAACAATCTGACAATTAGCGAAGTTTTTCCTATACCTAACATAGCAGAATTGATAGACAAACTTTCTGGTGCTATATATTTTAGCACACTTGATTTGACCTCTGGATTTTACCAATTGTGCCTTCATCCAGATGATTATGAAAAGACAGCTTTTTCCACACCCGATGGTCACTTTGAGTGGCTTAGAACTCCTTTTGGGCTGAAAAACGCACCTGCATCATTTCAGAGACTCATGTCGCTTGTTTTGGCTGGAATCTCAGGAATATATATCGATGACATAATAGTCGCTTCTCGCTCTTTTGAAGAACACTTAAAGAAATTGGAAGAAATTTTCATAAGATTAGGAAAAGATGGTTTAAAATTGAAGCCTTCCAAGTGCCATTTTTTTAGGAAAACCATTAAGTACCTTGGTTTCCTTGTGTCTGAAGGAAAAGTGCAACCTGACCCTCACAATGTTGAAGTAGTTGAAAATTTTAAAATTCCAAAATCAGTGAAAAATGTGAGGCAGTTCCTTGGTCTCACAGGGTTTTACAGGAAATTTATCAAAAATTATGCACATCTGGCATTACCTTTAACCAAAATTCTAAAAACAAAAAACAAGGACAACAAAAAGAAATTTGTTTGGTCAGATGATGCTCAGAAATCCTTTGATATTCTTAAGGAAAAACTCTTATCTAAACCAATATTGAATCTCCCTGATTTTAATAAACCATTTGTGCTACACACTGATGCTTCGAATCAGTCCTTGGGTGGTTTTCTTTCCCAAGCTGATGAAAATGGAGATTATCACCCTATTTCTTATGCGAGTCGAAAGTTAAATGATGCTGAACAAAAGTACAGTGTGGTGGAAAGAGAAGCACTTGCTGTTGTATGGGCTACCAATTACTATAAACATTACCTGATTGGAAAACACTTTATTATTTTTTGTGACCAAAGTTCCCTTTCATTCATATTTAAATTGAAAGACCCTACTTCCAGACTTGCAAGGTGGATTGCTTCATTAACACAGTTTGATTATGAAATCATACATAAGCCAAGAAAGGCAAATGTAGTAGCCGACTACTTGTCAAGGAATGTCAACGATTGTGCAAACCCAGTGAATGTTGTTCCTAACAACAGATTTGTGTCTAAATACAAAGTTATCAATAATACAAAGAAACAAAATTCTTCTAATTTAGTATCAAAAATTCCTAGTGTCAACAATAACGATATTCATGAGAATTTGAGTGAAAGTGTCTTTGGAAATTTAAGTGAAAATCAAACTAATGAAATTTAACAATTTAAGTGATCAACAAAATATTCAAAATGACAACAACATGCCAATTAAAGAGTTTGAACAAATTTCTGCACATCCTACTTTACTTGTAAGAATAAAAAATGCTCAGAAATCTGACTCCAGATGTAACAAGATCATAGATTGCTTAGAAAAGAATATTATGCCATATCCTCAGAGTCTATTATTTTTTAAGAAAGATGATACTTTATGGTGTACCCACAAGAACCCGAAGTTGAGACACCAATACCAAGAGAGAATTGTTGTTCCTCAGGAACTTGTGTCAGAAATACTTTGGTTGCATCATGATTGTCCCACTTATGCTCACTGCGGATTTAGAAGGACTTTAGCTTCTATTAGTCGTAAATACTATTGGACAGGGATGTACTCCCAGACAAGCAATTATGTGTCGTCGTGTGAAATCTGTGTCATCAATAGAGGTTATAAAAACAATAAATCTCCAATCCAGAGATTTTCGAAATCAAGTTATCCATTTCAACGGGTCGCAATGGACTGTGTTGGACCCTTGCCTACCTCATACTCAGAAAAAAAATACATCTTGGTGATTACCGATTACTTCACTCGATGGCCTGAAGCGTACCCACTCGCTTCTATAAAAACTGATGACATTTTGCAGTGCCTAGAACATTTTATAGCACAGCACGGTATACCTCAATTTATGGTCACAGATTGTGGTTCGAATTTTTTATCAAGAACTGCAAAAAGTTTTTATAAGAAATTAGGTATTAGTAAATCTACTACAAGTCCATATCATCCTAGCTCAGATGGTTGTGTCGAGCGTCTTAATGGAACTCTCCTCAGGTCATTAAAAAACATTGCTTATGATGATAAAAATAATTGGGACAGATTAATCCATTTTGCACTTTTGGCTCATCGAAATGCAATTCATGCCTCCACAGGTGAATCTCCTGCATACCTAGTCTATGGAAGAGACTTGACTGTTCCCAATACACTCATTTCCGGTTTTAAAATCCCTACATACGACTCTACATATGAATACGGTGAAGATCTACAATTTCGATTGAAAAAAATGTATGACTTGGTTAAGACAAATCTAGAAAAGGCTGAAAACTCACAAATATCACAGCAGCATAAGAAAGCTAAGCAACCTGAAATCAAAATTGGTGATTTGGTTTACTTGTATACGCCTCATTTTCCCCAGGGACAGTCGAAGAAATTAAGCTCTTTTAATAAAGGACCCTTTCGTGTGATTAAGAAAACTACACCAGTGAATTTCTTGATACAACACATAATGAATCCGAAGAACGAACAATTGGTCCATGTGAATAGACTTACTTTATTACCTCCTAGAAGGAAGGAACTTCAAAAATTTACTCAACAAAAAAAGGCTGGAAGTGAAAATGTAAATCCAAAACAAAATAATCCTTCATCCAATATTCAATCTACAAAAGATACAGTGTTCCTGAAACCATGTTTATCTAACCCAGCTAACAAACAAAAAACAAAAGAATCTGTAAAAAGAGTTAGATTTATCCTTCCTGCTCCTGTGAATCCTTCTGTTCCTGGAAAACAATCAAATTTTCATGCTGATGCAAACCGACAAATTTTTACAAGAGTGAATTCAAATCCTAACATTAGAAAAAGCAGAGTTATTTACAATAACAGTTACTCACCACAACAAAAACAAAAGGTTTTCAATGCAAACAGAAGTACAAAAACACCATACAATTTGAGAGCACATAATAATAGATTTTATTAAATGAGTTTCACATTTTTCAAAAAAAAAAAAAAAATTCTCAATTGTAAAAGAAATTTTTGTTCAGATACATTTTATTTATTTGATGATTGTTTATTATGTTACTTTCCAACCATTATCTTTTAAAATTAATAATCAATTTTTGGAAAAAAAAAAAAAAAAAGTGTCTTGATAATTCAGTAAAAAAAATTGTTACGCATATTTAATTAAAATGTTGAAATATTTGATGTGTTGTTGTGAAACTTAACTTGGTGGTGTAAAATTAAAATTTATAACTGATTTAAATGATTTTCATAAATGTTTGAGCAACTCTCATCTCGAACTCTTTGAACTTTAAAATTTTCTGAGAGAAATTGCTCTGCCTGTTGGTGTTTGGCGGATTTGTCTAAAAATGATATTTTGATAATTTATTCTGATGTTGTGATGCTTTTCACAAAATTTTGTCATGTTAAACAAATGAAATTAAGTTAAAAGGGAAGAATAAATTGTTGTTAATTACAAAAATAATTTAAAAAATTTACTGTTTGAAAATAATTTTGTTGAAAGTTTAAATGTTTGAGTTGTGAATAACTGTGAGTTCAGTTAATTAATGGATAATAAGAGAATATGACATTTGAAAAAAAAATATATATAGTATAATTTCTTTGACAAACAGAATTTCATTTTGAGACTGAGAGAGATGAATTGATTTTGGCCTGAAATATTTGAAATTGATGAATTTGATTTTCTTTGAGTTCCAGTATACATATATTTTTTTTTCCTTGCCTGATGTTTTCTGCCACACAATTTCAGTTAGTCATCATTGGAGTGGAACCCTTGCTGCAACAACCCTTTTTTGGAAAACTTCAGGTGTACACAAACAGATACACATATCACGAGCCTGGAAGAAGATGCATGCTGGCAAATTAATTGTCCGACCTTGCGGTGGTGATTGGAATCGGAGATGACGACTGCTTTCTACTCCCACTAGATGCGGATCGGAAGCCTGACCAGTGGGAAACTGAAGTTGATGAAGGAAAGATGGAAGTCGCCGTGGACAGCTCACTGCTGTGAGTCTGTTCAAAATTTTTACATTGAAGATACTGAATTGAGGGGCGCGATCTCTGTGACTGATTTCTGCTGCGTGGATCCTGCGCGCGGGTAATTTTTTTTTTAGTTTATACACTCCCTTTTGTTCTGGCAACCCGACTACTGTCCCGCCAGAGGTGTGTTTTTGGATAGGCCATCTTCACATACATTACATAACTGACGGAATTTCTTTGAGGTCAAATTTTTTCTCTCGTTCTCTCTCTCAGTGCTCATTGTTTGTTGGTGGTATTTGAAATGTGATCACATGTACTTAATTGACACATACTTTTATTTTGGAAAACATACTTTTGTTTTGGAAAACATACATTTAATTTGAGAAACTTACATTTAATTTGAAAAATACATGTATTTTGGAAGATGTACATTGATTGTGGAAATTGTTTTGAGAACATATAATTATTTCGAGAATTTAATAAGTTAAGAATCGAAGTTAAATTCATGTTGAAACTATGCATAGTAATAATTATAGTGATAATAATAGTGAAATATTAAAAGTTGAAATTAATGATAATAGAATTATTAAAAATGGAAATGTTTGAAAGTTAAATGTTAAAGAACTTTAAAGTGAATTTAAAGTGAGAAAAGTTGAATGAGTAAAGAGAACTCATTTGTTTGTTTGTTTCATGAAATATATTTAATCTCTCATTGTGTTGTTATAAATTAATGTTTATTTTATTGTGGTCACTTATTGTATTGAAAGTGGCAATGTTATTGACATAATTGTTTTCATCTTGCATCATATTATTAGTACATATATTCATATCATTTGTTTTCTGAAATTTGAGAATTTCGGAAATTGAAATTTTGCTGTCAGGCAAAAGTGCCCTGACGTTGCATGTATCCGTGTATTTATGTGTATGTAAGTGTATTTAATATATGTTTATATTTTGTAAAGGTTCCTTTTTGCTGTTGGGACATCTTTGTTGTCAACGTTTGGCCCTTTTTGGTCTTTGCCCTGGAAGTGATGGGTGTACTGCCTGTGCATCCGGATCTTCAGGTGGGATGTGTGTGGACGCATACACTTCCTTTCTTCAAAATTTCTGCTAAATTGCTGACTCAGTAGAAATTGTTGTCTGAGTTGGTGTTACACTTAAAGGTTCCTAGTATACCTTTGTAATTGTTAAAGTTGTGTATGTGTGTGAGATAAAAAAATTTCTCACTGGTTCGAAATTTTTTCCTCCCAGGGGGGGGGAAATGTCATATCGCATGTATGTTCGATTCGACAGTTTGTGAAACGCGGCTTGGAAATCTCTCCTTTTCAACGCCTGCATTGTGTTAAGCCTTGTCCAGATTCATTTACGTGTGAAAGTCTAGTTTTGTTTGAGAATGTGGATTTAATGTCTCTGCTGTTTTTTTTGCGCGGCGCCTCGCTCGTCTGTGAGAAGTTTCGAAAAGCGAACTTCTCTCTGCTCGGCAGCCAATGGGAGAGCTTCTTGGCTGTTGTCGGGCGCTTGCGGCCTTCTGCGGGGGCTTTTTGGAGTGTTAACTTTGAAGAGTTCGGATGTAAGTTTGCGGAGGAGAAAAGGAACAAAGAGAGTAGGGCCGGTGGCCCCATACTGCTGAGGATTATTGATTTTCCCAAAATCTAATCCGGAAAGATGCCCGAGGAAGAATTATACCGGGATCTGCATTTATTCCAAATTTTAATTATTTTATTTTTCTATTTTAGGTTGTGATTTTGACCGTTATCCGACGAATCCGGGCGTGGTCCCTTGTTCGATTGAACGTTGAGTTCTGATGTCGTTATACTCCATTGCTGATATATTTTGCGGAACTTTCCTTCGGCAATGCTTATAAGGTTAAGATCGGATGCTCTGGAAATTATACGGATTTGTTTATTACAGAACTGTGAGGTAAAATTATTACCAATTTAACTCTAAGAACAGTGGAACTTTAAATTATCATTCCAAACACTGGTATAAATTTAAGGCTTATAAAACTAACGTATCTTATTTGGAATTCTTATTGAAAGTATATTGATAATTGACCTAAGAAAATTAATTGATGAATCTTAAGAGTATTATTGTGATAATGTTAGCTGAATGGTTAAATTACTTCATATATTGTGATAAAGAGATTGATTTAATCACTGAAGTATTAATGTGGAATGATTATTGAATAGTACAATTGTTGGAACATATATATATTAATTTTAATGGCTTGCATATGAATAAATATGAATATTTAGTTTAATGAGTTGAATTATTTGAACACCCTGAATTGTGTCTTTGTTTTCTACCCATCTGTGGACTGATGTCTCCAGACCGTAAGTACTCCTGGGTTATTTATATATGTGTACGCAATGTACTATTTGTCTATCTTCGATCTTCTGTGCATATCGGACGTGCGATCAGTTTCGGTTTCACTTTCGTTCGACTCCTCGCCGATTTGACTCCGGAGCCGATCCACCGCCGATGTGACTGTGTCATCGTGACAAGTTCAGATCTGACATTGGTGCCGCGGTTGTGCACTGATGCGACACTGCTAACCAACTAGGGTTTATAGCAAGGGGGTGCTCCAGAGTAAAACGTTCGAAAAGGGAATTGATAAAAAACCATACTTCGGAATGAGATAGAGATATGTAATGGTAGATAGTTTGAAAAGAAGAAAGTGCACAATTTCAGTTTACCAATATTTTCTACTTTAGTGGATGCCGCACACCAAAATGTTCGATTTTCGAAATAAAGGAGAAACGCCACTTTTAAAACGTGATAGAGGCTTGATATCCGGTATATGGGCGAATCATCTGATAGAAATCACAATAAGAATAGATTTTTCAATAATGTATATTTAAGGGGGTGGGTACTCCGCACAAAAGCATTCGAAAGATGAAATGCTAGGAAAGCAGTCTCTATCTCACAGCGAAGCTTCAAATTTGGTGAACGGGTAAAAAGTTGGATAGGAAGAAAGTGTGCAATTTCAGTTTTCCAACATTTGTTATTGTAGGGGGGTGCCGCTCACTAAAATGTTCGATTTGCCGAACAAATGAAAAACGCCTCCTTTACAATGTGATAGAGGCTTGAAATTTAGTATATGGGCTAACCATTTGACAAAAAAACCAAAGATGAATACAGTTTGACAAAAATATTCTTTAACGGGATGCTACACTGAAAAAAGTTCGGAAGGTGAAGTGATAGAAAAACATTCTTCTCGATAGGATAACAACTTCAAATTTGGTGTACGGGTAGATAGTTTAAAAGGAAGAAAGTGTTAAATTTCAGAATTCCAATATTTGCTACTTTAAGGAGTACGCACACTAATATGTTCGATTTTCCGAATAAATGAGACACGTTTCCTTTTAAATGTGATAGATTCTTGATATTTGGTATATGGGCCAATCATCTGATAAAAAACACAAGACAGAGTTTTACAAAAATGTTCATTTATCGATGTGCTTCACAGAAAAAATTACAAAGGAGAAATAACAATATAGGGGTGCTTCGGGATGAGATAGACATTTATGTGGTGTAGGGGTAGATAATTCGAAAGGAAGAAATGCGCAAATTTAGTTTCCCAATATTTTCTTCTTTAGAGGGTTCTACACACCAAAATATTCGATTTGTCGAATAAAAATTAAAAAATTTTATTAATAAGAAATTTACATTATTCAGGAGTTGCTTATTGCGAGACCGTTGATTTTCAACGGGTATTCGGCTAGTATTCAGCTAATTATCGTTTGCCGAAACGTTATTTTTGTATATATTTATATATATATATATATATATATATATATATATATATATATATATATATATATATATATATATATATATAGTTATATATATATATACTATTATAAAAAGTGAAAGACAGGGAATTTTCCAAGAAAAGCATGATAACAACATTTCGATCCACTACTTAGGAGAAGGCGCATATGCTGCTCTTGTTCCCGAGTAGAATACAAGGATTAAAATGAAAGCATGGAAAAGTATGGTATTCCAATACTTTTAAGAAAGATTGCATCTACAAATGTAACAAATTTATAAAAGAGGCAATAAAGAGAAATTATTCTATGAATTTTATACGGCATTATTACAATTCATTTTTCAAAGAAAA
This sequence comes from Amaurobius ferox, assembly GCA_951213105.1. Classification (NCBI taxonomy): domain Eukaryota; kingdom Metazoa; phylum Arthropoda; class Arachnida; order Araneae; family Amaurobiidae; genus Amaurobius; species Amaurobius ferox. Next base: position 54,444,740 of record OX578138.1, on the reverse strand, counting down.
GTTGTAATATTCTTAACGTTAAGTGAGGCATTACATTCATAACTTTCGAAACTGTTATCAAGTTATATCTCTGCGCATGTGAGACTTTACCCTTATAAGGAGATGTTCCACTGGGTTAGGTTGAAGGATATTTCTTTCTTTTTTCTACATCGTTTTCATCTTTGACTCTGAGTCCGTTCGGGTACTTTTGTTTTCGTACATTTGGAAGACTGACCATGGAATTATGTTGGTGCCTTGAGCGTTACCCGGGTTGTAAAAGCTGCTTTAAACGGGAAAGGGGTGTCGCCATCCATCCCTACCATTTTATGTAATTCATATTATCACTCTCGTTTTTTATCTGCTTTCATTTTTAATCCTTATATATATATATATATATATATATATATATATATATATATATATATTATCATAACTATCTAAGTCCTATTGTGTCATTAATTATTATGATTTCCCAATGAAACTAATGCTATGAAAGTCGCAAAATTCGAATATTTCAACTTCTAAGCATGAATGTCCTAAACAATTCTGGCTAGTTCTAGTTCGTACCATAATGTATTTATATCTATAATTTTATTGTTGCAGGTATTCTCGCTCTTCAATTATCGTGCCCTTCCCCGGGCCCTCCTCTCGGAGAGCGGAAGGCCCGCCTACCCCCGCCCACACACCCAAGCACACACACATAGATACACTGGCAGATGATATCTTACAAAATTGTTCTAAATGTGTTCCGTATGTTTTAAGATCGTCTTTAATATCAAAATCTAGACTTCAAAAATTCTCTGGAAAACTTTTCAGATATAAGAGTATAAGAAAATAATGTAATATTTTAGTTTTATATAATAAAAAATTAAATGTTTTATTTACCTGCAGACTCAATGTTAAATATCAATCCGTATATAAGTAAACCTCAACTTGTGCGGATCTGCAATTTCTAAAAATGTAGAACATACGTAAATAACCAATTCGTGTACCTCGAGCTGTAGGCGCGTTTCCTAGGGAAACCTGGAAAGATTTTGTAATCCAAAAGCTATATCAAATTTTATCAAATTTCAAAAAAAGTGTCGCGGTCTACCATATATTTCACACAGTGTAATAGAAAGAAGAATAATAACATCATATAACCAAAAAATATACTTATAAATAAAATTTTAAAAAAACAACAAAAACTTATTATCTGATATGATCATATATTTTTACGAAGTCGTCGATGAAGGCATCGTCAGCATGCTGTCGCCCAATTTTGAATAGTTTAGAATATAATTGCTAGCTGTTAATTTGTACAGAATTTTAAGTGGTGATCTGTGAATAGCGAAACGCGGTTAATTGTTTTCCTCAAATTGCCAATGTTGATAACTTAAATTTCATAAAACAATATTATTTAATATTTTTCTGAAAAATTCAATATTTTTTTTTAAATCAGGTGATCACCCCAAACTATCTTGGCATTCCAGAGGTGGATTATGAGGAACGTCTTGCTCTATAGCTGTATACTTATAGCTAAATGGTTAGACGTAGATTTACTCGTCTAACTGTCCCACAAAATGGCTAGATCTAGCCCAAAAATGGATAAATTGGTCATCCTGACGAACTTAAAGTGACCTTCTGAAGACACTAATTTTCCCTCGAACGTATGGTTTGTTATTAAGAACTCTGTTTTATTTATAAATATTTGCTACACCCGTATTTTATGTAGCGTACTTGATGCCTAACAAGTTGTCACCTTTACACTTGATTAAACGAAAAATAAATTTATCTTTAATTTTCTATTAAAATATTTATGGCAGATGAGAAAACTCGGTGTTTCAAGTGATCGTTTGTAAATCACGAAAAGTCTTAAATTAGTATCCCTCCAGAATATCTTAACCTGCTAATTTTACTAGCTCAAATTTAATAAAAATATAGTTTGAAAATTTTTTAAAACTACGAAAGTTTTACTAAATGCAGGTGATTACTCCAAAATTTTATGGCGGTCCACCGTTGGACCGCGATCGGCGATATGCGCAGGAATGTTATAGAGCAATGAATTTAACTGTGATGCATGGTTGGACTGGCCTGACGGGCAAATGGGTTACGCCCGATGAGCCGTTGGGTTTCAGGGCCCCTTTGGTTCGAGAGCATTCCAATCAATATAAATAACATTCTAATGAACTTAAGCATCCATGGGTTTCTGAATAGTCCAGTCTCTTGACTGAATAGGGAGCGGTCAAGAGGCGGTACAGTAACGAAGCGGTTCGGGCCGTCGAATATTAAAAATTTTAACAGCTGGTACATTGTTAAACAACAAGGACGTGAAGTGGCCATCTAACACTAGATGTTTTCTATGGCTGCGTCGATAAATTTTCGGGCTGGTCGCATCCGCAAGCCGAACGCGGGCTGCGGTTATATCTGGAACGGACCGCTTTCGTTGGAAGCATTCATTTTAAGTTATTTAGATACACGAGGTTTTAATAATGATTCTTCCTCTACAGTGTTAAATCGAAAGTTTCGTTTGCAAAGATTTGTTTAGCTTTTCAATCATAGGTGGCGAGGTGCGATAAAATAATTTTGAGAGGCATAAAACGAGAAGACAAAATTAGTGAATAAACTGCTTTAAATTTGTTTTCTATATTTAACTTATTTAAAAATAAATGTTTGTATAGATCTTTAAAGTCTGTTTTTGTCGCTTGAATTTCCCCCAAAATGTGCAATTTCCTATGTTAGGCTGGACCAGAAATGTTCAAAATTCAAAGGAAATATTTCACAGAAGACAACGAGTACTATATTTGAGCTTTCTAGCTGGTTCTCGAGTTATTCCACAAACAAGTGACTTCCCATTACGGGCTCAGAACGGACTGGGCAGTAATGCTCGATATCCAAAGAATCAAATACATAAAGAAAGGCAAAATATGCCTAATTTCAGCTTTCCAGTTGCTCTGGAGTCATTAAAAAAATATGCGTCTTAGTATTGCGGGTTTAGAATGGGTTGGACTGCCGCGGCTCAAAATCCAAAGAATTAAAATATTTCTAGGAAAGCCAACGATATGCCTAGCTTACTAGTTGCAGCAGTTCTCGAGTCATTTCCCAAAAGCATGAAATTCCCTATTACGTGCCGAGAACGTGCTGAACCAATCAAATTCAAATAATCAAAATATACAATGAAAGGTAAGATATGATTAAATTCAGCCATCTATTTGCTCCTGTTCTCGAATCCTTCCTAAAAACATGCACCCTACTACTGCGGACTCAGAACGGTATATCTAATTTAAGATTTTTAGTTACTTCGCTTCACGAGTTTTCCCCCAAAACATGCATCGTTCTATTACGGGCCCAGAACGCGCTGAACTACTAAGGTTTTAGAAAAAATCATCAATATAGAATGAAAGGTAAGATGCCTGATTTGAGCTTTCTACCTGTTCCGGATCTCAAGGCATTCCCAAGAAACGAATAGATTTTTAAGGCGTCCCCAAGACGCGGTGGTTAAAGTTCATTTGATAAAATAGTTTGCGATAATTGACGAAAATATCATGTTTTGATTAAAATAGTTTGCAAATTAACGGAAATTAAATTATGTCGGAATACGAATATTGAACATTTACAAAGTTTTCAAGAGTGTTTCCTGATCGAGATTAAGTTGTCTGAGAAATGCCTTCCACTTTGCAAACATTCATGGAAAATTTTCCAAATAACTTTTGTATAGAGAAGCTAGGATTAATCAAATAAAGCATATGGTATTGTTTTATTAAATTGAAGCGTTTCATTTAACTTAAAATGTGGCTAAATTGATCCTTTAATGGGCAAGAACAATTGTCATTATTGATGCTATTTTAAATAATATATACATGCTTGAACTCGGTCAGATATATCAGTATATCTCTGATATGCAGAATAGCCATAAAAATATTGCCACATAGACATATTTCCAATATATATATAGCTCTTTTTCGCATTTGAAATATCTGCTAATAAATTCACTGCATCCAGCTTCACATTGTAATTTTCTTTTAAATCCTAAAATTGCAAGAGGAGTAAGTTCGAAATATTAAAGATGTATGTTTGCAAATGAAAGCAAACATTATTTGCCAGATTTCACGAAAATATATTACCTCAATGTTAATTCTCCAGAAACACTTGAATCTCAACATCTGATCCATTGCTCACTCATACATCTCAGACAATCGAAGTTCTCATGAGTAATAGCGCTATGCATACACATCTTATAAGCTCTGAATTTCCATCATATATTTAGCTTTGTTTAGATGGGATTTAAAAATATGCTAAAAAAACTCCTGCATGCAGTTCCACATCATAATTTATTTCATCGAAATTCCAAAATTGCAAGAGGGATAACTTTCCAATATAAAAGATTTTTACAAATGCATAAACGGCGAAAATTTGACTGATTTCATGAAAAAAAATATATCTCTATATCAAATAAAGCTTGAAGCTGCAAATGTCATCAAATAAACAGTTATGCATCTCAAACCATTCAAGCGCATATCTGTAATGGCGCTATTAAATAAAATATTCAAGCTTAAGGTGAACACAAGATCTACGCAATTGTTCACTGCTTTCGCATTCACAGGAAGTAAATATTTGCTCCTGCAGCCTCACATATTATTCTCACAAGAGAGAGAGAGAATATATACAGGAAAGAAAGATCAATCAAGCATAAAGCATTGATTATGAAACACTTTCCAACTGCAATGCAATTTTATTTAATACTCTCTAAAATGCGATACATTCAACGGAAATATTTTTTTAAATTATCGCAATACTACAATAATTTATTATATTTGAAAACTTGAAACTTCATAAAAAAATCAACTTTATTCAAATGACGTTATTGAAATATAAATTGCCTGGCTCTTTATGTAAAAGCTGTACATATTCCATTCATACACTTTCATCCCATTCCTTTCATTCATCACAAAACTACAATAATTTATTTTACTTAAAAACTTAAAATCATGGAGGTAAAAGTAATTTAACTCTATGCTTAAAACTTCATCGAAAATTTTGCTATAAGATCGTATGCTTCTCCATCTAAAGTCAATGAATGTTTCATTCATATAAGCTATATTGCAAACTCCAGAGCTAAATAATTTTGCGTTAAAGAAATGCAACAATTCTTATACAACTCACATTGCAGCTTGAACAACTCATATTACAGCTCTTATTACAGAAAAGAACTTTAAAAATCAAGATTTTGACACAAGATGGATGCCATATTTTATTTTGAGGTGGGTCACGTGATCTCTTCATATAATATGGGTGTAATTATTATTTTAATTTTTATTTAGAAAGTTACCGAATATATTTTGCTGACATTTTCTTTATATAATTTATGGGATAATTTGAATACTTCCTAAAATTTTCGAAACAATTTGTGAATTTTAATTTGCTTAAAAAATGTTCGAAAAATTTGGCCCCTTAGGCTTCAATGTATTTAATTATTTCAACCCGGATTCAATCCAAAACTAATTGTGTGAAATTATTCTTTTACATTTCCTTATGTCCCAGAGACCGTCTCAACAACATACTAAAATTTTATTTTGATAAAATCATTTTAACGGCAGTTTTCGTGCGAAAACATAGACAGACAGACAGAATGAACAAAGTCATAAACACTTTTCAGCTATGTAGAAAAGAGTTAAAAATGTGATTTTGTATAAATGATTGAACAAAATAAAAGGAATTTGATACATTATTTTGTTTCATGCACACCGTGAAGACCATACAATGTAACCGACTGCAAGGATTTCATGTCCCTTCATAATCATTGCTTCATATATAGTTCAAAATATCTGGAGTGCGAATCTCCATTCGACTATCTCATATATTCAAATTTCAAATTGTTTAGGTATACTTGTATCATAATCAAAAGCAAGAAATAGTATAGAATTAGTTTGCGTTTGCAAGCTATTCTTTTAAAATTGTTTGTAAACATTCATGAAACGTTACTTTTTACTTTCCTCGCTTTGAGTTAGAGAAAAGTACGGTGAGATTTTTCTTCTTCGTCGACTCCGACCGTCTGACCTACCCGAAAAGTGTAAGATATCTGTTTTGAGGGCCGGGAAGTGCCATTCGATTTTTAATAAAAATCTGTGGGGGCGGCATCTACAGAAACCGTACAGTACCCTCCATCCCTTACCACCAACCTCCAGAAAAGATTTACGGACCCACATAATAAACGTGCCCCATTCCGCGTGAACATGGTAACAGTTTGTGTAGAACCAGGAATCAAACTCCTGTCGTCCGAGAGCAATCCATGCCGTTAACCACTGGTCTGTCTCAGACTGTCATAGTGATTCTTCTGCTTTTTCGGCGCAGACCGTCCGATCTACATGAAGGTGCAAAGTATCTGCTTGGACGGCCGGGAAGGGCCATCCAATTTGAGACCGGAACCCAGTAGGAAAGAATTACACAGGGACCGTGCCGTCCTTTCCCTACCACCAACCTCTCGAAAGGACTTACGGACCCACATAATTATCAATTTGGGTATAGGAGGGAATCGGTGATAGTGATTGCAACTTGTAACACTTTTCTTGATATATACATATATTTAACAGGCTATCAAGAAAAGTTAAACATTTTACCTTAACTGATTTATCCTAAGAAAAACATGATGATCGTGATTTTATATCAAGTGGTTACCGTAAGTACACCGTAAGATCCCAAATAACAAGGAATGTATTTAACCGTCTTTTGGGTGTTTGTTTGTAGGGGAGGGTGGGGGCGTCAATTCGCGGGCTTTTCGTAAGCTCGAAAACTCTGAAGCGATTGGGGTCCAATTTGGATAGCAAGTTTCATACAATATGCAAATGTTAACATCAAAAACAATTTTTCGAAAAATGTATAAAATTCAACTATAAAACAAATCTACTTTAACTATAAATCAAAATCTTCCGCCCTTCTGAATCTCAAAATTCGCTAAAGCAATGCGAGCTGCATTTATCTGGAACACTGCGTATATTGTCTAGATGTGAACGCAAAAAATTAATACAAAAATGTTACATAATTTTAGCTAAAAATCGAGATTTTTTTTTTTCAAATCAGTTAGCCATACTCATCTTAAAAACCGCTGAAGCGATTTCAAACCAATGTGAGTGGTGTACTGGACATATTTTGTAGATTTGAATGCAGATTTTTTTTAAATGTGTTCAGTCTGGTTCAGAGCTCGAAAAACCACTTGCAACACATGGCGATGTCTCGGGATTACGACGAGGCAGACAATCCCAATTGGCAACAGTTAGTAGCGCCAATGAATTCAATTGGCTCACTATATAAGCCAATATAAACACTTTTGATATCATTAAAATACTTATCGTAGTTTAAGTTATGAATTTCCCGCATGAAGTATATTCTACCAGTATCGTTACTGCAATTATAATTCAATTCCATTACACATGAATCCACGAAAATCTTAAAATGCGGAAAATTCGATGTTTAATCATGTAAGTTGCTACAAATTATGCCTAGTTTTAGTTTTTTACATATTGTATCTCACGCAAAATTTCACCATTGCATTCTTGAAGAAGAATCAAAATCATTTTAATGATTTTGGTGTGTTTCTCTGTGCGCACGATATCTTTAACACAATCTGAGAAAATCGATTGGAATGTAGTGGGATTTGTAAAGAGCATTGCTACCTCAACTGGGAATCAAACCGCGAATCTTCGTGCTGGCCGCGAATCTTCGTGCTTGACGTTCTACTATTGATCTCAGACGGAATTTCAAGCCTCCTGCTATATCTCGGCTAGCCTGCTGCTGATAATTCATTCTTCAGCTTAGCTTGTCCCCCCGATTTGAATTAAATCTATCTCTGTACAATAGTTTATCTTAACGACCTGGATGGACTTGCTAGGCCATATTGTAACAGCATTTTGGGTTCTGTGTTTATAGTGTGTTTTTCTGTTTTTGTTTGTTGTATTAAGGGGACGGTGGACGTTGAAATGAACAAAAATCGACTAAAAAAGGTTTTTTCTTTTTAATATATAACATTATTTTACACATTTAACATTTTGCTTACGGGTGGGACAGCGTCCATCCCAAACGAAGGCCCCCTTTGCAGGCATTGGCGTCCATGAACGCCTATGCCTGCAAAGGGGGATCGAACTGTTTAGGATAGGGTATGTCAAATACCTGTCTTTTTGGAAGTTTTTTCGTTTGGGATGGACGCTGTCCCACCCGTAAGCAAAAGGTTAAATGCATTTATTTCGAAACAAAATTTTCAAAGGTTTTACATTTTTAAAATGCTCCATGCATCTTAATTTTTGTCTGAGATGCATGGAATTTGGCAAGAAGACACCTCTCATACTTTTTAATGAAACTGGGTATGCATTTCATAATCGGGCTTTATTAAGGCAATTGAAAGTGAATAAGAACCTAATTAAATGATGAAAATTAAGTTATAATGCAGAAAAATATTTTTAAAAAATGAACTTTCTGAGGGATTTAAAAATGGATACCCAAATGTGTTCATAATATGTTTCTCAGTGATCATAATGTAAAATGAATCAAAAATCTGAACAAATGGCACGCAAGGAGCATTTTCAAATTTTCGTTAAAAAAAAATTAAATTAAAAAAAAATACAAAATTATAACAAAATTGAAAGAAATTGAATGGTATTGTATATAGTAATGTTAAGAGGAATAATTATACAAATTTTCATGTTTCTAAGTCAATAAATAAATAAAAAAAAATTCAGCGTCCACCGTCCCCTTAATAAATTTGAATTGAAATATGAATTTGAAGTTTTAACAAATAAGGGTTGAAATTAAATATAGTGCAATGCATTCATAATTAATCTGTACATGAACCTTTCAAAGCAATAAATCAAACTAACTAAAGGAACTAATCAAACTAACTAAAGGAACTAATCAAACTAATCAAACTAACTAAAGGAACTAATCAAATTGCAGTGTCGTTATATTAGATTAAGTCTTTATTTAAACCGATGCATGTTAGTAATATATAAAATAAATTTATACCATTTCACTGGTTTTATAAAGGAATTACCCGTACGCTGATCTATATATCCTTCCTGTATTCCTAAATATTGAACCACATACCTGTGATAGGCAATTCAATGGATTATTCACAACTGAACTGAGCATTATATCTGCGTAATTGTTCTACCCTTTCTCATTAACGAAATGCAAATATTGGTTCATGCACTCCGAAGCATTGTCCTTAGTATGTATAATAAAATCCTCTACGGTAACATACTATGTACCAGCATAGTACAGATGGTTTTATTTGGGGTTAGATATTACTACTGAAACATGCTCGTCAAGTAATATCTGGTAATAAATATAATTTAGACATTCAATATAGTATATATATATATATATATATATATATATATATATGTATATCAATTGGAGCGGAGCTCAAATACTGAAAGTCCGAACATTCGTTACTCCGAAATTCTGTGACCCATTTTAATAAGGTTTAACACTTTAATAAGTTTTAACACTTTGTTCATACTGTCGGACTGTCTGTCCGTTCACACGATAACTGTCGCATAAATGACTTTGGACGGAAAAATAAATAATACTTAGAGCATATAAATGACTATTGGTGTCCAAATACAAAAGTATTACACAAAGTATCTTTTCTCATAAATGGAACTAGCTAGATCCATGAGAATTAAGTTACCAAATTTGCCGCATGATATTATATATGGAAAGTTACCATATTTCATATTAGTTATTTTTTTAACACTTTCGAACATATCTGAAAAGTGTTTATGACTTTGTTCATTCTGTCTGTACATTGAGCGCTGATATTATTTAAATTATCACAGTGCTACAATAATTTATTACATTTCAAATCTTAAAACTTCATCGAAAAAATTGAACTTTATTCAAATGACGTCATCGAAGTATAAATCGTCTGACTCTCTATGTAAAATCAATGAATATTTCATTCATACACTTTTATTCCATTCCTTTCATTCATCACAATACTACAATAATTTATTTTACTTAAAAACTTAAAATCATCCATATTACTTTCATTCCAGACTCCAGTGCTAAATAATTTTGCGCGAAAAAATTCATCAATGCTTATGCTACTCATCTTAAAATCACTTCACATTCTGCTTCCATTAGAATTAGGTTTCGTTGTAGAAATAGTCAGAGTTTGATGATTATTTAAACTAAAAGATAATGTAATTGCGTTGGCACAGAATATAGATGCACAGAAAATATACAAAAATAAAGCGGTTTTAGGACAGATGCAACACTAAATATAGATTTAAAAGTACTTTAAATATCACGATCTCTATACTGTGAAAAAAGATGGATGTCATATTCAATTTTGAAGTGGGTCATGTTATCTCTTAATATAATATGGGTTGTTGTGAGACTCAGACCGTCTGACCTACCAGAAAGGTGTAAGGTAACCGTTTGGACGGCCGGGAAGTGCCATCCAATTTAGGCAGGAACCCAGTGGGGGAGGCATCCACAGGGACCGTACCCTCTTTCCCCTACCACCAACCTTTTGGAAGGACTTACGGACCCACATGTTTAACTTGATCGTACTCCGCATGAACACGGCAGCAGTTGTGGCAGCGTGCAAATCCAGCGCACAAACCACCGGGCTATCGTGTCCGAAATGTGCCAATAGTAAGCACGCGGTGTTCCCAGGTGGTCACCCATCCAAGTACTAACCGCGCCCGATGCTTCGTGACTTCGGTGATCTAACGAGAACGGGTGTTTTCAGCACGGTACGGCCGTTGGCCCAATATAATATGGGTGTAATTATTATAATATTTTTTATTTTAAAAACAACTGAACATATATATCTTGCTGAAATTTGTTTTATATATATAATTTAAATATTTCATAAAATTTTCGAAGTGTGAATGTTAACTTCGCTTAAAAAATGTTTGAAAAATTAAGTCCCATAGGGTTCAATGCATTTCACTTTTTCATTCCGGGTTCAATCCAAAACTAATTGGGTGATATTATTCATTTACATTCACATATGTCCCACAGACCCTCTGAACAACATACTAACATGTCATTTTGAAAAAGTCATTTCTACGGCAGTTATCCCATGAAGGGACAGACAGACAGAATGACCAAAGTCATAAACACATTTCAACTATGTTGGAAAGTGTTAAAAACGCACTATTAAACCTTCCATTGAGATAGCATTATGCAAAGGATACGTGTTCCGCAAAATTATTTGAAAAAAATTATATAATGTTACTAAGTGACAGAATTAAGCACAGTGAGTTTCTCTCTATGTTTAAAGAGTAGCTGCCGCCGCCGCCGCCGCCGCCGCCGCTGTTTGATAAATTTCGTGTTTCTCAAGTTTCTCTGTGACGTACCGCAAAATAAATAGAATATAAAAACATGGAAGTAGATATGTTTGTAGAGAAATTTCAGCTGGACACACTGATGTGAACTGTTTTTTTTTAATTTAAAATTTAATTTAGATTATATTTTATGTCAAAGTCAAAGGAAGAGTTTTTGAGCTGCGAGTTTGCATCCTGGACAGACTTGTTATAGAAAGGCCTCCAACTTTGTTGACATGCACCTATATAGTTGAATTCTTGCAGGATGGAGTCTTTTTTTTTAATTTCGATTTAGTTAATGAGTTATTCCATTTTTTATGCACTTCTGAAGTGAAAATTGTCCTTCTCGACTGGAAAAAGATTTAATTGGTCGAAATGATTATAGATTCTTTCTTATTGGTTTCTGGCTAGAACGTTACAAAATGAGCGAGCATTGAATTATTGAAGCATAAAAAACATTAAAAGTATGGATATTTATTTCTAAATATGACTACAACTGTAATAGTGCAGTTTGGAAAATGTGAAATGTTGCAATCATGGGACTTCTTCTCTATTGAATATCATGGGATATCTTCTCTATTGAACTTTTTCTGTGCTTTTAACCCCATTTGTTCTACTGAAATTACTTGTTACATATACAGGTGTGTCCAGTGCTATTGGTGCCCAATGGCTATTTCCTCAGCCGTTAGTCACAGAGATACACTTCCAATTGCAAAAATGTTTTAAATTTTAAAATCTCTTATCTTAGAAACAGTTTAAGACCATTATTACATTTCTGAAAGAAATACGAAATATAAATTTTTATACGGTCCCCCGGTCCTACCAATTATATTTAGGAAAATCATCCTCATATAATTTCATGCAAAATAAAAAAAAATCTTCCTTTTTCGACCAAAATTCACCGAGATATGAAGCATTAAACTTTATGTCTTAAGTCGCTTTTCCACGAATAAAAATGTCCCGTTTCAGACAACCAACCAATCAGGGACAGTATTAACCATTTCTCCAGGCAACCAACCAATCAGGGACCGTATTGACAATTTCTCAACACAAAATTGCTCCAACTTTAAACAGCTATAAGTCGGTCAATTTTGGTCGTAAAAGGATGATTTTTTTTTTATTTTGCATAAAATTGTATAAGGAGATTTTCTTAAATATAATTGGTAGGACCGGGGGATTGTATAAAAATTATATTTCGTATTTCTTTCAGAAATACATTTATTGAAAAATGTTTTAAATTTTAAAATCTATTATCTTAGAAGCAGTTTAAATCAATAAATGCATTTCCGAAAGAAATACGAAATATAATTTTTTATACAATCCCCCGGTCCTATCAATTATAATTAAGAAAATCTCCTCATACAATTTTATGCAAAATAAAAATAAATCATCCTTTTACGACCAAAATTGACCGACTTATAGCTGTTTAAAGTTGGAGCAATTTTGTGCTGAGAAATGCTCAATACGGTCCCTGATTGGTTGGTTGCCTGGAGAAATGGTTAATACTGTTCCTGATTGGTTGGTTGTCTGAAACGGGACAATTTTATTCGTGGAAAAGTGTCTTAAGTTATAAAATTTAATGCTTCATGTATCGGTGAATTTTAGTCGTAAAGGAAGATTTTTTTTATTTTGCATAAAATTATATGAGGACGATTTTCCTAAATATAATTAGTAGGACCGGGGGACCGTATAAAAATTTATATTTCGTATTTCTTTCAGACATGTAATTATTGACTTAAACTGTTTCTAAGATAATAGATTTTAAAATTTAAAACATTTTTGCAATTGGAAATATATCTCTGTGACTACCGGCTGAGGAAATAGCCATTTGGCACCGATAGCACTGGACACCCTGTATATATACAAGGTGGCCATAAAATAACTTTTCCTGTTTGGAGACATCTGGAGCTAAAACTAATAAACGAAATGAAACTACATTTCAAACACTGACTGTGGAATGTTCAGAGAGATGAATTCCGCAAAAAAAAAATTAGTACCAAAAGTTGCTGACAGGGGATATTTTGGCGCTGTTGGAACCGAAAACGAATGAATAATTACTATGAACGCACGCAAAATGAAGTATGTAGAATTTCAATAATGCTTTAGTAACAAAAAATGAACATACATGTGCTGACCATTCCGTCAAAAAATATTGACTTATAACTCTCTCATTATCGTAATGCTGGCATAAAAGGCGCTGTACTGAACGATGAATATGTGGCCGTGCTCCATCTTGCATAAATATTATTAATTTCAAGCATTGTGTTTGCAGCAAATGAAGAATGACAAAATTTTGCAACATTTGCCCATATTTTTCGTCATTGACGATGCACGTAATGCGTCCTATCCGAGTTACATTCATAAAAAGTATGGTCTTATTATGAAATTGGCCGTAAATCCGCCCCACACGGTTATTTTTGGAGAATATAGTGGCGCTTCCTGTATCACTGTGGGACGTTCAGATGCTCAAATTCGGCAGTTCTGAGTATTGACTGACTCCTTCAGAAAAAAAAAGAGCCTCAACTTCCCACATTCAACTTCCCACATTACTTTCCAAGGCCATTCAATGTCGATTTCCATTCGGGCAAGAAACGTTAGTGCGAAGGTGAGACGCTTTTCATAATCTGTGATTTTTAATGCTTACACACGCATGATCTTATATGGATAGAAATGCAGCATTTTCCGAAGATTTTCCATACAGTAGCATAGGGCATATCAGTTTGGCGAGCTATTACACGAGCGCTTCGACCACTACTAGTCCCTGTGTTGTCGAACATCGCAGTAGCAACTTCTTTTACTGCATCGTTTGGCGCAGCTTTTCGTCCTCTGCCGGCTCTAAGTCTCAGCGATCCACTTTCCTGGAATTTTTTAATCATAGCTCTAAGTGCTTCAATATACATTGGACCTTCACGCAGGTTATGCAGCCTTCTAAATACCCTAAGAGTCGCTACGGCATTACACTATCGAGTGTAAAACAGCTTTACGAGGAAAGAATATTTGAGGTAAGGTAAGGCGCATATTAAGCACAAATCAACAGTCAATCAAAGAACTGTTAACTGACTGGACTTTTGCTCTTCCCTTTTTGAAAAGAATGAGTGGCGCTGCTGTCACGTACGCACTAGGAAATTTGCATAATCTAGCTAGATATCCTCCCCTTTCAGCGAATTCTGGTACTTTTTTTTTCCGAAATTCATCTTCCTATGCCTTCCACAGTCTGTGTTTGATATTTGGTTTCAATTCATTCATAAGTTTTAACTGCAGATGCCTTCAAAGAGGGAAAGTTACTTTGTGGCCACTCTCTCTCTCTCTCTCTCTCTCTCTCTCTCTCTCTCTCTCTCTCTCTCTCTGTATATATATATATATATATATATATATATAAAGAGTTAAAGTAAAGAATTAAAGTAAACCCAATTAAATTCCAATTAGGCATGCCTTCTTAGACCACGTCCCTCATTTGAGTGGAATGCATACCAATGTATTTAGACAGAATTATTCCGACATATCTTAGCGATTTTTCCTCCCTTTTTCTTTGCTACAAGAATCTGTTCTACTCACATTTATTGGGAGTGATTTAAAAACACTGAGTAGGGTATTGTTTAAGGTGGGAGCTATATATCATAACTGCGATGAAATGAGAGGAAAGATCCAATTTACAAATTAGTAAAATCAAAAATGTTTCAACTTAAAATATTCCATAATGAAAAGATGCAGGTATAAATTCCCTAATAAATGCAAGAGATTCTTTTTTCTGCATATTCTATATACTGTTGTATACTTTATAATATTAAAGAATAGCTATGTTTCATTACAAATTGTTATAATAAAGCTGCAAGATACATTCGTAATTTTATATTTGAACTAGCAGCATACCCGTTTTTCGTACGTAATATATAGTATAAAGAAACTTATAATTCGCAATCATGTGCAAATTCTGTTAAAATATTAAATTTATTGCGCCTAAAGAGAAATTTAAGAATATCTGTTCTCAGTATGCAAAATTATCTTCACGGGCAGATCTGAAGATTAAAACATCCTGGCCCCTTTTGACAGCAAATTTACGAAAAAGAAAAGGAATTGATTCAATATATGCAACCCCGTACTACTTATATTGTCGCAGATTAGAAAATATGCCAGTGTGTTAGTAGAAGATTACCCGTATTACAATATGAGTCTCAAAAATATTTGCCAAAATAAATGAGATGGCGTAATAAATTGGAAATATCAATAATCAATTGGAAATATAATAATCTTTATACCAGAAGGCGTAATTGATTCCAATATATGCCAATATATATCAAAATATATTCCAATATACCTGTACTGCTTATATTCTCGTAGATTAGAAGATATAATGCATTTGTAGAAGATTACTCGTACAACGTACTATATATGAATTTCAACAATTTTCGTCATAATAAAACAATGGCATAATAACTTGAAAATATCAATAATCCCTGAATCAACAGTCCCCGAAAATATCAATTATAAGAATGTTTAAACCTGAAGACCGTAATTGATATTATCCAGTCAAAAATGCAACGTCAATGACATTTATTTTATATACATATCTTTATTATTCAAATCGGAAAAGATTTAATATAAAATCGTATGCCGCATAACACATTGGATCCGTTGCTAAGCGACATGATATCATTTGCTTCAAATAAATTGATGGAAATCATATCGTCTGAATAATGCGATCTCCATGGAAGGTTTGGCGACATTTTAGTTAATTTAGCGAGAACTTAAAAAATCGCCAAATTTATCGCCAAGTGGGAGTGGCTGATAGTCCCATTTTGCGACAAATTGACGAAACATCATCACATTACTATCCTCTAACAAAACACAATTATTTTCATTTATTAAGCCCGATTTTATCAATTCCAGGATATTTTCATGGACTCACAAATACTTTTATCAATTTCATGATATTAAAAAAATTCGTTAAATGTGTTACCAAGTAGGATGGATGGATTGATCGACAAATGCTACCGAAACATCATTTCAGAACTCTATTCTAAAAAACAAATCATTGATTTGCGTCAATTTTATAAATTTGGAAACATTTCCGCTAATTTGGTAAAGTTTAAGAGAAGTTACCAAATTATTTAGAGATATTCCGCTAAATTCGTAGCTCTGAATTTGCAGATCTGAAAAATGAAAAATCCTGATCCCGTTTGTATATACTAAATGAAAACACTAAAATTGTATTATAAGATACACCCGTTCTACTCTTTTTCTGCTTCAACAATCGGCTAAATGAATTTATTGAGTAAACACAATATATGAGTTTATTAGCTAAGCACAATATATGAACTGGAAACCTCTTTGCTAAAATAAATGAAAGTGATGTACGCAGTCCGCAATTTATATAATTAAAAGAACAATCAAACCGTTCATTTAAAAATTATATTTTTACATCCATTTATTTATCATTCAAATAGAAATAATAATAATAAATATTAACAACACATTTAATTTCATTCCATTGCCGAGCAACATGTTATAAGATAGAATCTTCCTCATAAAATGCAATATTTAATAGCCATTTTTATTTCTTTATACATTTCACTGTTCAGTAAAAGTTTGTGAAATATAAACCATGGAGATAGATTTCCCATTTAAATCATGTTTCAAACAATTCATGTTTTCAGAAAGTGACTATTTAGTGCAAAAAATCTTCCCTCAAACTCAGAGATACAGTTTTAATTCACTTTCAAACAATTTTCAAGCTTTTCGTTTGGATAGACCACGGAGTTAGAGAGTAGAACTCCTAGGAAAAAGTTTCGTTTTTCATTAATATCTCGACAATCCCTGGTCTTAGATACTCGAAACGGGCTAAATTTATGGGGGGCTATTTAAAGGCTATCCCCAAAATTTCATCAAATTCGATTCAGCCGTTCTCCCGTGATGATGAGACAAGCAACAATATCGTTTTTTACAAATATCTCGAGAACCACTGATCGTAGAAACTCCATACATGGACTAAATTTTAAGTGGGACTATTTCCAGGCTACCCACAAAATTTCTTCAAATTCGGTTCAGCCGTTCTCCCGTGATGACGGGTCAGACAAACAGACAGATTTTCATTTTTATTTATATAGATTTTATCCATTTATTTTTTTTAATATTCATTCTTCTTATGAAATGTAATTGATGAAAATTATGCTGTCTCAGGTCTTTTTCCTTTCCCCAAAGTATATATATATAACAGTATAATAACCTATATATTATCCAGGTGCTCATTAAATAATCATTATACATTGATCAAATTGAAAAACAGACTTGTTCTTTCCATTGACTTAAAAAAAATCGGACAAATGCAATTTATTCATTGAAACTGAAATCTAATTAATTCCAGTAAAATATTAAAAATATTTTCTATGAAAATTTTCTTTTACTATCAAATGCATTGTTTTTGGCATATGTCCAATTTTTATCATGCACGCCAGACCACGTGTGGCCACGTGCTTGCAGTTTGTAATACATATGGGCACTCGAAATAAGTTGAATTTCGAAGAAAAACATTGATGTCGAAGAGCCTTTAGTGTTATTTTCTTTCCACTATTTAAATTGTACTTGACATGAAGTATTGGACTATCAGGCCGGTGACTGAAACTATTTTATATACATTATAAGTCCTCGTCTTCAAGTCAACAGCAGAATATTGTAATCGAAACAGCACTTAAAGCACCTGTATATGATCTCTCGATAGATCAAACTGTTTCTGATCTGACGATGGGGGACCATCTCAAAACGCCCTTGAAACAATTATAAACAGTCTACTTTTCATGTGTTTGTATCTGTCAAGGATGTTCGGATAATTCGTACAAAATTTAGTGCCCAACTGTACTACCAAAATTTAAAAAACAATCAAAGCGGGATTTATTTTATCCCTGCAAAGATTTAAAAATCAACAAACTAAAGAAGAAAAGGCCGTAACATTTTGTGATAGAAATCGTACAATTTTCAACAGTAGAAAGCAGTCGACGCACTATAACCAGATCTATTTGTAAACAAATTGACTTATTTATTTTTATCATTGGTGTAAGGATTTGGACAATTTTCTCATGGATATTGCAACCAGGATTGCCATTTTGTAGCCAGATTTATCCAGATTTTTAAACGTTTAAAACTTAAAAATGACCAAATCCAGCCATAAAATGGCTGAATTTACAGCTACTTAAAATAGTCATCTATGAAACCTAGCCATTTTTTATGTAATTCAAACCAAAAGATTCTTCCAACTGTTGGCGACTCCGAACGTAACCCCACAATTTTCTCTTTTTCCAAACTTCAAATAATTGAGATACTTAAAATGGCATACATAATATTCTCAATACACTAAATAGCAGCAGACGCTTTAATTTTAAATCCATTGCGCCTCTCAATCGTATTGCAATTGATATAAACATGTAATTGACGAATTTAACAAATAAAATATGCGGAACATTAGTAAAAGACATAATTCAAAGGTTAATAACATACAGCAAACCAATCTTACAAATGATGTATTTAAGATTTCGATTTTACGCAAAAATAATTAATTGATTCTTATTTACAAGTGCAGCATAGACAAAGCATCCGTCTTCGATATCTTATTCATTAATATTGTGCCATTAAGTATAATTAAAGTGATATTTGGCCTGTCAGCAAACACTTTTTAATTGAATTTTAATGATATTGCTGTGATTATTATCTGACGCTGATGATGATAACGGCTATCTATATTCTGCATAGACTAGAAAATTTTGTTTTGACAGTAATTATCAGAAGGGAAAAGAAGATGATAATTCTGGCATTTTTTCTCTCTTTTGTTGATATATGTAATCTATCTTTAAATGAAATTGATTAAAGTTAAACAAACGGTATAATGCTCTCATAAATTCTGAATGAAACTTCAAATATAATGTTGATGATATGTATAGCTATTATCTACTAGGTAATTAAAGTTAAATTATGAAGCAAATTTAAGTCATGACTAAATCGTAACTTGATGAACTATTAGAAGTTAATGAACATGTTTATGAATATAAAATGCTGTTGAGTTGTACTAAATTGTTGGAATGAAGTAAGATATATGTTTGTCTATTTATCTTAATAATAAATATGTAAAAAATAGTTTTGCATGATATATAAAATTGAAAATTACACAATATGCTTACAAGCTAAGTATCACCAGAAATGGGCAATCTGATTCGGTGGAACATTTGCAAGCAATAAGCCTGGATCCATGGCCCTCCTACACCTTCCTGTAATATGACGGGGGCAGCTAAAATGTATGATTTGTCGGTCTGTAATGACTACTTATATTTCAAAAACGGTTACAACTATTTGCATGCTTTTCTAACTGAACTGTTAAGATTGAAAAGGAATACATTCATGTCAAAAATATTTCAGATATTATACCTTGTAAAATTAATTTCAGTAGTATATCGGAACGGAATTGGATCGTTGAACTCGAACGGAATCTTGCAAATTCATGTTAGTAATAACGTTCACAGAACTGGTATTCAGCAAGGAATATATACATTCATTACAGATACAGCATATTGTTATTGTTGTAATTGCAATTAATATTCTGGATTAGCGGATGTATTCTTTGGATACACTCTAAAATTCTGATGTGGCCAGCACATGACTTTCTTTATACAATTCAATGAATTCACTTCTTTCACAATGAAAAGAGATGATGTATAAGTTCTATGACACAGTGTTTTTAACATTGAATTGTACATTTGCGCTTTTTCGGATGGCAACATGTAAAGAAAGATCCAATTAACCTTTGGGAACAGAAACATTGCACCTGCCAGCAGGTGCAATGTTTCTGTTGGCGATTTCCATGGACGCCAATGCCTGCAAACGAGGTCGAACTGTAGGGCATATCAAATACCTGTCTTTTTGGGAGGTTCTTCGTTTGGGATGGACGCTGTTCCACCCGTAAGCAAATGCTAAATGTGAAAAATAATGTTATATATTAAAACTTTTTTAGTCGATTTTTGCTCATTTCAACGTCCACCGTCCCCTTAAGGTAAATTATGTCACATTTCACCATGTTAAGTCAATGGATAAAATTATATTTGAAAATAGCGGTCGCACAGAGAATAGAAATTTTCGCTAAATTTTTCTAGAAAATGTTTCCACGTTTGTCACTAAATAACAGACAATTATGTAGCCAAGTTTTTGTCAGTATAATTGAACATAATAACTTGCATAAAACACAATAAAACTAGAACATAAACTGGTTTCAACATAAGCACTTAAATATGTTAATTTACATTTGAAGAAATCGGTTGATGAATCTGACACCTAAGTATCACTGTATCGTATTGTTTCTGACTTTGTTGTGGGACGTTTCAATTATCCACTGCGCTACTAACCTAAAAAATCTGACGTGGGCAACTAATGACTTTCCTTATGTAATGCGTTGAATTTACTCCTTTTGCAGTAAAAAAAAAATGTTATTTTTATAGTAGATACCTATATTCGTTCCAAGATATTAAATTTTCTTCAATTAGTCGTCATTTTCATTGATTTAGCGTCATTTCTATCAATTTGGCGAGATTTTTGTTAATTTGCCAACAATTTAAAATGTCGCCAAGTTGGCGACATTCCACCAAATTAGTCGCCAAAATCTCGCCAAGCGTTATGGACGGTGAAATAAGTTATTCTTACAGCAGATAAATGACTATTGCAGCTCAAATACAAAAGTATTACTCAAAGTATTTCTTTCATGAATTGAACGAGCTAGATAGACGAGAATGATGTCATCAAATTTATCGCATGGTATTACATATGAAAAGTGAACATGTTTCTCAATAGGAAATATGTTTTTTTTTATTTTATATAACTTTTTTGATAATTTTGTTTTAAAATGTGCAATATCTCGAGAACGGTTCATGTTAGCGTTCTAAAATTTATGCCAATCCTTTTCTATTGAAAAATTACATAAGAAATGTCTACTTGCGTAACTTTATTAGCGGTTTTGATTTTTTGACGATTTTTTCAAAATTTCACTCAAAAATTTAGGGGGATTCTGAACATTCGATTGCGTATAAAAACAATAGGCTTCCAGTGTTTTGCGGATTGTGATTTTTGTATCAAATTTCGTTCGAATCGGTCCATTCGTTCGTTAGTTATCGTCTCCACAGGCTCACTGACACACACACATATACTTTCACACACACACACACAGACATCACTTCAAAAATATTTGATTCGTGATAAGGGATGCTTGAAACGTGCTCTCTCGTCGAAAACTCGAATTCGAATTTTCGACCCCGTCACAATACTTTTCTTATACATTATGCATATAAGGAAAGTAATAAAAGTGTTTGGACGTTGAAATTTATAACTCTGCACTAAAAATTCCAGTGCAAAATGTAAAGAAATTTTTAGTTATAACTAATATTGTATTCAATAAGTGAAATACAGTTTGTGCAAAGGATAAGGAAAGCTTGAGCAGCGTATATAAGCACAAATAACACAATCGCGCAGCATACAGATGTTTCAAGGATATGCTGGATCCCCTTCATCGGTGCAAGAGAACCAACAAACTCGAAGTCTAAAAGAGAAAGCAGAATGAAAAACAGTTCAGCCAATCTGAAACGAGAAGTATAGTCATGTCTAAAAGTTCAACAACAAAGTGAAAAAATCTGATGTTGGCATCACATGACTTTCCATGTATAATAGAATGAATTTACTTATTTCACTGTAAAAAAAAAACACTGAAAATATCCACGACACAGTGTTTGTGAATTTGAATTGTACATTTGACGCTTTTCCGGATGACAACATGTAAAATTATTTCGTACCTAATTAACTTATATTTCACGCAACTCTGTATTAATAATTATCAATATTGATAGCATCCTCAATAAGTGATATAGTCCAGATATTAAAATATTTTAATAAATTCATCAATTAGGTTTCATTTTCATTAACTTGAAGTCAGTTTTGCAATTTCGACGATATTTTCGTCAATCTGGGGTTAAATATCGCCAAGTTGGTGATATTCCGCCAAAATCGACGCCAAAATTTCGCCAAGCGTTATGGACGGAGAAATAGGCTATTCTTACAGTAGATAAACGACTAATAGCGTTCAAATACAAAACTATTACCCAAAATCTCTTGTCTTACACTCGATTATTATATTCTTTCCGAGATATTGACTTTTCATTAATTAGTCGTCATTTTCTTGGATTTAACATCATTTTTATCAATTGAAACATTTTTATATAATTTGGTGATACTTTCATCAATTTGGCGATATTTTAATAATTTAGAAAAGTTTAAATAACCCGCCAAGTTGGCGATATTCCTTCAAATTCTTCGCCAAAATATTGCCTAGTATTATTAACGGAGAAATGGTTATTCTTATAGTAGATAAACGACTTATGTTGTCCATATACAAAACCATTACCCAAAGTAACTTCTTTCGCGCATGGAACGTGTTAGATCCACAAGAAAGGTGATAACAAATTTATCACATAATATTACACAGGAAAAGTGAACATATTTTACAATAGTTAATACTGTTTTTTTTAATTTTGTGTGATTTTTTGATCAATTTATTTGAAAAATCTGCAATGTTTTAAGAACGGTTTATGCTAGCTTCATACAGTTTATGTCAATCGTTTTTTAATAAAAAGATATTACACAAGAAATGATTATTTGCGTAACTTTATTAAAGGTTTTGATTTTTTGATGATTTTCTTCAAAATTTCGTTTCCAAATTTGAGTGGGTTCTGAACATTCGATTACGTTTCAGAATAACAGGCTTCCATCATTCACAGATTGTAATTTTTGTACCAAATTTCGTTCTAATCGCTTCATTCGTTCATGAGATATCGTCTCCACAGTCTCACTGACACACACATATACACCTCACCTCAAAAACGTCTGATTCGTGTTCAGGTATGCTTGAAGCGTGCTCTTCCGTCGAAAACTCGAATTCGAATTTTAGACCACTTCACAATACTTTCCTTATAAATTATATCTATCTAAGGGAAGTAAAGAACGAATAATTAGAAAAATATTTATTCGATTTCATTGAAACTTTCACAGATCATGAGGTATAACAAAAGACATCGCAAGGAAATGTAAAGAAAATTATCAACAATAGAGATAAACAAAAACACAGGATTGTTATGCATGTTTGGATTTGTTTACAAACACCTCGTTTGAAAACAAATTTACAAAATATATGAACTTTTATCAATATATGCCAAAATGCAAAAGCTATGATAAAGGATGAACACATGAAAAAAAAAAGTCTGATGTGGGCAACACATCACTTTCCTTATATAATGCAATGAATCTACTACTTTTACAATAAAAAAATAGGTTTTTTGTATAGTAGATATTTTAATTATTTCCAAGATATTGAATTTTCGTCAATCAGTCGTCATTTTCGTTGATTTAGTGTCATTTTTATCCACTTGGCGAGATTTTCGTTAATTTGGCAACATTTAAAAAGTCCCCAAAACCTCGCCAAGCGTTATGGACGGAGAAATAAGTTATTCTTACAGCAGATAAATAACAATTGGCGTTCAAATACAAAAGTATGACTCAAAGTATCTTTTCTTATGAATGGAACGAGCTAGATCCACGAAAATGATGTCACCAAATTTATCGCATGATATTACATATGGAAAGTGAATATGTTTCTCAACAGTTAATATATTGTTTTTTAATTTATGGGATTTTTGATAAATTTGTTTTAAAAATGTGCAATATCTCGAGAACGGTTCATGCTAGCGTTCTAGAGTTTATGTCAATCGTTTTCTGGGGAAAAATTACATAAGAAATGTCTATTTGCGTAACTTTATTAAAGGTTTTGACTTTTTGATGATTTTTTCAAAATTTCACTCGAAAATTTAGGGGGGGTTCTGAAAATTCTATTACGTGCACAACCACACACACACACGCAGACAGACATCTCCTCGAAAATATTTGATTCGTGCTCAGAGATGCTTGAAACGTGCTCTCCCGTCGAAAACTCGAATTCGAATTTTCGACCCCGTCACAATACTTTCCTTAGACATTATGTATATAAGGAAAGTAAAAAAGCGTAAAAATAGTTTTAGAAGATATACTCATACCATCTTTATTATGTTACAACAACTGTCTAAACACAATATACGAGTTTGAAATATATTTTCCAAAATAAAACAAATGGCTTCAGAAATTGAAAATATCAATTATCCCCCGTGACCTTTCAACACAAAATGATGTAATCCAGTCGAAAATGCAATTCCAATAAAAATTATTTCTATGGTGCATTTCTTAATTATTTAAAGCGGTAAATATTTCTTAAAAAAATGTTTAATTTTGAGTTATTTATAATTCTCAACAACCCCCGGTTCTAGAATCTTGAAATATGACTAATTTTTAAATGAAGCTATTCTAAGGTTACTCACAAAATGTCATTAAATTCTGGGCAGCTGTACTCCCGTGATGATGAGATAAACACACAAATATATAGACATATTTTCAATTTAATTTATATAGATTTTATGTAACCGATCTTTTATTTATTCATACATCATTATGGAGATTTAACACAATAAATCTTCACAGTCGTTCTTTTCAAAAAGCTTTCATCCGAGCACTTTCCGACCTCCTTTTGTCCGTCGTGCAACAATGAAAATTTTGCGAATAAATTTAATTCCTAAAGCTTTATCGCAAGCGACAATACATTTTTTTCTCTTATTCTCTTAGTTTTCTTCTTAGCTAACCGCGAAAAAGTTCCGTCAGATACAGTCTCATTTTACTTGTCGGCAGGTTTGAAAAATGTTATGAATTAATCATAACGGATATGAAATAATGAAGATCTAGAATACAGTGTAGTGCTTCAGAAATGCTATAAATCTGTAAATAGATACCTATAGGGTAATTTGAAAATTGAAATAGTTAGTGAATTACTTATAAGATAGTCAGTTAGAAGGGTCGGATGGTTTCAAAGGAAGAAAACATTCTACATCTTGAGGACGAAAAGACAGTCAAGCTCACTCAGGCAAACAAGGTTTCCATCGCTGAAGAATTACACATTTGGCATAAGAGGAACATTGCCAAACAGTCCAAAATTAATTGGATTGTAGTTCAAATCAACTTTCTCATACCAGATTAAATTCTTTTTTCAATTTCTACAAGAAAAAATTTAAGAAATCGGTATCCAAATGGGTCCAAGTTATTGCAACTATAGCGTGTTATCCTTCACTTTAAAGGACTTGAGAAATCTGCCGATTGATACCATGCCGGGCAATGCGCCTGCCTCCCGGGGCGGGTAACTTGCCCTCCAAGGGGTCTAATGACGTCACGAACAAAATAAAAGATATTTTGCGGCTATTTTTCAAAACAATGATTGAAACTATTAAGACTCGTGACCATTGTCCCATAAATAAAAACCTTCTCATTCATGGTTATGTTAAATTTGACCTATGCAGCCATTTAAAAAATATATATAAACTTTCGAATAAATTTCCAAGTTTTTTCTCGAATTAAAAAAACATATATCTAGGTCTAAATTTTTTTATAACAAAACCGGATAAAAAATTTCGTGAAAATCCATTAATATCTGTGGCTTCTATCGTGTGCACAGGAAATCGATTTCCGACATAAGACAGGCAAACGGACATCACTCCAAAAATAGTCAAATCGTGTTCAGGAGAACTTAAATTATATGACATCAAAATCTTGAAACTGGAAATTTTCGCCAATACAATACCTTCTCAATACTACGTATGAGAATGTAAAAATGGAAAAATATACTGAGGGGCTTTGTGAACAAACTGCAGTTAGAATGTCATGACTGAAAAATACCCGGAATCAATTGGATAAATTGAGATGCAATCTTTCCCGTGTAAGTGTTATATATGGTGTCAAACAGGCAATATATCTCTAACTATATTTTAGAGATTGTTTAGGGCCTTCATAACAGTTCGAATAAGATTCTGGCATAGAATAAAATTTATAACACTCTCGTTAACTCGATTCTGATGTTTCATACCATACTAGTATTAAAGCCCGTCAAAGCCAGCAAAACTAATACTTTAAAAAAATACGCTGCAAATTTTTAATAAGTTATAATTTGCTAAAAATTGTATAGTGCTTAGCGTCAAAAATAGTTGCCTCAATTGAAAACTGGGCCGGATTTCCTGGTGGTCAAGTTTCAGCCCTTTTATGTCCAGCATTGAGGCTTTGAGAAGGCTCTAATAAACTTTACTCCCGGTGTTTCTTTCAGGCATTTTATGTTAACCTAGTTTCTTTTTGTGTGACACAGCATTTAGATATATTTATATAGGGCAAATAGAAAACCTGTCCTCCCTAAAATTTCATTCACCTGCCCCCCCCCCCCGGGCTAAAACGTCCTAAAAGAAACATATTTTACCCTCTCCCCTATTACTTTTACCCCGGTTTGTCAGTCAATATTATAAGTGTACAAAGATGTAACCTTTTAAGGCACTGTAAGGATTCTCAAGTACATTTAATAAAAAAACATAATTTCCTCTCCAGGGGGGGGGGGTCAAAAATTCGACTACGTTCTATTCTGTCCCATGGTCGTTACTCTGTCCCATGGTCGTTCGTCGAATCAGCCTAACAGGTTACCAGTAGGGAAAGGATTCTGAAGGGTATATATATTTCTTTTAATATAAGGGGCCAGCTACAAATAGATTATTCAAAATTAAATACAGTCAAATTTCATTGGCAGGTTTCCAATTCAAGTAGATCTTTTTGATTGTCCTCCCTATTCACCATCATTTGAAGTAAACTATTTGCAATTCAGGTCAAATGGAATAAGTCAAGCATTTCAATGTACCTAACCGAGTTTTTCATAAAAATGCAAGTGGTAAATATATTTAGGCCAAATTAAGCAGGGCTAACATTTCACTAATTGACATTTTTTTAATTGGGGACTCATAAAACTTAAATTCTGCATTTTTATGAATTTATGGTTCCCGGGGAATGAAACTATCATAGCTATATTATCATCTGCTTGCTGATTATTTTCGACATTTTCCAACATAATTGAAAAGTGTTTATGTCTTTGGTCATTCTGTCTGTCTGTGAGTCCTTTCGCACAATAACTGCCGTAAAACTGGCTTCATCAAAATGAAATTTTAGTATGTTGCTGAGACAGTATGTGAAATGTTTGGGAATGAAAAGGAATAAATAATATCACCCAATTAGTTTCGGATTTAACCCGGGTTGAAAAAATAAAATACATTGAACACTATGGGACAGGATTTTTCAAACGCATTTTAAATCAGGTTAAAATTCACAAAATGCTTCAAAAATTATTTCAAATTATCAAATATTCGAATTAGCACATAAAGTGTGTAAAAAATTTCAACAAAATACATTGGGTAGTTTTTAAATAATAATTACACCCATGAAACATGAAGAGATCACGTGACTCATTTCAAAATAAAATATAGCTTCCATTTGCGCTTTTATCTTCGTTGTATAAAGATCGTTTACATTTATATTTAGTGTTTCGTCCGTCATAAATATGCTTTAATGTTGAGTATTATCTGTATATCTAAATTGTGTGCAGCGTAAAAACAATATTTTTTATTTTAAATTATCACTAAACTTTCCTACAACGAAGCCTAATTTTAATACTAAACTATACCATGCAGAACGTTAAACAAATCAAGCGATTGTAAGGTAAGTTGTATAAGAATTGCTGAATTCTTTTTTCGCGCAAAATTATGTAGCTTTGGAGTCTGGACTATAAATGATATGTATGAAATATTCATTGATTTTCATAGAGAAGCAGGAGATTTATATTTGGATGACGCATTTGAATAAAGTTCATTTTGTGTAACTGCCATTGTTTTTTCCGATGACGTTTTGAGATTTCAGGCAAAAGAAATTACTATAGTACATGATATATAGTGATAATTTTAAAATATCAGACTCAATATATCACATTTCAGAAATGCTTAAATTAAAATTGCATTTCAGTTGGAAAGTGTTTTATAATCAATGCTTTATGCATGATTGATCTTTCTTGTTGATTTCTACATAATGTTTTACCTTTATATGTTTTGAGCAAGCATACAACAATATGCTCCAAAATTTGTTCTCTTCCAACAATTCTTCTTACCATTATATTTAAGATAAAACCTTAAAATTTTTATTCAAGTTCAAAACTTTATCAAATTATTAATTATAGCTTTTTCTTTATGTTTAGTTTAGAATATTTGTCCAAATCTGACAAAAGTTTTATTCAAGCTCACAACTTTATCCAGTTATTAATTATTATTGTTTTATCTTTGCGGTTAGTTTAGAATGTTTGTCAGAATCTGCCAAAGGAAAAACAGATGCGACGGTATTCATTTTATATTTAACTTAATAAAGAAAAGAAAAAATTTGTCTTCTAAAATGGGATGCGAATATGCACTTCAATATAATCTCATTATCGCGAAAAACCATTGTTGCATGATATATAAGAGAAAGTAAAAACTTTTTGAATAAAAATCTTTGAAGTGATGTTAGATATGAGCTATATTATAAACTAGCTGTTTTATCTTTGCTTTATGCGATCTCAAAGTCTAGTGGTTACTAAATGTGACGCCTGTACACTCCATAAAAAAATCTATTGTGGGCAGCACATGACTTCCATTATATAATGCAGTGAATTTACTACTTTTACAGTAAAAAAAGTAGGTTTTTCTTATAGTAGATACTTATATTCTTTCTAAGATATTATATTTTCGTCAATTAGTCGTAATTTTCATTCATTTAGCGTCATTTTTATCAATTTGGAGAGATTTTCGTTATTTTGGCAACTTTAAAAAAGTCGCCAAGTTGGCGATATTCCATCAAATTCTTCGCTAAAATCTCGCAAAGCATTATGGACGGAGAAATAAGTTATTTATACAGCGGACAAAGGACTATTGGCGTTTAAATACAAAAGTATTACTCAAAGTATATTTTCTCATGAATGGAACGAGCTAAATCTACGAGAATGAGATCACCAAATTTATTGCATGATATTACATTTGAAAGGTGAACATGTTTCTCAACAGTTAATATATTCTTTTCAATTTATGGGATTTTTTGATACATGTATTTAAAAAATATGCAATATCTCGAGAACGGATCATGCTAGCGTTCTAAAGTTTATGTCAATCGTTTTCTACGGAAAAATTACATAAGAAATGTCTAATTGCGTAACTTTATTAAAGGTTTTGATTTTTTGATGATTTTATCAAAATTTCTCTCGAAAGTTTAGGGGGTTCTGAACATTCGATTACGTTTAAAAAAAATAGGCTTCCAATATTCACGGATTGTGATTTTTGTACCAAATTTCATTCGAATCGCTCCATTCTTTCGTGAGATATCGTCTCCATAGACTCACTGACACACAGACACACACATACTTTCACACACACACACACATATACTTTCACACACACACACACAGATATCACCTCAAAAATGTGTGATTCGTGATCAGGGATGCTTGAAACGTGCTCTCCTGTCGAAAACTCGAATTCGAATTTTCGACCCCGTCACAATACTTTCTTAATACATTATGTATATCAGGAAAGTAAAAATCGGTTATTCTTATAGTAGATACTTATGTATATTCTTTCTGAGATATTGAATTTTCGTCAATTAGTCGTCATATTCATTAATTTAGCATCATTTTTATCTATTTGTCGAGATTTTCGTTAATTTGGCAACATTTAAAAAGTCGCTAAGTAGGAGACATTTCACCAAATTCCTCGCCAAAATCTCGCCAAGCGCGATGGACGTAGAAGTAAGTTATTCTTATAGCAGATAAATGACTATTGGCGTTCAAATACAAAATTATTACTCAAAATATATTTTCTCATGAATGGAACGAGCAAGATCCACGAGAATGATGTCACTAAATTTATAGCATGATATTATATATGAAAATTGAACATGTTTCTCAAAAGTTAATATTTTTTTTTAATTTATGGAATTTTTTAATAAATTTATTTGAAAAATTTGAAATATCTCCAGAACGGTTTCTGCTAGCTTTCTAAAGTGCATGTCAATCGTTTTCTAAGAAAAAATTACATAAGAAATGGAGATTTGCGTGACTCTATTAAAGGTTTACGTTTTTTGATGATTTTTTTCAAAATTTCACTCGAAAATTGAGGGGGGTTCTGAACATTTGATTGTGTTTAAAAACAATGGGCATCCAGTATTCACGGATTGAAAATTTTCTGCCAAATTTCATTTGAATTGCTAAATTCATTCATGAGATATCGTCTCCACAGACTCACTGACACACACACACACACACACATTTTCACACACACACACACGCATACTTTCACACACACACTTTCACACACATGCACACACACAAACACTCATACACACACGCACACATATACGTACTCGCCTGTCGAAAACTCGATCAAACTTGTTATCAAAATATCTAAAACTAAATAGAATTTTTTTTTTTTAATTCGAGCAAAATTTTAACGAAATTTTAGAGAACCGGCTGCAGCAGGTATAATGTCTCTGTCGGCGATATCCCCAGCTGGCAGAATTTGAAATTCGCACGTAATTCTTTAAACGCCATTTCCGTTCTCGACGAACGCCAACAACTGCAGTTTACTGACAAGAATTGTTTGGAGAAACCCTGCACTGCGGATCTGCTTCTTCCTTTTCACATGTCGCGACACATGTGCCTCTACGCCACGATAAAATAGTTCCCTTCTCCTCCAATCAGGGTTGGAGATATTAGCACAATCTCCGAACTTTTTTTATCCTACCTTGTATATATATATATATATATATATATATATATATATATATATATATATATATATATATATATATATATATATATATATATATATATATATATATATATATATATATATATATACAAGTTGTCCAGTACTATCGGTGCCCAATGTCTATTTCCTCAACGGTTAGTCACAGAGATATATTTCCAATTGCAAAAATGTTTTAAATTTTAAAATCTATTATCTTTGAAACAGTTTATATCAATAAATACATTTCTAACAGAAATACGAAATATAAATTTTTATACGGTCCCTTTATACGGTCCTACCAATTATATTTATGAAAATCATCCTCATACAATTTCATGCAAAATAAATAAAAATCTTCCTTTTACGACCAAAATTCACCGAGTTATGAAGCATTAAATTTTATGACATTAGTCGCTTTTCCATGCATGAAAATGACCCGTATCAAGCAACCAACCAATCAGGGACCGTAACGACCATTTCGCAGCATAAAAAGTGCTCTAAATTTAAACAGCTATAAGTCGGTCAGTTTTGGTCGGTCGTAAAAGGATGATTTTTCTTTTATTTTGAAAAATTGTATGAGGATGATTTTCCTAAATATAATGGGTAGGACCGGGGGACTGTATAAAAATTTATATTTCGTATTTCTTTCAGAAATGCATTTATTGATTTAAACTGTTTATAAGACAATAGATTTTAAAATTTAAAATTGGAAGTGTATCTCTGTGCAATTGGAAGTTTTTGCAATTGGAAGTGTATCTCTGTGACTATCGGTTGAGAAAATAGCCATTGGACACCGAGAGCACAGGACACCCTGGATATATATATATATATATATATATATATATATATATATATATATATACATATATATATATATTGTTTATTGTACTGTGGTAGATGCATAGATGATAGTTAACTGCTATAATTGACACCTTACTTAAAGTATCTGTAGTATCTTCCCTTCTACCGAATTATCTCTCTACCAGAATTCAAATATTGATGCCCTGTTTATTCATGTTTGCCGTTGAACGAGCCAGAATTGGTGAAAAATGCAAGCATGTGTCACATATAGCGGTATTTGACACAGCCCGGCATTATTTATTTATGGCCAACGAACATGAGGAAAGCATATTTTCTTGAATTCATATGTGAGCTGTCCATCTTTTTATTAGTAGTTACAGCGTAAATGAAACACGTTATAAAATGAACATGTCAAAAATATTTTAAAATTTATTACTTTAATTATAAAACGAATGGATATAGAATTTTTTTTTAATTTTGAAATTCTTGTTAGCTTTCATTAATCATTTGTTACTTTCCTTATATACGGAGGAAAGCCACAATACTTTCACCCCGTCACAATACTTTTTACCCCGTCACAATACTTTCCTTATATCTAAGGAATGTATTGTGACGGGGTGGAAAATTCGAATTCGAGTTTTCGACGGAAGAGCACATTTCAAACATCTCTGATCACGAATCAAACGTTTTTGAGGTGATGTCTGTCTGTGTGTGTCTGTGTGTGTGTGTCTGTGTGTGTGTGTGTTGGTGAGTCTGTGGAGACGATAGCTCACGAATGAATGGACCGATTCGAATGAAATTTGGTACAAAAATCACAATCCGTAAACACTGGAAGCCTATTGTTTCTATACGCAATTGAGTGTCCAGAACCCCCTTAAATTTTCGAGTGAAATTTTGTAAAAATCTTCAAAAAATCAAAACCGCTAATAAAGTTACGCGAAAAGACATTTCTTATGTAACTTTTCATTAGAAAACGATTGACATAAATTTTAGAACGCTGGCATGAACCGTTCTTGAGATATTGCTCATTTTTCAAAAGAATTTTCAAAAAGACATACAAAATAAAAAAAAATATTTCCTATTGAGAAACAGGCTCACTTTTCATATGTAATACCATGCGATAAATTGGGTGACATCATTCTAGTGGATCTAGCTCGTTCCATTCATGAAAAAAGTACTTTGAGTAATACTTTTGTATTTGAACGCCAATAGTCATTTATCTGCTGTAAGAATAACTTATTTTTCCGTCCATAACGCTTGGCGAGATTTTGGCGAACCATTTGGTGGAATGTCGCTAACTTGGCGGCTTTTATATATGTTGCTAAATTAACGAAAAACTCGCCAAATGGATAAAAGTGAAGCTAAATCAATAACGACTCATTGATGATGACGACATGGAAAATTCTCATTGACGAAAATTCAATATCTTGGAAAGAATATAAATAACTACTATAAAAGTAATCTATTTTTTTTTACTGTAAAAGTAGTAAATTCATTGCATTATATAAGGAAAGTCATGTGCTGCCTACATCAGATTTTTTCAGGTAAAATTTTAAAAATAAAAAAATAAATATATATTAATAGTATTAATAAATTATTAATTAATATAATAAATATATATTAATACTTAAATATTAATCTGGTATGAAAAAGTCGAATTGACCCCGACTTCTATTAATGTTTCACAAGTTTGGGTGTAGGGTGCTGTTGCTCTATATAATTACCCCCCACCCCCAATAAACCCCTCCCTTGCGTAAGCCATTGACTACTTGGCGTAGTACTCAACATCTTTTGCGAAGAAATTGAATCTGACATTCTCACACTTGACGCCAGAGCGAAAATATCGTGCGATAACCGCAGGAGGAGGTTATTAATGCACTTCTCTTTACTTTATTTCCAAGGACAAAAATATAAAACAATTTAAGGCAATTCCTTTTATGGGTATAATAGAGTATCTGTTGACATATTTGGCTGCAATCCAGGATTTCTGGTACAATTTATGGTTTCAACCGAGTGGGCTTTTGCTTTTTCAGATGCACTTACATGCTACAAATTTCTGAGTAATTTTTATCATTTTACACCAGTTGAACATTCTTAAGAATAAAATTATTATCGTGTTACAAAATAGACTTTCTGCACATAAACTATCATCATTTTTGTTACAAAAATTGGACGAATATTAATGGTAGGAGTTGAAGTATTAAATTAAATTTCTTTTATTCATGTATCTATAAAAACATTTTCAATTAGCGAAAAAGTGTTTCAACATTATTTTACATAAAAGTCAAAAGAATCTTAAAGGATGCAAATTAGCTTCTCAGATGTGTTTCAGTTTTTGAAATTATTTTTAAAAGCTTTCAGAATTGAAGCAAATAATGCATATACTAGTATAAAGAGTGTGTCTCATTCAGTAATATCACCATAAAAATAAGTAATTTTGATATTTCTCATATTTCTTATCTGTATAAATAAAATTGAAAATCTGCCTCTAAGTGTCTTTGTGTACCAGTTCCATGTTGTTTTATAAATTTGTTTTCAAATGGGATTAAGATGTTTTATACTTCAGATCTACATGTGAAGAAAATTTTGTACAGCAAGAACAGAAAGACTTATATATCTTTTTATGATAATTAATTACATATTTTAACAGAATGCTTTTTCATATTTTTGGTAAATTTGTTTTCAAACGGGAACAGACTGTTTTATTCTTCAGATCTGGCCTGTGAAGATAATTGCGTATAGCGATAACATAGATTCTTATATTTCTTTTCAGGAGAAATAAATTCAATATTTTAATATAATGCTTTGAATAATATTTCCCATTAGTATACTATAGTAATTTACAAATAGTTGTAATTTTGAAGTTTGTAATTATATTATATATTCTGTAAGAAGAACGGATACACCACTAGTCTATATAAATGAAATTGTAAACTTGTCTCGATGTATTTTTACGAATATGAAAAATTTCCTTACTGGAAGCTCCTTTGAGAGCCAGAAGGAAAAAAAGCACCACACATGCAACCTTTCCTATGACGTGAATTTAGGGTTGCAATTTCAGGGCTAAGGATCAGGGTTACACCATTTGGCGATTCATTCCGAAATTGCCAGTTTTAAACCTGCCGATGACTCTCCATCTCAGTCCATCATCTAAACGAATACGAGAACTTATTTTAAATGAAATCAGTTGATATCGTGATTTTTCCTGTAAGAAACACATTTCTATAGACGAAATTATCCAATTCTGAAAAAGGTCACTTTCATGTTTCCTTACCAAACGTACGTACCCTTTTAACCGTTTAACGAACAATGGATGCTTACATTACAGTCAACATTCTCCACTTTATATATAACATCATTTTTTCTAATATTAGTCGTAGCTATTTGGAATTATTGTAAAAAATGTGGTTGTAACTTCAATTTTGGAAACCAGTGTATGTATATATATATATATATATATATATATATATATATATATATATATATATATATATATATATATATATATATATATATATATATATACTTCAGTATATCTGTCTAGATTTTAATAAAATCTAGACAGATATACTAAAATCTGTATATCCGTATATCTATGCAGATATACAGATTTTAGTATATCTGTCTAGAATGTGCCCCTGAAGACGTTTCTGGCAGATATACTAGTCAATAATTTATATTCCTTGTCCTGGCTTCTCCATGCTCCACTTTTCCAGCCATTCTTCGTTACTTTTTGCTATTAAATACACGCTATTATATTGCCCGCGGTTTGATACTGTGTTTACTGATTTGCACTCCTGAACTTTCGTTTCTATTATTTTAATTTATATATATATATAATTCTTAAAAAGAATACCTAATACACAGAAAAGCAAAAGATGAATGTGAAAAACGAAAAATATCACAAGTGGCCGGGGGGAGTTGTGACCCCCACTCACCGGTTAAGCAATGCTTTAAGCCATGGCAACACTCCCAGAAGCCGATACTTATTCATAAAATGGCCTTATTACCATCACCAACCGAACAGCAAAAACTGTATATATATATATATATATATATATATATATATATATATATATATATAAATATATAATACATATATATATATATAAATATATAATTAATATATATATATATATATACAAAGAGAGAGAGAGAGAGAGAGAGAGAGAGAAGGAAGCGAAACTGAATATCGGGCTCATTTTTAACTATCTTAACAATGGTATTTTCGTCGTACATTCCCGGTATAATCGGGAAATCAAAATGTGGGAATCAACTCAAATTTGATGTAATATTGTACTGTCATCGAAAATACGTATGTGTGTGAAATTTCAAGATTTTCGGCTCTGTAGAAATGGGTCAAATATTTATATCAAAATTTCATTCAAACCGATAAACCAACCTAAATATAACCATGTATTCATATAACCGATAATTTTTTTTAGTATCCATAAAATCGATTTTCGCATATAACTCTTTTACGATTTTTGTTAAGTATACACATTAAAAGTATGAAATAGATTTTATTGGTAAAAAGAGTTAAAGCATCCTTTATAATGAATTCAATGCTGGTTACAAAATATATATTTCCATTAATGAAACACCGGTTGCATCAATCAGCGATTTGGGCTTTTAAAAATCAGGTTTTAGAGAATAAAGAATTTGCACAATTTTTTTATAAAACTTATTCATGTATCTTAAACCATATATAATAAATTGGTTAGCAACTGATAATTTTTTTTTCAAAATTTGTCTGGTTTAAGCTAGACGTGATATATTGTCTTGAGCGAAATAGTTTAATGAAACATTCCAGAGTGTTTTGAAATGGATGAGGAAAAAATTTAATTTGAAGACTTTCAAAGTCATGAATTTAATTAAAAAAGTACAGAGTTACAAGAGAAAATTTTCTTTTGTTCGGAGATAGCAAATGCAAACAATGAATAACTTTTAAAAATAACTTCTTCATAATATAATATAATCTATAAATAAAATTGAAAATTTCGCTGTGTGTATGTATGTGTGTGAGTTTGTTTCATGATCACAGGAGAGCGACTTCACCGAATTTCATGAAATTTTTTATGTAGATTTGGAATAGCCACGCTTAAAATTAAGTTCACGTTTTGAATTTCTAAGGTCAAAGGTTGTTGAGAACCTCCCATGAACCTCCCATAAATATATGATTATACAGATTATATATTTTCAGTAAATTTCATAAAAATAATGTTATTGTTACAACGTGATCTCTTGAATCACCATTTTGTGAAGTAGTCCACCATGTGATGTAGTAAAAATTACATAAATACAATACTAATACTTACCCATAGTGTCCCACAGTTTACCCTGAAAATAGTATAGTGGGATCTATAGATCATAAGTACATTGCGTTATACTAAAAGTCGAATCCCTTCAGATTTTGAAAAGGGAGAAACAACATTGGGGTGGAAGTCACATTGTCCTCTCATTCGTTATTTCACCTATGTGCGAGGAAAGAGAGGTTCTAATTTCGACCAAATTATTGAATTGCGTAGTAACGCTCATTTTCTATGCATCCCAATAGAAACTTTTGACCGGAGGGATACCCACAAACGGGAGGTCCAGGACCGGGCACTGGTGTGATCTAACACCTGACAGGGGCAATAAATTTCGAGAGATTTGTAGTTTTACAATTTGACATTTGCTACGACATATCTTTTATGAACATTTTACAACTGCTGTCATGCCCACTCAAACCATGGCGCCTAACCGTCCCATCTTGTCTGTGAGGAGCATTGTGGCAATAACTTGCCATACATTGAGTAATTGCCTACATTGAGTAATTGCTACTCCTCCCCCCTTATTCCTGGGCTAACCCGGGGCATGAACAGTAATTACATTACGTGCAAATAAATATTGCAAATAAATGTTATGCTTCATAATAGTCCATCACTACTAGGATGCATTTTTTATTCTTTACAGTCCATGGGAGTGGACCCAGAATGCAGAGCTTAATTCCCTCGAAAGAGGCTCCAACTTTGCAACGCTGAAGAGGCCCACATGTTTTTGTCTTTGGGCTCTTCCAAGCTCCGCATTCCGTGCATTATTTGCATCAGCACTCAACAACTGATTTCGCATTGCACTAGAAGAAATGTTTTCGAACTTTGTTCAGCGACTTACTAGTGCCCAAAAGTACTCCAGTAGAGCTGTCATGCATCTCTTTTAGTACACTTGATACTCTAGAGCGATGAAAAAATAACTCACTTGATGCTTTTTCCATAGTCACTCCCCGATTTACGGTATACTAATCTGTCTTTAAGTGCAGAGAATCACATAGTGTCCAGTACCATTTCAAATCGAGTGAGAAACAGAAATTTGTTTTTGTCTTTTTAGTCCTCCCATTAGCTTATTTTGGGGGATCAGGATTGGCTCGATATCTCTATCTTGTGTTTGGGTTCTGAAAAGTTTTTCATCGTTCTAGGAATCTAGTTGCAAATTTAAATTCTGGTCGGTGATGACTTGCCGGATGGACACTAACATATGGCTTCCAAAATTTATTTCAGTACTTGAGAAATATGTACAGTTCAAAGGAAAAGGTCTCACCAAGAGCGCATCAACGTTTTCATGAGACGATAACTTTCAGTGTCGAACATTCATGTATTCCTGAAGTCGCGGAATCGATGGTTCTTAAAATTGCCTTCCGGGCCGTTCATACGACTACTCCATGCCCTCGAGTCAGCTAGGCGGTCTGGGTTCTTGGGGTTCTTAAAACTGAGGAATCGGATCAGAGCAACAAGATCAGTGCTCAACAAGAGTTTCTTCCGTAGAGTTAGTAATAGCAATCACTGATTTAACAATTGCCATCAGTTCTTACCAACAGTTTCTTATTGTTAAGCAATATTTTTTTCGGCTTCAACAATCACTAGCTAAAGTATGCAATGACATATTACTGTCCTTCTATTTCCTGGGAGATAACTGTGCCTATTTCTTCTTTACAAGCATCGTTATTAAACATAAAGCTCTTTCCTTGGGTTGGCGATATACCTGAATGGGAGCTGAAACCAGTATTTCCTTAAGCCGATTAAAGACGTCTTCACATTCCGCTGTCCATTCAAATTCCTTGCCTCCTTCCGTTATACGATGTAAGGGTCTAGCAATGTTTGAGAAGTTCTTTACAAACCGACGATAATAGGTACACAGACCGAGGAAACTCCTTAGTTGAAGAACACCATGCGGTTTGCACCATTTTTTGACAGTATTGATTTTGCCAAGATCGGTCACCTTTGCCACCCTTCTAACGAATGATATGTCCCAAATATGTGAGTCCTTTCTGGAATAGTTTGCATTTTGAAGGATTTAACTTTCAATCCACGATCATCAAATTTTTAAATACCTGTCTAAGGTTTTGTAGATGATCGTCAAATGATTGTCCAACAATAATAATATCGTCCAAATAGACGAAGCAGGATTTATAGGAAAGTTCTTTCTGCACGTTTTCCAGTAGACGTTCAAATGTTGCAGGTGCATTACAAAGTCCAAGAGGCAATAATTTTAAACTGTCAGAGCCCTTGTCTGCTTGCAAAAGTTGTTTTTTCGCGACCATCAGGATATATTTCCAGTAGCCATTTTTGAGATATAGTTTCGAAAACTACTGGCCTTTAGAGTGGGTATTTAAAATGTCATCAATTCTTAGCAGTGAATAGCTGTCTTTTTTTTGTAACACAGTTGAATCTTCTATAATCGGCGAAGAATCTCGTAGAACAATAATTATTCGCTGATACGATTGCTGATGCCCAAGGACTTTATGATGATTCAATACCGTCGCTTTTCTGCATGCCTTTTAAAACTTATATTCTTCTAATTTCTTAGCGAGTGGCAGTTTAAATAAAAACTGAATTCCGGTATTGATTCTATGTTTCTTTAGTCAAGTACGTCTCATGTCTTTTATAGCATTCGAGAAGATTGCACAGTAATCAGATATTAGGCTATTTCACGCCTCATGTTCTGCACGATTTTGTCCACCGAAATTACTTAAGATGATGTTTAGATGTTCGGGACTGCTGTGTCTATTTTTAGGACAAGCACTCATTTCGCTGGCTACCGCAATGCATGAACCTAACTGCTCCATTTTTTGGTATATTTTGTGCCGGTGGGTCAATGTTAACAATTCAGAGAGGTACTGTACCGGATTCAGAATAAAGCCACTGGATTCCCATCACACAGCATTTATTATGTACATAGATTTTCATTCATTTTGGAGGACGTACTTTTTTCCGCACATATCTCGCTTCTTCCCCCGACATAGACTGCTCTCTGCGCATCGCTTTTTGCGCACTCAATGTTCTCGTTCTTTGACAACGTCGTACAGTATGTAATCTCCAAAAATATCCAAGAGAGCCGAGCCCCAAGAATTTATTTTTTTATACTCTGAAAATGGAAAATCTCTTAATGCCATTCCACATGATCTTGGGCCTTCCCATATCCCCTTCATCAAACGTTCGCTATATGCGGGCAATGAAACATCTTCTGCTGTGACTATAACATACTCGAGGATGTTTCCTTTCTCTTTTCAAAGAAAGGAATCTCTTCAGTGATTGTCCATAATTCGTTGTTTTTGAAGTCCAGGTCAAATAAGTGTTTTCTTAAAAAGTCCGGTCCGAGATTGCAGGGACCGTAAATATCTACAACATAAGAAACACAATTATAAAGGCTCTCCCCTACAGAAATAGTAATTTCTTTTTGTAAATACATACTCGCCGTATCTCCAGTAACTGTTCGCAGAGAGATGGAGGGTGGCGTATAAAAAGTTGGCTCTTAATTTGGCGAGCTACGTCCCTTTTGATTATGGTCTCATCCACACCCGTGTCTGGAATCATTTGGCATTTGATGTTGTTTATACGACCCATGACATGAAATGCTTTCCTCCTCCGTGCAACGATGGTATCTTGAATGTCTCTAATGGTGCAGTTTTTCATACGCTAACCTCTGTCCCGCAAGTTGGCCGCTGATTAGATTTACTGCAGTCATCTTGTCCTATTATCCTCGTGCTCAGTCCTCGAGTCATATGCTCTTTTGAATTGATCGAGCACGAAAGGTTGAAAATAGTATTACCACTTGCACATGCATGTGTAGGAAATCCATGTCTAAATCTGGTTTCCTTGTTTATAACACTTTAACTTTTTGTGGTGTAGTGTCATCGGTTGCACAATGACGACATGGTATATCGTCACAGATCGCGGATATGATGTCATCCAGCGGTCAGTTTTAGGTTTTCTGGTTTTAATCGGCAACGCTATAAGTTATCACTCGAGAAGAAGTGGGCGGTATTGTACGGATATTTGCAAATTTCCAGGGCGTCACCATTTCGGTATATTTAGATACTGCGAACAGGTAAAGCCTCATTATGCAGAGCAAGGTTCTTTAATATATGGCTGGACGGCCTGACAACGAATCAAAAAGTTGTCATATTGACGTCATGAGGTTTATTATTCATTATTGGTTATGTCACGGTCCAGAGTAAACTTTGATAGGAGTTGCCGAAACACAGAAAGTTTTCGCATTACTACAGTTTAAAATAGTTTGTTAATTTTAAAATGGCAATATCCAGCTATAAACAACTGCGCAGATATTTTAAATTGTGCTGTGCCAATGACGTTCAAGGAGATTTATTTAATGGCGTCCGTGGGGTAAGATAACAATCGCAGTTAACAAGTTCGGTCCCTGTTGCGAGTCCGAGACAAACGTTTCAAAAGTTTTCAGTTGAATGTTATTTAAATTTAACTGATGAAATAGCTCTTACAGTTTTCTGAATCCGGCTGTTTTGCTTTACTTTTTGTTATTTTTCTTAGTTTTATATAAACTGATATTATTTACCGCAATTTGAAATAATTTTTGTTGGAGATTTAGGGTGAAGTCAGCTTTTTTAGCTCCCGAAACAGCTTATTTCCTTCATTTTTTGTAGTATAATATAAAATTTCGCAGTCTCTATTCACGAGTGTTTTACAGTAATTCTGCTAATATTTTTAAAGATAGGTGATTATATTCATGTGCAGCTTTCTGACGCCGGATGCTTTCCTATTTGTTTTATCATAAGGCATTAAAGTTCGTAGTTTTATTTACTGAGAAACTGCTGTGAATCACTATGCTGTTCTTTTTCCTTCTTCGGATGTTTTTGTTTTCTTTCCATAGTTCAACAGCAATGTGCTTCCCTGTTCACGTGATGTAACTACTTACTGACGCATTTCTATTTTTTTTGTCTTTGATGTGTTTCATCTGTCTTTTCTATCCTGAAGAAATGTGCTTTTTATTGGTTGATACTTTTAACCAACTGACTATACTGCTGCTAAAAAAGTATTTTAAATTCAAAGTTTATAATATTATGCTCCTTTCTTTGTAACATAAAAAAAATACTTTGTTCAGCAAGCAAAATAACATAACTTTACAGCTATACATATTTACAAAAACAAATCAGGCATGTTTCCGAATGAAGATTTATATATAACCGAAATGTAAGTAAATT
The DNA here is from genome assembly GCA_951213105.1 of Amaurobius ferox. NCBI lineage: Eukaryota > Metazoa > Arthropoda > Arachnida > Araneae > Amaurobiidae > Amaurobius > Amaurobius ferox. The sequence goes on along the minus strand of OX578138.1, from coordinate 54,402,384 downwards.
TAGTATTTCTGGCTGATTTATTTTTCCCTCTCCTTCTGCTTGTCTGAGTTTTATTTAAAGCATGGGTAAAACTGTTATACACATTTATTTCTACTACCGTGAAAGAAGTATGCAAGAAAATTCATACATCAAGGACAAACTGCAAAACTGCCAAACATAGTTCCGTATTTCATTTTTAAAACCTATGGGAAAGCATAAATATGTCACATATGTCTGCATATATGGGTAAAAATGGGAGTTTTATGTAAAAATATTTCTTTAATAAAATAATGTGGCAGTAAAAGATTTCATGATTAGTTGGCACTGAAATAAAGTTTAAGTATAGTTCTATTTTGAGCGAAATGTTTACCAGAGGTAAGGTATATGTGTGCTTGTAACTTAGAATATTTTATCTCATCAAGCTGTCATTTATAATTTAATTTGTTTCAACGCTAATATGTATCCGTTGTCATTGTATAAAAGCATTAAAGCTTCACCATGATATACACAAGATACTCATTCATAAATACAACTTGGATTAGTATTTTAAATTTAAATAGTATTAAAATAACATGTATTATTAGTGTTATACATGCAAATATCAAGATCAGCTAGTTGCCAACTTTGCTATTTTATGTCTAGATCTAACCATTATTTGAATAATTTAGAAATAGTCATTCATAAATAAAAAAATCTGATGTGGTCAGCACATGACTTTCCTTATATAATGCAATGAATTTACTATTTCTACAGTAAAAAAATAGATAATTTTTATTGTAGATGTTTATATTCTTTCCAAGATGTTGAATTTTCGTCAATGAATCGTCATTTTCATTGATTTAGCGTCATTTTTATCCATTTGGCGAGTTTTAGTTAATTTTGCAACATTTAAAACAATCGCCAAGTTGGTGATATTCCACCAAATTCGTCGTCGAAATCTCGCCAAGCGTTATGGACGGAAAAATAAGTTATTCTTACAGCAGATAAATGACTATCGGCGTTCAAATACAAAGGTATTACTCAAAGTATGCTTTTTCATGAATGGAACGAGCTAGGTCCACGAGAATGATGTCACCCAATTTATCGCATGCTATTACATATGAAAAGTGAACATGTTTCTCAATAGGAAATATTTTTTTATTTTATATGATTTTTTGATAATTTCTTTGAAAAATGTAAAATATCTCGAGAACGGTTCACGTTAGCTTTCTAAAATTTAAGTCAATCGTTTTCTAATGAAAAATTACATAAGAAATGTCTATTTGCGTAATTAGACGTTTATTAGACGTTTTGATTTTTTGACGATTTTTTCAAAATTTCACTCGAAAATTTAGGGGGATTCTAAACATTCGATTGCTTATAAACACAGTAGACTTCCAGTGTTTACAGATTGTAATTTTTTTGTACTAAATTTCGTTCAAATCGGTCCATTCGTTCGTCAGTTATCGTCTCAACAGACTCACTGACACACACATACTTTCACACACACACACACACACAGACAGACATCACCTCAAAAATGTTTGATTCATGATCAGGGATGCTTGAAATGTGCTCTCCCATCGAAAACTCGAATTCGATTTTTCGACTCCATCACAATACTTTTCTTATACATTATGCATATAAGGAGAGTAAAAATTCTAACCAATAACATCGATAAATTAGCCAGTATTTAATCGTCACTGGAAGACTTAATTGTTTCGAACATATGATTATCATTCGCGTTCAGATAGTATTAAGTAGACGCAATATTTATATTTAACATGATACTCATATCCTTTTAAAATGAGAAATATGAATAATGATAATCCATTGTAGGGATATGTACACTCTAAAACGTATACGATCAATTAATTAAGGTGCATGTTTGTCCCACTATTACGTAAGCGAATTGTGAATATATACAGTTGCGATCTTTTTAAATGGATCAGGATTTCCTTATATGATCATGCTATGTGAAAGAAAAATATACAGTGTGTCTCAAAAACATTGACCTCGGATTTTATTCCTTAAATATTGATCTTAGACATATATAATAAATTGCAAAGTTGCGTAAAAAAGGGTACAGAATTTTTTGAAATCGATAAAAATGTTCAGGGGATTTAATTTGAAGAAATGCAAAATTTAAATTTTCATACGGCCCCCGTACAGAAACATTTCCAATAAGTAAAATATTCCCCATACACTAATAAGGTGATGTACAAAATTTCAGGATTTTATCATAAAAATTCCCAGAGATATGTTTAAACAAAATTAGTGAGGGATTAATCCCAAATTAAAATGTAAATGTTTATAGCAAGAGTGCAAATGACGCAACGCAGAAGTGCATCACAGGTAAATAATATCTGACTCTTATCTTTAATGGATCTTTGGCATGGATGGAAAACATTTTGAACAAGCTTTGTAATCTTTTTGTAAAGTTATTATTTCTACACAGTGTAGATACTTTTGTACCAATAAATAGCAAAATTATTATTTATTTATGTAATCATTGTTTTATTTCGTCATTTGTGTATAACCCCTGACACGCGATCTGCCGACATGATTCTTCCCCTCTGAGAACCCATGTCGATGCATCGAAAAGTGGTTTAAGTCAGCATTTTTGCCTTTTCATACCTCTAGGACTTTTTATAATAAAATGCTGAAATTCTGTACATCACCTTATTAGTGTATGGGGCACATTTTACTCGTTGCAAATGTTTTTATACGGGGGGCCGTATAAAAATTCAAATTTCGTATTTCTTAAAATTTAATTCCCTTGAAAATTTTAATCGATTCCATAATATTCTGTACCCTTTTTCACGCAAATTTGCAATTTGTTATATATGTCTAAGATCTATACTTAAGGAATAAAAGCTGAAGTCAATATTTTTGGTCACCCTGTATATACATTACATAAAAATAATGATGTTTTAAAATTATTTATGAAATCCTCCCGCAACCACTGAAAAATGGACTTAAAAATGTATTGCTGAATACTTAACATCAATTATTAAGTTTTGTACTGTTTTGAAAGTGCTGGCGCGGCCTAAGTTATGTTTTGTTTTGCAAGTGTTGGTTTAATATGAAGCTAAGGTTTAAAAACGATGTAACAATAAGTGCGACTCAATACGTAGAATCCACAGTAAACGAGTGCGACTGTAGGCAAAGGTGTCTAGTGGGGGCAAACGGTTGGACGTCTGGTCAACATGCCAGTTTCTCCGAGGCTTCTGCAAGGGGTGTGTTTCAGCTGTTCGAGTGGCGGCAAGCTCTCTCCAGAGACTTGCCATGCAGACATCGCCCAGTGGTGTTATGCAGTTAATGACAGCTAGTGCAGTTAATGACAGCTACTTATGCAGTTAATGACAGCTATACCAGTACTACTGAGGTGTTATCTTATCTCTTGGTTGACCTTATACTAGATGTCGTCAAGCGTTTCCGGCGTTTTCACAAAGTCTTCACCACTATCTCGAGACTACACACTGTGGCACATTTAGAGCAGTAGGTACTTGTGTCTGTGCACCACCTAATTAAGTCATTCCTACGATTCTGTCCTTCAAAACAGGGTCAACTCGGTGGCTGTGTTTCCTAATCGGATCCTGCTAAACAGTATCACTACTTTAGCGGGGAATGCAAAAAAGTAGAATAAGCCATCCCCAATATTGTCAGTTGTATTTATGGAGATGTGATATACGCATCTTATTTGCATATACAGAGTGTCCCAAAAAGATTGAAACGCGTTTTAATTCTTTACCTGTTGGAGATAAGCAGACTAAGCAAATTGCAAAAATGTTGAAAGTAAGGTAGGAAATAAGGTTAATGAAATAGTCCTCCAATTAATTTTTAAAAAGTTACACATTTTAACACTTTACAACAAAGTTGAAAAGTGTTTATGACTTTGTTCATTCTGTCTGTCTGTATGTCTGTTCGTTAGCACGATAACTGCCGTAAAAATGACTTAATCAAAATGGAATTTTAGTATGTTGTTCAGACGGTCTGTAGGACCTATGGAAATATAAATGAATAATATCACCCAATTAGTTTTGGATTGAACCTGGGTTGAAAAAATGAAATACATTGAGCCCTACGGGACCTAATTTTTCAAACATTTTTTAAGCAGATTTAAAATTCACAAATTGCTTCGAAAATTTTAGGTAATATTCAAATTGTTCCATAAAATATATAAAAAAAAATCAGTGAAATATATTCAGTAGTTTTTTAAATAAAAATTAAAATAATAATAACACCTTTTATATGAAGAGATCACGTGACCATGATAGGAAAAGATCACGTGACCCACTTCAAAAAGATATATGGCATCCATCTTGTCTCAAAATCGTGATTTTTAAAGTTTTTTTAATTCATATTGAGTGTTGTATCCGTCCTAAAACCATTTTATTTTCGCTTAAATTCTGTGCATCTACATGCTGAAACAACGCAATTACAATATATCTAAGTTTAAATGCTCATCCAAATATGATTATTTTTACAACGAAGCCTATTTTTCACCTATGGAAAATGTAAACAGCAAAATATGTAGAATGAGTTGTATTAGAATTGCTGTATTTCTTTAACACAAAATCATTTAGTTCATGGAGTCTGCATAGCTGATATGAATGAAATATTCATTGATTTTACAAAGAGAAGGACGATTTTTTTCGATGAAGTTTTACGCATAAAGTTTAATTACTTGTAGCTCCATGGTCTTAATTTTTAAATAAAATAAATTATTATAGTATTGTGATGAATGACATGAATGGGAAATTATTTATGAATGAAATGCTACTTTTATAAAGAGAGCCAGGCGTGTTATTTTTTCTATGACGTCATTTGAATGAATTTCAGTTGTTTTCGATGAAGTTTTCAAATATAATTAATTATCGTAGTATTATGATCATTCTAAAATTATTAACGAGGAATGTATCACATTTTAGAGATGTATAAACCAGGCAATTTATATTTCAATGCCGTCATTTTAATGAATTCCATTTTTTTCGATGAAGGTTTAAGTTTTCAAATATAATAAATTAATGTAGTATTGTGATATGTTTTAAAATATTACCGAGGAATGTATTGCATTTTAGACATGTTTAAATAAAATTGTATTGAAGTTGGAAAGTGTTTCATAATCAATGCTTTAAGCATGATTGATTTTTAATTATCGTAGTATTATGATCATTCTAAAATTATTTACGAGGAATGTATCACATTTTAGAGATGTATAAACCAGACAATTTATATTTCAATGCCGTCATTTGAATGAAGTCCATTTTTTTCGATGAAGGTTTAAGTTTTCAAATATAATAAATTAATGTAGTATTGTGATATGTTTTAAAATATTACCGAGGAATGTATTGCATTTTAGACATGTTTAAATAAAATTGTATCGAAGTTGGAAAGTGTTTCATAATCAATGCTTTAAGCATGATTGATTTTTAATTATCGTAGTATTATGATCATTCTAAAATTATTTACGAGGAATGTATCACATTTTAGAGATGTATAAACCAGACAATTTATATTTCAATGCCGTCATTTGAATGAAGTCCATTTTTTTCGATGAAGGTTTAAGTTTTCAAATATAATAAATTAATGTAGTATTGTGATATGTTTTAAAATATTACCGAGGAATGTATTGCATTTTAGACATGTTTAAATAAAATTGTATTGAAGTTGGAAAGTGTTTCATAATCAATGCTTTAAGCATGATTGATTTTTCTTGATAAATATTTATGCGACCCCCTTAGAAAAGTTTGGTCAATCAGAAAATTTTTAGTTTTAAAGCAACAAGATCATTAAAAAAACCCGCATATCTGTATCTTTAAAATTGAGTGAGTTATATTTAAATGAAAATTGAACATTGTGAATGGGGACCATATATCAAATTAGAAATGTAAATTTGTGATATATCACAAGAAAGATCAATGTATGCATATTTAAATTATATGCCCCAACCGCGTAGTGAGTACCACTGATTTATATGATTTCTGTCTGTGTAATGCTTTATTAAGATGCATTTGTGATAAAAAAATTTGACACATATTAATGTATTTTTGATCTAAAGATTTTTTGTATCATATTTCAGTTGATTTTAAAGATGTAGATTTGGGGTTTTTTTAATGACCTGGTTGCATTAAAAATGAAAATTTTCTGATTGACCAAATTTGTGGGTCGTATAAAAATTTAAAAAGTGTAACTTTTTGAAAATTAATGGGAAGACTATTCTATTAAGGTAATTTTATTTCCTACTTTACTTTCAACATTTTTGCAATTTACCTTGCCCACTTAACTCCAACAGGTAAAGAATTAAAGCGAGTTTCTATCTTTTTGGGACAGCCTGTTTACCGGTAACTAATAAAATCTGTATATGTACAGAGATTGGTTTCGGTTAGTGAATAACCTGCATGCAAATTTCTACTTTTCTGTTTACGTTAACCGTTTACTTTGCACTTTTAATGAATAATGCTTAAATTTTGAATACCAAATACATATTGTTAAAGGTGACATCTTGATACCATCTTTTACAATATATATATTTCAGCATGTTAAATTCAAAATATCAGAAAAATATTTTTTTTCCTGAGAATGTATGTATCTTATCAATAATAAGAAAATTATAAAGGCGTCTTCCTATGGTGACAAGTGGTGTGCACACATTTTCGACAGAACTAGTGATCATTTTTATTCTATTCTGTATACTTATTTCTACAGTCATAAGAATTTCCGAAAAACCGGCCGTGACATTACGAAACCCGGAAATTGAAGTACTATAAACCCCTTCTAAATTCGATGCTAAGTCTACATCGGTCATCCTCTAAGTTCTATCTCTATCTAAACCTGAAAAGTAGTTGTTGCATGGGGAATGTAAATTATTAAGTCGCAAACAACACCCTAGAAACGAAAGTTGAAATCTTTAAGTGAGACCCAAACTCCCTCAAAAATTGATGCGAAATTCATATGAGTCATCATTTATGTTCTATTTATAGCCAATTCTAAATAAATAGATGCTTCAAGGAAAGTATATGAACCAGATGTTGAAAGCCTTAGTGATTTCCCCACCACTCTAAGGAACTCGATGCTGAAAGCCTTACTGAATTCCCCGTCACTCTAAGGAACTTGATTCTGATTCCATATCAGTCAACTTCATCCTCTATCTGTAGACAATTGTGAGAAACAGATGTTGTAACGAAAATTAACATTTTTGAATCGGAAATGATGTTACCAAAATCGAAAGTTGAAATCCTTAGTGAACTAGCATTTGATGCTGAGTCCATACCAATCATTAACTAAGCTGTATCTATAACTAATCCTGAGAAATAGGTATTTTTAAGAATTTTTTTAAAACGAAAGTGGAAAAGGTACAGAGTCCACTTTGACGATAAGAGTTTGCAATTTCATCCCAGCAGCTTAACAGTAGAGCGTCGGATGTCCAGTTCGAAAGTACAGTGTTCGACTCCCTGTTGGGACAGCAAGGCATTTTACAATGTCTCCCGAACAAATCAACCCTGTAGGTTAGTGCAAAGATGTTGGATGTCTGAAAGTGACCCTAGTACGGCTAGTTCGGATTCAGTGCGGTCTGAAACATTGAGCGCCGATTTCAAAATTGAGAGGATGACGACCACGCAGGATACTAACCTAGGTAAAATAGTAGTAGCAGGAGACTAACCTGGGGTAAAAATAGCAGGAGATGGTCAGTCAGATTGGGAGGTTCCCATCAATCTGATATTAGAGGGTGGAGAATGCAAAGTCTACTTCGACGATAAGAGCTTACAATTTCGCCCCAGTAGCTCAACGGCAAAGCGTCGAATGGTCGGTTCAGAGTTCCAGTATTTGTTTCCCTGTTGAGGCATCAAGATTCTTTACAAAGAAACCATGAACATAAATTATTAGTAAACCACCTTGCCTCCTCTGGAAATTTATGCTAAATTCATATCGGCTATCAAAGATCTATTTATATCCAGTCATTAAAATCAAATGCTTCAAAGAAAATTACAATGCTTGAACACGGAATAAAATCCGTATCGGAAGAGGAAATTCTTAATAAACAACCCCCCCCCCCCCCACACACACACACACACATACACACACTTTTCACCTCATATAAAATTTGATATTTAATCCAGGACTATTATCATCTAATTTCTATCTACAGTAGATTGCGAGAAAAATATTTTGGTAAAAATAATGTTATTGGAACAGTTTTTCAACCAAAAATATTCTTGCATTGTATTGAAACTCAATCATTCTAAAATCCAAGCAGAGTGAACGGTGCTCTACAATTACAATTTCTGTATGATTTCCTTATTATGCATATTGAATGAAAATAGTGAAACTAATATTGGTCTTTCGTCAGTGAAAAATTAGCTGACAATTGTGAAGATTTAATGTTCACTTCAGGCTTGAATAAACTAATGATTAGTCAGTCTATTAAGGCATGCAGTTGAATCATTTCACATATTGCATTCTAAAAATCAACATCCTACGTTTAACACAGAATGACCTATAAAGCTGGCCTTTATTACATTTTGCTTGAAAACATTGTAACATGAAAAATGTTACAGAATATTACAGACTGTTTACTTTTATCATTTAAACTTCATGTGAATTGGACAAGTGCCCAAGTTTGTACCCTACATAACAGACTCTACAAAGAACATTTTTCTTGCGATTATTCAAAACTATTATGCAATCCAACAAAGAAAAGAAGCGAAAAATTGTTCGGAAACCATAACAAAGCAACTTTCATAAATCATTTCAAGTTTATTTTCGTAATGAATTTGTCTGTATTCACTGTGCATTAGGACCTTTTCATGTTAATGTAGTTATTCTTCAAATGAAATGGCCGTTTTGAATAAATGGTCATTGCCAATAAACATTATAGAAAACGTTTGTATTAACACTTCTAACATAGTTAAAAAATGTTTATGACTTTGGTCGTCTGTCTGTATGTCCGTTCGCTCGATAACTTCCGTAAAATTCCTTTATCGAAACGGTGTTTTAGTATGTTGTTGTTAAAATGGTCGCTGGGACTTATGGGGATAAAAATAAATACTATCACCCAATTAATTTTGGATTTAACCGGGTTAAAAAATTAAAATACGTTGAACCACCCTACGGGACTTAATTTTTTAAACATTTTTTAAACGGAGTCAAAATTCACAAGTTGCATAGAAAATTTAAGAAGTATCCGAATTATTCCAAAATATGTGTAAAATAAGTTCAACAAATGATATGTAGTTTTAAAAATAAATATTGAAATAATAATTGCACTCATATTATATGAACAGATATATCAAGAGATCACATGGTTCATTGCAAAATAAAATATGGCGTCCATTTTTACTTTCCTTATATACATAATGTATAAGGAATTGTGACGGGGTCGAAAAATCGAATTCGAGTTTTCGACGGGAGAGCATCCGTGATCACGAATCAAACATTTTTGAAGTAATGTCTGTGTGTGTGTGAAAGTATGTGTGTGTATGAGAAAGTATGTGTGTGGGTGTTTGTGTGTGTGTTTGTGTGTGTGTGTGCGTGTGTGTGTGTGAGTGTGTGTCAGTTAGTCTGTGGAGACGATAACTGACGAACGAATGGACCGATTCGAACGAAATTTGGTACAAAAATCACAATCCGTAAACACTGGAAGCCTATTGTTTTTATAGGCAATCGAATGTCCAGAACACCCCCTAAATTTTCGAGTAAATTTTTTAAAAATCGTCAAAAAATCAAAACCGCTAATAAAGTTACGCAAATCGACATTTCTTATGTAATTTTTCCTTAGAAAACGATTGACATAAATTTTAGAACGCTAACATGAACCGTTCTTGAGATATTGCACATTTTTCAAAAAAATTATCAAAAAGTTATATAAAATAAAAAAAAATATTTCCTATTGAGAAACATGTTCACTTTTCATATGTAATACCATGTGATAAATTTGGTGACATTATTCGCGTGGATCTAGCTCGCTCCATTCATGAAAAAAGATACTCTGAGTAATACTTTTGCATTTGAACGCCAATAGTCATTTATCTGCTGTAAGAATAACTTATTTCTCCGTCCATAACGCTTGGCGAGATTTTGGCGACGAATTTGACGGAATGTCGTCAACTGGGCGACATTTTTAATTGTTTCCAAATTAACAAAAATCTCGCCGCATTGATAAAAATGACGCTAAATCAATGAAAATGACGACTAATTGAAGAAAGTTCAATATTTTCGAAAGAATATAAGTATCTACTATAAGAATAACATTTTTTTAACAGTAAAAGTAGTAAATTCATTGCATTATATAAGGAAAGTCATTAGTTGCCCACATCAGATTTTTTTCACTGGGAACACCATTAATGTATAAAGAGCATTTAAATTTATATTTAGTGCTGCAGCCGTCATTAAACCGCCTTATGCTTTCGTTGTTCAATTCCTTACCCGTTCTTTAACACATTTTTAACGTTGTTCAATTTTTTTGTGTGCATGTGTTCAGTTCTTTAGAAGGATTTTCTAATTTTCGGGACTTGCGTATATAAAATGCTGCTATGTCAGAACTGGAAAACAGACTGAACGCTTGCATAGAAAGAACTATATATTTTAATTACATTCACGAATGATTTTTTTCTATACCTAAACTCCCAAACTTACCTTCCTTCCCTATTTCCCTTAGGGTATAAAACCAAGGGGAGAAAAATGTATATCTACAATCTCCCCTGAGTAAACAGCCTAAGGAAATCAGTTTGCAATATCTTTTATATACTATTAAAAAAGGCAAATAAAGATTTTTTTAATACTACTATTAAACATAAGAACTCTGTTTTCACAATAAGAGAACGAAGAATAAAGATTATTCATTAATTGCATTCTCATAAAAGTTCCTCATTTGATTTTGTATAGAAGGATTCTTTGGTTCAATCAATTAACTGTTTGGTCAGTTGAAAATATCTGATAACTTACTCTATGCCTGGTAGCTGAGTTTTTCGATGTAATTCACAATTATATTTCTTACACATTCTCAGTTAAGCAATTAAATCGTTCATTTACCGATCACTATAAAATACCAGTTCTGTATAATGATAATACTACCAGAGTCAGAAATCTCCAAGTAAACAGTATAAGAAAGTCGATTTGTAAGATCTTCAATATACTACTAAAAATCTGATGTGACCAGCACATGACTTCCCTGAAGACTTATATACACGTTCTCTTTATTTTAATCAAATTTAATTCACTATTAATTTAATTTTCGTTCTCATTTGGTAACTGGACTCATATTCAAAGGTTGGGAATATTTCAGCATATGTAATTTTTTATTTCAGATTTTGTCGATTTTGGCCATTTTGCAAAAAACGGCAGGTTACTTTTTTCTGAATCATACCAAAATCTAATCATCACCAGGGAGACCCACAAGCGACTTATCTACTAAATTTTGTGAAATTCAGTCCATTAGATTTTTATCTAGAGCAGATACAAGTTTTTGCGGGCCATCTCGCAAAAAAGGCGGGTTCTTTTATCCCGATTTGTACCCAAAACCAACCAGCACCAGATTCGCCCACAAGTGACTTACCTACCAAATTTTATGAAATTCGGTCCATTAGTTTTTAAGTTAGAGTGGATACAAAATCTGCAGAGACACAGACAGACAGACAGACACACATACAGACGTCACGCTAAAAATAGTTTTTTGTATTCTAGAGGTCTCGAAACGTGTATATCCGTCGAAACTCGAGTTGCGATTTTCGACAAGATTCCAATACTTTCCCTACACATTACCATGTATTCCAGGGAAAATAAAAATCTGATGTGTGCAGCACATGACTTTCCCTGCAGACTTATTTCCACATCATCCTTATTTTAATTAAATTTATTTCACTTTTAATTCAATTTTCTTTCTTATTCGGTAACCGGACTTATTTTAAAAGGTGGCTTAGAAAAAATACGAAAAACTAAAATATCTCGAGAACGGCTAGTCCTAGTGTAAAGGGGTTGGTCTTATTCTTTTCGTCGTTAAAAATTACGTATTAAACGAGCATTTAATGGATATATTTGAGCATATCTAGTTCTTTAGTTTAGATTTTGACGATTTTTGCGGGCCATTTTGCAAAAAAAGGCAAGTTATTTTTTTCCGAATCGTACCAAAATCTAATCAACATCAGGGTAACCCACAAGTGACTCATCTACTGAATTTGGTGAAATTAGGTCCATTAGTTTTTCAATTAGAGTGGATACAAGCTTTTGCGGGTCATTTCGCAAAAAAGGCGGGTTCTTTTATCCCGAATCGTACCCAAAACTAATCAGCTCCAGATCCGCCCAAAAGTGACTTACCTACTAAGTTTTATGGAATTCGGTCAATTACTTTTTTAGTTAGAGTGGATACAAAATCTACACAGACAGACACACAGACACACAGACACACACACAGACGTCACGCTAAAAATAGTTTTTTCGTAATTTAGAGGTCTCGAAACGTATAAATCCGTCGAAAACTCGAGTTGTGATTTTCGGTATGATTCCAATACTTTCCCTATACATTACCATGTATTGCAGGGAAAGTAAAAAAACAAGCAGTAGATTTTTGTGCATTCTCATATTGAACATAAGAACGCCCTCTTCACAATAATAGAACGAAGAATAGAGATCATTCATTTATTGCATTTTCATTAGATGTATAAATTCTGCATTTCTATGGTTTTGTATAGAAGAACGTGTATTCATTAACAATTTGGTCAGTTGAAAATAACTTACTATGTGCGGGTAGTAAAGTTTTGCAATGTAATGCATAACGATATTTTGAAACGAAGTTCGAAAATGCCGCCCCCCCCCCCCGGAGAAACTTGTTACCAAAGGGAGCTAATGATGTCACAAACACAATAGCACACGCAACTATTTTTTACTACAATTATTGAAACTATTAAGTTTCGTAATCGTTGCACCGTAAATAATATATTTTATGCATGATATTATTTATGGCTCAGTGATGGACAAATTTTGTCCTATGCTGCCATATTAAGAAAACTTAAAATTTCGAATAAATTTCGAAATTTTCGCTCAAATTTCAAAACATTCTATCTCGTTCTAAATTTTTCGTTAACAAATCAGAATATAAAATTTCATGGAAATCCATTAATATTTGGGCCATCTATCGTGTATACAGGCTGACAAACAGACGGACACAATACAGTGTAAATAGTCAAAACGTGTTCAGGCGGTCCTAAATATATATTGGCATCAAAATATCGAAATGGAAACTATAATATTCTATATATTCTATATCTTCTATAATACTTCTATAGTAGTAGAAAGTAAAATTTATTTATTCTCTAACTAATTAGCTAAGATCAACACACCAAATAAAAAGGTCTCATGATATTTAAGGTTATGTCAACCAATAAATAACTTCACATTTTTTAATGGCTTATCCTGCTGCTTTTAATTCATTTTCTAATAATAGATATAGACATAGAAAATTTTTTCCAGTGCCCATTCTACCACAAATCAGCACATCAGAACAAAATACAACTAAAATCATGGAATAACGTAGAGCAAATCATTTATAAGAAGGATGATTTTAAGTATTTCAATTTTATTCACAAACAATTACTTAAATCTTATTTATACAATTACAGCATAGACAAAGTATTCATCTTTGACGCCATATTCATTAATATTGTGTCATTAACTAAAGTTCGAGTGATATTTGACCAGCCAGCGAGTATTTTTAATTGAATTTTAATGATATTATTGTAATTAACTGGCGTTAATTATAACGACAATGAGCAATCTATACATAGTGCAGAAAATTTTATGTTGGCACTAATTAACATAGATGTAAAAAAAACGATCAATATTCTGTCCATTTTTCCTCTTTGTTGATATATGTTAAATATTTTTAACTGCTTCTAGTTAAAAATTAAGTAATGATTCATAAATTTTGCCATGTTTCTTTTATTTCAAGATAAGTTTATAACTTCTAGATATAATATCATATTTAAAGATATTGCGACATAATAACAAAAACAATTATTGACAATTTAATGAACGTGTTAAAAAATACAAAATACTGCTGGTTATTACTATTTTAAAGAAATTAAATTGTTTGCTTGAGCTTTTTCACATATACAAGACGGGACGAGTCGGACGGTCTGGGTCTTCCACATATACAAGACGACCTTTTTCCCGACCATTCAACTTGATGCTCTAAGTCCAAGGACGAGCCGGATGGTCTGGGCTTTCGACATATACAAGACGAGGGGCGCGGTAGCCCATTGGTTAGCGCGCTGGAGTTGCACTCGGTAGACCCGGGTTCGATTCCAGCCACTGCTTAAACTGCCGCCGTGTTCACGCGAAGTACGATCACGTTAAACATGTGGGTCCGTAAGTCCTTCCGAGAGGTTGGTGGTAGGGGAAGGAGGGTACGGTCCCTGTGGATGCCCCCCCCACTGGGTTCCGGTCCAAATTGGGTGGCACTTCCCGGCCGTCCAAACTGTTACCTTACACCTTTCTGGTAGGTCGGACGGTCTGGGTCTCAACAAGAAGAACATATGCAAGACGAGGGCTCTCAGACGTTGCTGCTCTAAGTCTTCGGACGAGTCGGCTGGCCTGGGCTTTCGACATATACAAGACGAGGGCGCGGTAGCCCTATGGTTAGCGCGCGGAGGTGGCACTCGGTTGTCCCGGGTTCGATTCCCGCCGCTGCCCAAACTGCCGCCGTGTTCACGCGGAGTACGATCACGATAAACATGTGGGTCCGTAAGTCCTTCCGAGAGGTTGGTGGTAGGGGAAGGAGGGTACGGTCCCTATGGATGCTTCCCCCACTGGGTTCCGGTCTAAATTGGGTGGCACTTCCCGGTAGTCCAAACAGATACCTTACACCTTTCTGGTAGGTCGGACGGTCTGGGTCGAAGAAGTAAACATATACAAGACGCACCGCGTGCTGTTGGCACATTTCGGGTGCGGTAGCCCGGTGGTTTGCGCGCTGGATTTGCACGCTACCACAACTGCCGCCGTGTTCATGCGGAGTACGATCACGTTAAACATGTGGGTTCGTAAGTCCTTCCGAGAGGTTGGTGGTAGGGGACGGACGGTGCGATCCCTGTGGATGCCTCCCCCACTGGGTTCCGGTCTAAATTGGGTGGCACTTCCCGGTCATCCAAACGGTTACCTTACACCTTTCTGGTAGATCGGACGGTCTGATACTCAACAACAACAACAACATATACAAGACGGCCAACGGCCTTACCGTGCTGAAAACACCGGCTCTCGTTAGATCACCGAAGTCAAGCAGCATCGGGCGCGGTTAGTACTTGGGTGAGTGACCACCTGGGAACACCGCGTGCTGTTGACTCATTTTGGGCGCGGTAGCCCGGTGGTTTGCGCACTGGATTTGCACGCTGCCACAACTGCCGCCGCGTTCATGCTGAGTACGCTCACGTTAAACATGTGGGTCCGTAAGTCCTTCCGAGAGGTTGGTGGTAGGGAAGGAGAGTACGGTCTCTGTGGATGCCTCCCCCACTGGGTTCCGGTCTAAATTGGGTGGCACTTCAAGGCCGTCCAAACGGTTACCTTACACCTTTCTGGTAGGTCGGAAGGTCTGGGTCTCAACAACAAAATGTACAAGACGCTCCGGCCACATATAAAGCTACAATAAGCCATCGGGTCTGTTGTGTGTTCTGGGTTTTTCACACATATACAAGACGCCGGGCGCCCACCTTGCTGCTCTATATCTTCGGATGAGCCAGACGGTCTGGGCTTTCGAGACATATACAAGACTACAGTTACCTTACACCTTTATGGTACGTCGGATGGCCTGGGTCTGAACAACAACAGCATATACAAGACTGGGCGTGGTAGCCCAGTGGTTACCTCGCTGGAATTGCACTGAGTAGGCACCGGGTTCGCTTTCGTCCGCTGCCAAATTTGTCCCTATGTTCACGCGGAATACGATCACGTTAAACATGTGGGTCTATAAGTCCTTCCGAGAGGTTGGTGGTAGGGTCAGGAGGGAACGGTCCGTGTGGAATTCTTTCCTACTGGGTTCCGGTCTAAATTTCATGGCCTTTCCCGGCCGTCCAAGCAGATACCTTGCACCTTCGTATAGGTCGGATGGTCTGCGTCGAAGAAGGAGAAGTATCACCATGACCGTGTGAGACAGTCCAGTGGTTAGCGACATGGATTGCCCTCTTGAAGAAAACTTACTTAAGAGAACTTACACAAAACTATCACAGCCGCCGTGTTCACGTAGAGTACGATCACGTTAAACATGTGGGTCAGTAAGTCCTTCCAAGAGGTTCGTGGTAGAGGAAGGAGGATACGGTCCCTGTGGATGTCTATCCCACTGGGTTCGGGTCTAAATTGGGTGGCTCTTCCAGGTCGTTCAAACAACTACCTTACACCTTTCTGGTAGGGGGCGTGGTAGCCCCTTGGTTAGCGCGCTGGAGTTGCACTCGGTAGGCCCGGGTTCGATTCCAGCCACTGCCAAAACTTCCGTTCTGTTAATGCGGAATACGATCACGTTAAACATGTGGGTCCGAAAGTCCTTCCGAGAGGTTGGTGGTAGGGGAAGGAGGGTACGGTCCCTGTGGATGCCTCCCCCACTGGGTTCCGGTCTAAATTGGGTGGCACTTTCCGACCGTCCAAACAGTTACCTTACACCTTTCTGGCAGGTCGGACGGTCTGGGTTTCAACAACAACAACACCTTTCTGGTAGGTCGGACGGTCTGGGTTTCAACAACAACAACACCTTTCTGGTAGGTCGGACGGTCTGGGTTTCAACAACAACAACACCTTTCTGGTAGGTCGGACGGTCTGGGTTTCAACAACAACAACACCTTTCTGGTAGGTCGGACGGTCTATGTTTCAACAACGACAACACCTTTCTGGTAGGTCGAACGGTCTGGGTTTCAACAACAACACCTTTCTGGTAGGTCGGACGGTCTGGGTTTCAACAACAACAACACCTTTCTGGTAGGTCGGACGGTATGGATCTCAACAACAACATATACAAGACTAGACTCAATACTTGTATCATTCTTTTAAAAAGAACAAATATTTCCAGATAATGAATATAAAGTACGATTAATAAAACAGTTCACTTTCAAAAGCAGAAACACAAAGAAAATAGTATTAAACTATGCTGTCTCTCGCGAACTGTAACTGAAGTAAAGAAAGGTATTTAACTACATGTTTAGTAACTGGGACAGCTATTTCATGAAAGTAGTCTAAAATATTAAATATTAAATAATTAACGCACAAGACAGCCCAGTAACTTGTAGAACTGTAGAAGTTATACCAAACAGATAGAAAACACTTTCTGGCATTCGAGGGAATTTCTTCACGTTAATTATTCTCTATAGACCTAGCATTATCTGACATTTGACCTCAAATATTGCAGTATAGATCGAAATATAAAATTCGCCAAGACGCTTCTTTACGTGGTGCCTGTGTCTCATGACACGTAACTCCACATCTAATGAGTAATAAGTCCATTTGTTAGTGCGATGTTGAGATAGCAATATGCACTCAGCTTTTGAAGGGTGCTCTGATGTGGTTACTTGCTTCCATAGAACTCCATAGAACTTCCATAGAACTACCATCGCCGCAAGACGGTGATGTATGGGTCTTAGCTCATAATATGGCTCTGACCCTAATATTTTCTTGACCGTAAATCAACTTGTGGATAGGCCTAGGTGCTCCTTGTGGCTCTTGAAGAAGATCCTATTGGGTGGTTTAGAAGAGCAGGTTTTTGTAGCTTGTTATCAGATCCGGCGGCCACTGCGGTCGAATTGCGGTCAAATCTGGCAAATTGTTCTTTTAGTAATTATGATAACTTTTTTAAATATATCTAGAAATGAAAAAGCACTCAAAAGACTCTTATATTTAAAATGTTACCATTTTAAATGTTTAATTTGTTGGTTACAGTTTGAACAGCCAGACATTATTTTAAGTGGATTATTGTTTGTGTTATAAGCATTGCCTTCCAGACATTAAGCTAGCGGTGCAAATTTTCGAATAATGAAAGGGACGCGCAAATTTTATTGGGTGAAACTTACAGTTGTCATCGACGGGATATACAAATATCAAATGATGTTCCCGGTAGCTATTTGCTTCTTGAAAAATATTAATGTTAGGCATGGGGTGAAAACGACTCGTTTGCGTCTAAAAGTTTCAACACTCAAAGAAAATTTTTCGAAGAGTGTTATGGTTGATTTGGGACTAGATTAGATTTGTTGTGGCACAAATAATGCGTCTGGAAGATTCTCAATGTTGGCAATTTGTTGGGGAGCTTGAGGCAGGACAGTCCATTAAGAAAGTAACCAATTTAATTACATGGACCATTTTGTCATTTTTCGTTTATGAAGATAATTCTAAATAAGTTATCCGGAGTCCCTTATCAGATCGTCTAAATGCTAATGCTACAACATCCTTTGATGACCTTTAATCGCATTGCTGGTTAAACCCAATTTCCAAGCGATTTTACCAGCACTACGAGCAATGTTACCATAGCAGTAGAAAAGTCGACATAGGCCAGGCCATAAACGCAGACTACATGCTAATTGATTTTATGTCGGGGTACCACGTGTATGTGCCCCTTTGAGTAATAAGGCCATAAGAGCACGATTAAAGTGGTATCGTCAGCAGGCGACTTAGGCAGAAACCCAATGGTCCAATATACTCTTTACGAATGAATCACAGTTTTCCCTAAATTCAGACAATTAACGTTTAAGGGTCTGCAAAAACGAGGAATATGTAACCTTTAACCAACCCAATAACATTGTTGAACATCACGCCGTGGTAGTGTGGTGATATGGGGATTGGATTTTCTTTGAGACATCGCACCGACCTGAACGTGTTCATAGAGGGGTACTGTGATGGCGGAAAATTATCGAAATCAAGTCCTTGAATACTTCGTGAGACTCTAAGCAGCAGCAGTGGGACTAGATTTTTTTTAATGGAAGATAACGCTCAACCACAGAGCAGTGCTGGTGGTTCAAGAATGAGAGCAAACGTATTGTTCGAGGGCAGTGATCAGCCTATTTTCTGGATCTCAATTACATTGAAAATCTTTGGAATACCCTTGGAATAGCGGTTTCCGTCCGTCTACCACGTCCAACTTCTGTCCAAAAGTGGGAAACTGTCCTTCTACAGGAATGACCGTTATTGTCCTCTGATGCGCTGGATCACTTGATTGAAATGATGAAAGGTCGAAGGAAAGTTAGTAGAAGACCCAAGTCATCCGACTCACCCTAGGGTAAGAGCAGCAGGATGAGTGGCCGGAAAGGGAAGCTTGTGTCAAAGTCAAGGAGAGGTCACTTCCCATATTGCGACTTATGTCATTTGTTAGTATATTCGTAAAATGTTTTGTATGCTATACAAAGTGTGAAATAAGCACTTAAAGGGTAAAATAATCTAAATATATATTTTTTAAGTTTGCTGTAATACTCATGAATATATTTCTCAATTTACTTGTCGTGAAATTTGGAATCAATCAAAACAGAACTTTGAGTTATGTTGCATTTACATCCGTGTGCTTAACTCTTGGAAATCAGTATTTTATATGTATTCTTAAACCGACATAGCGCAACTTACGTAGCCGTAGAATTAAATATAAACGATGTAATGGTTGATGCAATATCTAACAGGCCCTACTTCAGTATTAGTAACTTAAATAACATTTGTTCCCATACCACTACTCATCACCCAGTGTTAATTTTACAACTTAATAATATTAATTTACGACATAATAATCAGTTTTACAATAGGTGAAAAACATAAAATAATTTTATGTATTGTATTAAAATTCATGTATAATTTTTCTAAATATAAATATATCCGACAAGAAGTCATTTCATAAAAACAGGCACATGGATCATTCCCAAGAGCTATTTCTCCTGGAGCGTCAATACTTTCCCGGAGCTAACTTTAAGACATACAGTTCCATATTAAATAGTTGTATTATGTTTCCTTAGTATTCGAACTATTCTATCTATGTAATTACATGCAACTGCCATATCTAGCTTATTTAATAATACACTAGAAAAGATAAATTACACTTCTCATTATTTTCCATTCCAGTATAATAAATCATTTATTCAAATATCATAACAGTTTCCTGGCGCATTTAAGTTTCTCATTCTTTCTTTTTGAACATATTTTCTTCGAAGCACGTACTTCAGCCTTTTTTTATTCATTGTCTAACAATGGATCTTTACGAGAATGAAATTAGCTTTAAAAGCTTACTCCCTCTCTCTGTCTCCCTTTCAACATTTTGCCAAATATTTTTCTTCATTTTCCTTCAAATGTGAAGTACTCTTGTCTAATGCTATTTTAATATTGTTTTCTTTTACTTTACGAGATGTGCTATCAATACATGAGCTCACTTATAGCCAGCTTGTATGCAGTGAAGTGTCGATAAGTACGATTTCTTTGTCACATCGGATCTGCAGTTATTTTATTCAATTTCTTGTTGTTGTTACATATGGCTTTATTGGAAATCAATCCATTACATAGCTGGCATCTCACAATGATATAAAAGTAGAAAAAAAATAAACTAATTAAACACAAATCAAAATAATAGAAATTAGACAAACACAAAACCTAATGAGAAGAAGTCGAAGAAAGGTCACGACGTCAGGGACTTTTACTATAAATTTCAGCTTCTCAATATAGTCTGCAAACATCACCTTGCTGCTGGGAATCTTTATCTAAACCCGGGAACACTGAGAGGTGACTTGAGTTCATAACATCAGCACTACAAATGGTACACACATTCGTTGGGAGAATTTCTATCTTATTAAGGTGTTCGGCCAGGCAATCATGACCCGTTTTCAATCTAAAATTATCCACTGCCTCCCTGCGAGATTGGTAGCTAAACGCCTTCCAGCTATTTTGATGTTCTCCCAAACTTAGCCTCTTGATTTACTTTCCAAGTAAATTTTAAAATTCTCCATAATTTTGCTATAAACAACTTTTTTGCATGACTCCGATGAAACAGGTTTTGGGTCTAAGTAAACTGGGGTACCCTTTCCGGCCAAAAAGTCAGCTGACTCACAGTAGATTCCGACATGTCATGGTATCCATTAAACACAACATATTTGCTTCTACTTCTAAGAAAATCCAGAATTCACTTTATTTCAGTTATGATCGATGTCTCGTCCGAAGATTAATTTTCGACACAACTTTAATGGCTATTCTGGAGTACACCAGCATGACAACTTTTGCAAAAGAGTCAATTCTACACTTAAAGTTAACAGCTGCCAAAACGATGGCATATTTTTTTTTTGCATCACAATTAGACATATATTGCCCCTATTCTATTTTATTATTTCAATTTTATCACAATCTTAAACGTATCGCCTATAGCGAACAGTTTGATGCATGTACTTCGGATATTGCAAATATTTAAGTATAGGAGAGGTACGTTTGTGAGCGAAATAAAATCCTAGGAATAACTATTAATTTGGCAACAAACATTTGTCCTCCTGATACGATGAGCATAAAGACTTACTTAACACATCCTCAGATACGTTGAGATACCTAAAACATTAAAATTACCGAGACATTTTTAGATAATACCTGGCGTAATGTTCATCTGCAAATAGAGACAAACTAATGGGAACATGTTGGGTTTTTATGAGAAATCCAATAATTCTTTGTTTTTTATCCTGTGTATGACGATAGTTTAATGTGGAATAGGTACCAGAAAAAGAATATCTTATTTTTGAGTATCATACTGCAAACAATGATTATATTGGAACACGGTCATAAGAGACCGATAATGTCATTATTGCTACAGTTGCTGATAATACGTCGGATTAATCCAAACCTAAGAAACTGAAATAGATTTAATAAGAGGGAGTATCAAAAATTTCTGTGGAATGTCTCCATATGCTTGACTATTTCGGGCATTTTCTTCAGGGTTGACGGACTAACTGCTTAACTACTGATTCAGTTTTAATCTATAATGGATTATTTTGTGTGTTCTAATGGGAGGTACATATTTTTCTTTAAAAACTTCTTTTTCTTTTAAAGATACATTTGATTCTTAATTTCAAAAATTGAAAAAAAAAGGCACGAATAAATGATTCTCGACCGTGAAGTAAGAATTGGCAATTCTTGCTACATTATTGTTACGTAAAGATGTTTAAATATTTCAACAGTTGATATACATTGTTGTACAATTTATCACATATTATGTTGATAAATTTTTCAATACTAAAATCTCACAAAAACACCTCGTAATGGTAAAAAAAAGCTTTCCGCCAAGTACAAAAAGATAGAATTCTCCTTCCAAAACCGTTATGAAATCTCAAACTAGTTTGCGCCGAGTTCCTCCAGGAACGGAACTGTAGGTCTAAGATCATAGGTCTAAGATGTCCTGTCGAATCATTCTAACTCTCCTATATACCGCATGTATCCATTTTTTATCATAAATTTTAATGATGAGTTTAATAATAAAGAACACCCGCCCATCTGATTTGCGACCATATGTGCTACAGTAACACAACACCTTTCAAGTAAGGAAATATCTTGAATTATTTTGCATTGCCCCATATAAAATAACAGACAGGACAACTAGCCTCCAAGTTGAAATCGACGAGGCTGCTACCACTGATAATTTGAACTCAATTGTCAACCAATTGCAGGTTTGTAAACCGTGATCGAAAACTGTTATTTCAGTAATAAATTAAATGTAATTTTCGAAAATGGAAGTAACAACTACTTAGGAAATAGTCATTACAAAATTACTTTTGAAACAGGACTTTAAATACGAGTTTTCAAACACAATTTGCATAAACATATAAATCATTTATTTAAAATCATGCTTGTTTGTCTTTAAAAGTTTTTATGTCACGCTACTCGTTGCATTACTTTTCAATATCATTACGCTACCAACTACACTACTCCGTTTATGCAGGAATTATTGGAAGTCCATTAGCACTTAAAGCACCAAATTATATTGAACGTTTTTAATCTAAAACAGCCAGATTCATTAAAATTTTATTAACACTATCAAAACAAAATTATTTTTGTTACAGGAATCAAAATACATGTCTTATATAAATATATCAATCATTTATTTTTTAAAAATTCTTGTTAGTTTTTAAAAGTTTTTATATCGCACTACTCATTGCAGTATGACTTTTAAAAACAGCGTCTTACAGGGTATTTGCATTACAAGTTTATTGTTATGATTTGCTTAAGATTTATCCCGAGTCATTCTGGAGATGTTATAAAATTTATATCCATTATGAGCGTGTTATATCTGGAAAAAAAAATGACTAAATAGGATGGAACTGACTGTTATAAATTTCATTGACAATTGCATGAAACATATCAGTCTTAAGATGGAATGTCAAAACGAAACCACAATGTGATTCTGGTATTTCTAAAAAAATAAATTATTACTTTCCTTATATACAATAACGTATAAGGAAAGTATTGTGACGGGTTCGAAAATTAGAATTCGAGTTTTCGACGGGAGACACGTTACAAGCATCCCTGATCACGATTCGAACATTTTTGAGGTGATGTCTCTGAGTGTGTGTGTGTGTGTGTGTGTGTGTGTGTGTGTGAAAGTGTGTGTGTGTGTGTGTGTGTGTGTGTGTGTGTGTGTGTGTGTGTGTGTGTGTGAAAGTATGTGTGTGTGTGTCAGTGAGCTTGTGTAGATGATAATTGATGAACGAATGGACCGATTCGAACGAAATTTGGTACAAAATTTACAATCCGAGAATACTGGAAACCTATTGCTTTTATTCGCAATCGAATGTTCAGAAACCCCCTAAAATTTCGAGTGAAATTTTGAAAAATTCATCAAAAAATTAAAACCTCTAATAAAGTTACGCAAATACTTTATTAGAGGTTTTGAGACATTTCGCATGTAATTTTTCATTAGAAAGCGATTAACATAAATTTTAAAACGCTAGCTTGAACCATTCTCGAGATATTGCACATTTTTCAAACAAATTATCAAAAAATTATACAAAATTAAAAATACATATTTCCTATTGAGAAACATGTTCACTTTTCATATGTAGCATCATGCGATCAATTTGGGGACACCATTCTCGTGGATCTAGCTCGTTCCATTCATGAAAAAAGATACTTTGAGTAATATTTTTGCATTTGAACTCCAATACTCATTTATCTGCTGTAAGAATAAATTATTTCTCCGTCCATAACGCTTGGCGAGATTTTGGCTACGAATTTGGCGGAATTTCGCCAACTTAGCTACTTTTTTAAATGTTACCAAATCAAAGAAAATCTCGCCAAATGGACAAAAATGACGACAAATCAATGAAAATGACGACTATTTGACGAAAATTCAATATCTTGTAAAAAAGGTATCTACTACAAGAATGACCTATTTCGTTTTTACTGTAAAAGTAGTAAATACATTGCATTATATAAGGAAAGCCATGCGCTGCTCACATCAGATTTTTTTCTTTGCATGAAAAGTAATTTATTGGACATACTAGTTATAAACACGTTCTTTAAAAGGCAAATAAAAGTCCTCATTATTTGCCTTTCCAAAATCAAAAATCCTTTGTTTAAACATCATAACAGTTTTCCAAAGCGCTCCGACCAATTCCTAACATTTTGTTTCAATATATTTTCTTTTAAATACGTATTTCAGCCTCTTCTTCCATCGTGCAACTGTGCAGCAAAATTAGCGTTTAAGAGCACATCCTCTCACGACGTCTTACAAAAAAATTTTATCTTCTTTTTCGCTGAATATAAAAGCTTCTATTCCCCCTCTTTTATTTTTCCGTCTTAAATTATGAGAAATACTTTAAATGTATCAAATGACCGTAAGGTTTAAAAGAACTATCGAATGAGTTGGGCATCACGGCATATAATTTAGGGTTTTAAAATTATACTTGTTAAAGTACAATAATTGTATGTGAGACTAGCATTTAAGATTGGTAATGACAAAAAAAAAAACTAACACTACTTAAAAATGAAGCTGCAAATGTTTTTAATGAGTTTTATTTTATTTATCAATATATAGTGCTTAGCGTTGAAAACAGTCGTTTCAATTAAATATTTGGTTTCGTTAGATTCTGTCTAAATCATTTAGACCTGAACCCAGTGGGAGCTGCACCCTAAAGAACGATATCCTCCCTCCTCTATCTCCAATCTCTCGGAAAGACTTACGGATCGACATATTTAACGTGTCAGTGCTCCAAGTGAACAATTTGGGAAGAACCGGGAATCGAACTTGGGACGTTCGACTGCAATCCTCGCGCTCTAACCACTGAACTGCCCCACCCCTGATTATCGACACTATACGCGTGCATAGATGTATATTCCTTAGTCATCGAATTGCTTCTGAAGTATCTGGAAATATTTTTGACCCCGTCCCTATCTCCTCCGTCAGCGGAAATCGAAAATTTGGTTTCGGTACATTCTCTCTTACCATAAATGTTCGGTGCTATAAATGTGCAAACTGTCAGCCTTCTATAGGTCGCTGGGGCTTCTGAAGGGTTTGGAAATGTTTTTAAAAACTACCCCTTTTTCGTGTTCCTCATTGGAAAAACGAAAACTACTGCTTCTGTAAGTTTTCACCAGTGGTCGATACTATAAATGCGCAGAAATTCATTCTTCTAGATCACCAGGGATGCTTCTAGAAAATCTTGAAAGATATTTTAAAAAGAACTAATTTCATTATCCTTGAAGGGAAGAAAATCAATCCCCTCTTAGTCCATCCCAATGTTTGATAGTATACTCAAAATTTCAGTCCTGTATGTCTCCGGGGATTCTGGAGTTTCTAGGAACACACAACCGCGTTAAACAATTATTGTATGAGATATATGTTAAACGGTTTAATACATATTATGTCAGCTTATTACAGTACTGTTCGTTGGTTATTATAGCATTTTAACTTTCACGTCAAGTTCCAGCTCAAAAGGACGAGCGTTGTAGCTTTACACCAAATCAATTAATTAGTAGCCTTAAATAAAATCACATTTATACACACCAAAAAAAATCAAAATCAGACTTGTACACAACACACTATATTACTTTGGTCTCCAAAAGTGACACAAGGACAACACAAGACGCAGCACACGTGGCACAAGACAGAAAATAATACGAGACGCTGACATGGTATAACTAACACAAGACAAGAGACCACAAAAGACACAGACACAGTACAAGTGGCACAATGCAAGGGGCCACACAAGACACGGACACAGCACAATTAGCACAAGACAAAAGACAACGCAAGACACAGACGTCGCACAAGTGACACAAGAAAAGAGGTAGAGCAAGACACAGAGACAGCACAAATAACGCAAGACAAGCGACAACGTAAGATACAGACACAGCACAAGTGGCAACAGTCATGAGACTCAAGAGTCCAAATTATAAATACAAGAGCAAGACCAGACCGGTACTACTCCAAAAACCACTACTTTAGTAAGTGATAACCGCTCAAGTTACTCTATGGGCAATGTGGCTGTTATCCTAATTGTTAACCTTGAGAAGACAAGTAGAGACCTAGATCTAGACTATTCAAAATCCAGCCTATCTAGACTATTCAAAATCCGGCTGATCTAGACTATTCAAAATCCGGCCGATCTAGACTATTCAAAACTGCGTTAAATAATAATCAATAACATTAAAGGATCAAGCTCCTATTGCATATTAGACAATCCATGGATTGCTTCTGCGCTTATTACGATGGACTAACCAATAACTGCAATGCCATCAAGAAATATTGCATATGGATTTTTACCGCAACCTGAACATTTAGTCCTACCAAGCAGTCGGCACAAGTTTCTGCAAAATTAACCCCAGGCTATATATGAACTTACAAATGGCAATTCAAGCATATAGACCCTTAATAGAGAGTTCTTCCAAAATGAGAAACATGCAAATAACAGCCTGCATAAACCTTTTCGTACTTTGTTTACGGGTTCTATAAATATAGAAAATCATTTGTTGTACACAGTAGATGAAAGCATAACTGTCTTTGAAGGATTAACTTAACGTCTAATTATTTTTATTCCTACAGTATTTATTTATTTATCCATCATAACAATTTTTAAATGCATTCAAGTACCACCATTTAGTTTTAATATATTTCTTTCTAAGCACGTACTTCAGTCATCTTTCCGTCGTGCAACAATATCACTTTACAAAAGGGAAATCATCCTTAAAATCTCATGCCCTCTTGACATCTTGATCTTGGCTATGACGTATGAAAGGTTTTTGTCCGATGATATATTTTTAACTCTTATTTAATGAGAAATATTTATAATGCATCAATTGAATAAAACGCACAAAATATGTCGAATAATTTGTGTATCACGATTTGTAAATTATGGTTTTCAAAACATAATTTAAAAAATAATTAATATTTTTTAGATTAATTGCTTTGGATATAAACTGTTTTAAATATGATGGTGTGTTACTTATTTTAGATCAAACTCCAAGTTTCAACTGAATATTTCGGGGATGACATCTTACCCTTCGAGTGAACAAATTACAAGATTAAATAATGTAACATTTCATACCCACAGAATCGGCCTCCATGAACATACCTTTCCAAAATTAAAATCACGCTCAAATTACAAATAAATATTTAAAATAGACATTAAATAAATGGTTACAAATTGAAAAATGCTGTTCAACTTCGTATATGTTTGCGTATAAAATTTATATTCGCACTTTTTTTAACTTTGCCTCTGCGGCTTCATCTGGCCTGAGTTAAATTAGAAACTGATGAAATGACTGCCACGTGGAAGAACTGGAATTGCCAGTTCCCATAAAAGTTCACAAAACAGTCGCTTATAGCAAGTTTCTTGCTGCCATTGCAGGTATCGGTTTTTCCATGTTGACGAGCACATAATAGGCACGAAACTGGTCTAAGGATATTGCTTTTCTACACAGGGTGTGTCTTCCGGAAACTGTCGTATTCTGAAAGTCTATGTTATCTGAAGCATTTTTATGTCGGAACCGCGGAATTTCAACCAATATAGTTCAAGAGATATTTAGCGGTGTAATCTTCTTGAAACAGCCTGCGTATAGTAAATGTCTTTGTACCAATTTTGTCTCTGCCTGGAAATTCAGGAATGTTTTTCACAATGAATGCGTTTAGACATTTCTAAAAGACGTTTCTCTTCAAAACGCATAATTTGTAAGGGTTTTTTGGCACGAATGTCAAATGCTCGTATTTTATATCCGAAATAGTTAGCTCTCTTGGGAATTGCTTTAAGGAAATAGTAGAAGTTTTGACACAAAAGGAATTGGTTAGCTTTAAAATTATGCCCAAGTTTCTTCCACATAAAATCACTCCATCTTATTGTCTATTCGTTTTAGAGACATTGAAGTAAAATGCTATTATATGCAAACCATGCATTATATTTAGATAGCAAGTTTTCAAAAATACTGTGATTGAATGATAAATAATATTTTATTGATAAAATTTAATGAAATGGGAAAGCTGTTAGAATTGTGGGGTTTAATCCTTAAATATTGGTCTGAGACATAAATTTGTAATTACAAAGTTTTTTAAAATAGGATTAATTATATGAAAACAGTTCTAATCTGTTTGTTGTATTTCACGAAACAGTGCTATCTAAAGTATAACAGTTCCGATTAATAGAATACTGATAGGTGATCATGAAAAATCGAGAAAAAATTTCTATCTGTTGTATTCTACAGAGTTGAAATATACTAAACTCATACCTCAAAAAATCTGATGTGGGCAGCACATGACTTTCCTTATACAATGCAATGAATTTAAAAAAAAAATAGATTATTTTTATAGTAGATATTTATATTCTTTCCAAGATATTGAATTGTCCTCAATAAGTCGTCATTTTCATTGATTTAGCGTCATTTTTATCCATTTGGCGAGTTTTTCGTTAATTTAGCAGCATTTTAAAAAGTCGCCAAGTTGGCGACATTCCACAAAATTTATCGCCAAAATCTCGCCGAGCGTTATGGATGGAGAAATAAGTTATATTTACAGCAGATAAATGACTTTTGGCGTTCAAATACAAAAGTATTACTCAAAGCAACTTTTTCATAAATGGAACGAGCTACATCCACGAGAATGATGTCACCCAATTTATCGCATGGTATTACATATGAAAAGTGAACATGTTTCTCAATAGGAATTTTTTTATATGACTTTTTGATAACTTTCGTGAAAAATGTGCAATATGTTCGTTCATGTTAGCGTTCTAAAATTTATGTCAATCGTTTTCTAATGAAAAAGTACATAAGAAATGTTTATTTGCTTAACTTTATTAGAGGTTTTTATTTTTTGACGTTTTTTTTCAAAATTCCACACGAAAATTTAGTGGGTTCTGGACATTCGATTGCGTATGAAAACAATAGACTTCCAGTATTTACAGATTGTAATTTTTGTACCAAATTTCGTTCGAATCGGTCCATTCGTTTGTCAGTCATCGCCTCCACAGGCTCACTGACGACACACACACACACACACACACACACACACACACACACACACACACACACACACACACATACTTTCACACACACACACACATATACTTTTACACACACACACATACTTTCACACACACACACACATACTTTCACACACACACACACATACTTTCACACACACACACACACACAGACATCACTTCAAAAATATTTGATTCGTGATCAGGGATGTTTGAAACGTGCTCTCCCGTCGAAAACTTGAATTCAAATTTTCGACCCCGTCACAATTCTGTCCTTATACATTATTGTATATAAGGAAAGTAAAAGTATTCAAGATGGACAGGGGTACTATTGTATTTGGTTACTCACCCTCTCAGAAATTGAGACAAGGAAAAACCGTCGAGAAGGGATTAGACAGATTGTAAAGAAACTTGCTGCCCCAATAGGAAATCGAATTCTGGATCTCCGAACTTTCGGTCGACGCTCTACCGTTGAGCTATTGGGACGAAATTGCAAGATCTTATTGTCGAAGTGCACTCTGCATTCTCCCTCCTCTAATGTCAGTTTGGCGTGCAACTAACAATCTGGTTGACCAAATCCTTCTACTTTTACCTCAGGTTAGACTCCTAATAGTACTATTTTTACCCAGGTTATTACCCTGCATGATCGTTGCCCTCTTAATTTGAAATTGGCTTTCAATATCACAGAATTCATTGAATCCGTGATAGTCGTACTAAGGTCACTTTGTACGACACTAAGGAACCTTGCTGGCCCTACCGGGAATCGAACCCTGGATCTACGAACTGGTCAGCCGATGTTCCACCGTTGAGCTACTGGGACGAAATTGCGAGCTCTTATCTTCGAAGTGGATTCTGCATCATCATTACGGAAGTCAAAATAATTGTTATCCGCCACAATGTTCGATGCAAAAGAGATTGCGTTAATAGAAGGAATAGAATAATTATGAAATTGTAGCTTTTTAGCAATAATAATAATAGCAATAGAGACCAATCAGAACATCACTTTTCCTCAACATTCCGAGAATAATAAAAATGTTATCTAGCTCTATTTTCAACATAATGCACGAAAAATTCGAGCATTCTGTTAAAAATAATTCTACACACATAAAATTTGAAAGCGTAAGTGAATTCATTCTTTATTTATCAAGTGTACGCCTTACATATACATACACACATATGGATATTTTCTATACGCGTACGAAATGGTTTTATGTTTTAAAATATGTTAATATACATAAAAATTAGAATTTTAGAAAACATACATGATTCTATACATTTATAGAAGGACGTAAAATGAGAGCATATTTATTTTAACTATAATATATAACGTTTTCCATCTCTGCAAAACGATATATGCATAAGAGAATTTCAAAAATATCAAATAACTTTATTACTATATTTCATATTCAGTTTTTCGTGGAAGATACAAAATATATGAGCATTACTTTTGGCATATTATTACATCAGAAAATGCGCAGACGCTTTTAAATTAGATCCAAGTAGAATTCTTAGATCCATACTGAAAATATTTTCAGTTCATTTTATGTCTCTTTTTCACTATTCTTGTGCATAAAGTACGATAATTGACATCGCTGGAATACGATTTGTGTAAGCCCCCACTGGGTTCCGGTCTAAATTGGGTGGTACTTCCCGGCCGTCCAAACGGTTACCTTACACCGTTCTGGTAGGTCGGACGGCCTGGGTCTCAACAACGATATGTGTAAGAATTACTTAAATTCTAAACAAATGCGTTACTGCATATTTCGTCTGCAGTTTTTAAGAAACTTACAGAACATACAAAGATTAATTTTGGTACGTTATCACGTCAAAAAATGTAGCATAAATTAGCTCCTAATATAATTGTTAGATCCATGTTCATATATTTTATTTTTAACACTTTACAACATAATTGAAAAGTGTTTATGATTTTGTTCATTCTGTCTCTCTGTCTGTCTGTCCGTTAGCACAATAACTTCCGTAAAAATGACTTTATCAAAATGAAATTTTAGTATGTTTTTCAGACGGTTTGTGGGACCTATGGGAATATAAATAAATAATATCACAAAATTAGTTTTTTATTGAACCCGGGTTGAAAAAATGAAATACATTGAACCCTATAGGACCTAATTTTTCAAACATTTTTTAAGCAAAATTAAAATTCACAAATTGCTTCGAAATTTTTAGGAAATATTCACATTATCCCATAAAATATAAAAAAAAAATTCAGTAAAATATGTTAAGTAGTTTTTTAATTAAAAATGATTTAATATAAGGAGAAAAACAAATTCAATTAAATTATAAGTTTTGGGATATCATCCAGAAAGGAAAAAGAAGTATATAATATAGTAAATATCTTTCAGAGAATTCAACAATTTTGTATATAAGAGAGGTTTCACATTTTAAAATAAATTTGGTAGATAATAATTTTTCATTTTTTTTTTAAATTTATATAACTCTTCATGATATACTTACTTGATGGCATTTTTAATGCGCTTTCCTAAGTCCTAGATAGTTAAAATTTGGTACACAGCTTAAATTTGTTGAACATTTTATTCTACAAAAATTTGGTGGATCTTTAAATATAGATCCTACATTTTTTTCGAAATGGCCTGAAAATAATCCCAGTTCACTTTTATAAATCACTGTTGTAATATTGTTAAAAATTCTGATGTGGGAAGCACATACCTTTCCCTGCAGACTCATATCCACGTTCTCTTTATTTCTTCAATAATAATTTGAGTTTATTTGCACAAAATAACAGCCATAAGTATTTTAAATGACATTGAATTTGCACGTTAAACTTAAATTTGGTTCTCATTTGATGGCTGGACTTATTGTCAAAGGTGGCGTAGCGAAAACGCGAGAAAACTAGAATATCTCAAGAACGGCTAGTCCTTGAGTAATGGGGTTTGTCTTATTATATTCGTTCTCAAAAATCACGTATAAAATAGGAATTTAATTGATATAATTGAGCACACGTAGTCTTTTATTTTTATATTTAAAGATTTTTGCGGGCCATTTCGCAAAAATAGCCTGTTCCTTTTTCCCTAATCGTACTAGAATAACCTACAAGTGATTTATATACCAAATTTTGTTAAATTTGGTATATAAATCACTTGTAGGTTATTAAAATGTTTTACACCAAGTTTTGTTAAATTTGTTCCATTAGTTTTTAGCTAGAGTAGATAAAGGCAATTTCTGTCGGTCATTTCGTAAAGAAGACAGATTCTTTTATTACGAATCGTACTATAATCTAATGAACATCAGGGTTTCCCACAAAAAACATACCTACCAAATTTTATGAAATTCGGTCCATTAGTTTTTCAGTTAGAGTGGATGCAATATCCTCACAGACACGCAGTAACACACACAGATACACCCTTACACACACAGACGTCTTCTTAAAAGTAGTTATTTCGTATTCTAGAAGTACCAAAACGTGTAGATCTTTTGAAAATTCGAGTTCCGATCTTCGGCACGATTCCAATACTTTGAATAGATACACACACACATATATATTATCTGTGTATCTGTGTATCTAAATTTCGTGCCTACGCAATTACAATAGTTGTGATTTTAAATGATCCCTAAACTTTCATTATTTCTTCAACGAAGCCTAATTTTAACGTATGCAGAATGCAAATATCTCAAGCGATTGTAAGGTGAGTTACATAAGATTTGCTGATTTTTTTTCACACAAAATTATTTAGTTTTGGAGTCTGGAATACAAGTTACATGAATGAAATATTCATTGATTTTGCATAGAGAATTAGATTATTTATATTTCGACACAGTTTTAAGCATATTAAGCATATTAAGCGTTTTAAGCATAAGTATTTAAGCATAATAAATTACTGTAGTACTGTGATAATGTAAAAGATATCACCACTGAATGTATCACATTTTAAAGATTTTTAAATGAAATTGCATTTCAGTTGGAAAGTGTTTCATAATCAATGCTTATGCATGATTGACCTTTCTTGTTTATTGATCGTTTGCACAACATTTGAGCATGAATAGATTCATGTTGCAAATATTTTGAATAGATTTATGTTGCAAATTATGTGAACATAAAGCATGCCAATAAGATTAAGCACGCAACTTTGATAGAAGGTCTTTTATTACACTTCTTATAAGACGTACAAAATAGAAAAAGGCCAGAGCGCTTTCAAGCGTTAATACGCTCTTCATTAGTGTCTACATGGAAAGTTAAAAGGTTCGTTCATATATAGACCAGTAAAGATGACAAAATTTGTATAAATGCAATTAGTAAATGAACGTTAAATTATCTAAGGAAAAATACACAAAAAACATAAAATATTTTTTAACGGATTCAAAAACGAGTATATCTCAAGAAAAGTACAATAAAAATACTATTTTATTATAGGAAAGCAAATTCAAAAATCTGATGTGGGCAACACATGACTTTCCTTATATAATGTAATGAATTTACTACTTTTAGAGTAAAAAAAACAGGTTTTTCTTATAGTAGATACTAATACTCTTTCCAAGATACTGAATTTTCGACAATTAGTCGTCATTTTCATTGATTTAGCGTCATTTTTATCCATTTGGCGAGATTTTCGTTAATTTGGCAACTTTTCAAAAAGTCGCCAAGTTGGCGACATTTCACCAAGTTCGCCGCCAAAATCTCGCAAAGCGTTATGGACGAAGAAATAAGTTATTCTTACAGCAGATAAATGACTATTGGCGTTCAAATAAAAATGTATTACTCAAAATATCTTTTTTCATGAATGGAACGAGCTAGATCCACGAGAATGATGTCACCCAATTTATCGCATGGTATTTCAAATGAAAAGTGAACATGTTTTCAATAGGAAATATATTTTTTTATAGGAAATATGACTTTTGATAATTTTTTTTAAAAATGTGCAATATCTCGAGAACGGTTCATGTTAGCGTTCTAAAATTTATGTCAATCGTTTCCTAATAAAAAATTGCATAAGAAATATCTATTTGCATAACTTTATTAGCGGTTTTGATTTTTTGACGATTTTTCAAAATTTGATTCGAAAGTTTAGGAGGGTTTTGAACATTCGATTGCGTATAAAAACAATAGGCTTCAAGTGTTTACGAATTGTGATTTTTGTACCAAATTTTGTTTGAGTCGGTCCATTCGTTCGTCAGTTATCGTCTCCACAGACTCACTGACACACACACACACACACACACACACACACGCACTTTCACACACACACACGCACACACACAGATATCACTTCAAAAATTTTTGATTTGTGATCAGGGATGCTTGAAACGTGCTCTCCCGTCGAAAACTCGAATTCGAATTTTCGACCCCGTCACAACACTTTCCTTATACATTATGCATATAAGGAAAGTAAAAAGGACAGTCAAGCCCAATATCCATGCGGATGACATCAAAGATAACTATGAAAAGACTTGAATTGCATATAGTCTAGAATGAGTCACCAAGCATAACTTAAAATTTGAATGGGGTCAAAATTACAAATCGACGCACGGTAGATATAAATAAAAAGGGATTCACAAAGGAGAATATTACTGGGTTATTACAACGCATTAAAAGGAAAGTGTTTTCAAAAGCGGGCAGAAAATTATCATTAACAACATAATCAGCAAAGGCCGTAGAAAGTCTGACACCTTTGACGTCCCGAGCGTGTTCTGTTAAATGGCTGCGTTTGATACTGCCAATATAAAATTTATAGTGACCATCGGTAGACAACAGGGGAACCACATACACCCCAGCATAGCTTTCAAAGTCATCCATATCCCCAAGTTTATCAGAACGAATACGGTTAAATAAAGTAGTAATATTAGAGTGAGTGGGTCTGAAACCAAATTCATGACAGAACTGAATAAAGGGGCAGAAAATCTTAGGATGGTACGGAAAACTAGATTTATAAGTTAAACGATCTTTTAAAGCAACAAGTTCAATATCAATTTGAGTACATTTACGGCGAACATGGGCGAAAATCTTAATTATAAACTCAAAGGAATAGGCAGCCTCATGTGCAAGATAAAAAATAAAATTAATTTCATCACTCAAATTTCATCACTCGGGATGTCAAAGGTGGTAAACTTTCTACGGCCCTTGCTCATTATATTGTTAATGATAATTTTCTGCCCATTTTTTAAAAACCGTTCCTTTTAATGCGTTGTAATAACCCCCGTAATATTCTCTTTTTTGAATCTCGTTTTATTTAAATTCTACCGTGCGTCGATTTGTAACTTTGACCCCTTTCAAATTTTAAGTTATGCTTGGCGACTCATTCTCGACTCCATGTAATTCAAGTCTCTTCATTGTTATCTTTGACGTCATCCTTATGGGGATTGGGCGTGACTGTCCTTTTTACTTTCCTTATATACATAATGTATAAGGAAAGTATTGTGACGGGATCGAAAATTCGAATTCGAGTTTTCGACAGGAGAGCACGTTTCAAGCATCCCTGATCACGAATCAAACATTTTTGAAGTGATGTCTCTCTGTGTGTGTGTGTGTGTGTGTGTGTGTGTCAGTGAGTCTGTGGAGACGATAACTGACGAACGAATGGACCGATTCGAATCAAATTTGGTACAAAAATCACAATCCGTAAACACTGGAAGCCTATGTTTTTATACGCAATCGAATGTTCAGAACCCTCCTAAATTTTCAAATGAAATTTTGAAAAAATCGTCAAAAAATCAAAACCGCTAATAAAGTTACGCAAATAGACATTTCTTATGTAATTTTTCATTAGAAACGATTGACATAAATTTTAGAACGCTAACATGAACCGTTCTCGAGCTATTGAAGATTTTTCAAAAAAATTATCAAAAAGTCATATAAAATAAAAAATAAAATATTTCCTATTGATAAACATGTTCACTTTACATATGTAATACCATGCGATAAATTGGGTGACGTCATTCTCGTGGATCTAGCTCATTCCATTCATGAAAAAAATACTTTAAGTAATACTTTTGTATTTGAACGCCAATAGTCATTTATCGGCTGTAAGAATAACTTATTTCTTCGTTCATAACGCTTGGCGAGATTTTGGCGACGAATTTGGCGGAATGTCGCCAACTTGGCGAGTTTTTGAAATGTTGCCAAATTAATGAAAATCTCGCCAAATGGATAAAAATGACGCTAAATAAATGAAAATGACGACTAATTGCTGAAAATTTAATATCTTGGAAAGAATATGAATATCTACTATAAGAAAAACCTATTTTTTTACTGTAAAAGTTTATAGATGAAATTGTATAGATGAAATTTTATAGATGAAATTGTTGTCTCTGCGCAAACCTCCCATTTTGTATCAAATCCTATTGTTTGAGAAAACACCATAATCAATCAATATTATATATTACGCGATAAAGTATTGGCGAATACAATTCAGAGACTATTGATGAAACAAAATTATGTTTTATATATAATTGACTTTAAGTATTTAGATTGATAATCTAAAATATTTGCCAAAATAAATTGAAAATATCATTAATATCGTAATCTTTAAGCTTGAAGGTCGCAATTAATTCCGATATATGCCAAAATGAAAGCGTTAAAATTGTATGGAAATATATACCGTAAATACTTATATTGCCTTAGATTAGAATAGTCAATGTATTAAAAGATTACCCGTATTACAATATGAGTTTCGAAAATCTTTGCCAAAGTAAAACAGATGATGTAATAAATTGAAAATATCAATAACCCCCTTTAAGATTACTCGTACATGAGTTTCTAAAATCTTTGTCAAAACACAATAATTCCTGCATCAATAATCCCGGAAAATGTCAATAATAATAAGGACAGTGCTGAAGACCGTAATTGATGTAATCCAGCCAAAAATGCAATATCTATTAAATTTACTTTATATGCATATCTTTATTATTAAAATTGGGAATGATTTTATAAAAATCCTCTGCCGCATAAACACATTGGATTTAAATCTTCTTTCTAAGCGACATGATATAATTTTCTTCAAATAAGTTGGCGAAAAAAAATATCGTCTGCATGATGTTATCTCTGTGGGAGGTTTAATTTTACGTTTGTAAAACTTTACAACGTAGTTGAAAAGTTTTTATGATTTTGCTCATTCTGTCTGTCTGTCCGTTCGTACGATAACTGCCGTAAAATGACTTTATCAAAATGAAATTTTAATATGTTGTTGAGACGATCTGTGGGACATATGGGGATGTAAATGAATAATATCACCCAATCAGGTGATATTCTTGAACCCTATGAGACCTAATTCTTCAAACATTAAAGTGAATTTAAAATTTACAAATTGCTTCGAAAATGTTAGGAAATATTCAAATTATCCCATAAAATACACAAAAGAAAAAATTCAGCAAAATATGTAGTTTTTAAATAAAAATTAAACTAATAATTGTACCCATATTATCTGAAGAGATCATGTGATCCACTTCAAAATAAAATATAGCATTCATCTTTTTTCAAGTATCAAAATCGTGATTTCTAAAGTTCCTTTTAAATCATATATAGTGTTGCATCAGTCCTAAAACCGATATATGTTTGCTTAATTTCTGTTCATCTACATTCTGCGCCAACGAAATTACAATATTTTTGAGTTTAAATAATCATCAAACTTTGATTATTTCTACAACGGAGCCTGATTTTAAGGAATGCAGAATGTAAACACATCAAGCTGTAAGATGAGTTGCATAAGAAATGCTGAATTGCTTTAACGCAAAATTATCTAGCTTTGGGGTCAGGAATGTAGCTGATATTAATGCAATAGTCATTGATTTTACATAGAGAAGCAGACGATTTTATAGCATTGCTTTTTTCAATGAAGTTTTAAGCATAGAGTTAGAAATTACTTTTACCTCCATGGTTTAAAGTTTATGAGTAAAATAAATGATAGCAGTATAGTGATTTTAAAAATATCACCTCTGAATGAAAGGAATGGAATGAAAGTGTATGAATAAATATTCACTCCTTTTACATAGATATTTCAATGACGTCATTTGAATCCAATAATTTTTTTTATGAAGTTTGAGGTTTTCAAGTATAACAAATGATTGCAGTATTATGATAATTTTAAAAATATCACCGCTGAGAGCATCACATTTTAGAAGTGTTTAAATAAAATTGCGTTGTACTTGGAAAGTGTTCCATAACGCTTTGTAAATGATTAATATAACTTGTTAATTAATATCTAGACAACACCTGGTTCTAGAAACTCAAAACATGAACTAAATTTTAAGTGGGGCTATCCCTAGACTACCCCAAAAATATCATCCAATTCAGTTCAGCCGTTCTCCCGTAATGATGAGACAAATACACATATAAACACCAGACAGATTTTCAATTATATTTATATAGATTAATCTTAGCACATTACATGTCTACTTGGTACTTTACCTCTGTAAAACTTAATATATATTGGCCAAGTACAGGTCGCCAGTATTTTACGAAATATTTCTAATGTTTCTCCAAACGAACTAGTTGGGGATAATTATGTTAAAAATTTAAGAAATTGAAAATGCAATATATATACTCTATAATAAAAAATCTGTGGGCAACACATGACTTTCCTTATATAATGTATTGAATTTACTACTTTTACAGTAAAAAAATAGGTTTTTCTTATAGTAGATACTGATATTCTTTCCAAGATATTGAATTTTCGACAATTAGTCGTCATTTTCATTGATTTAGCGTCATTTTTATCCATTCGGCGAGATTTTCGTTAATTTGGCAACATTTCAAAAAGTTGCTGACATTCCGCCAAATCCGTCGCCAAAATCTCGCCAAGCGTTATGGACGGAGAAATAAATTGTTCTTACAGCTGATAAATGACTATTGGCGTTCAAATACAAAAGTATTACTCAAATTATCTTTTTTCATGAAAGGAACGTGCTAGATCCACGAGAATGATGTCACCCAATTTATCGCATGGTATTGCATATGAAAAGTGAACATGTTTCTCAATAGGAAATATTTTTTTTTTCATTTTATATGACTTTTTGATAATATTTTTTAAAAATGTGCAATATCTCGAAAACGGTTCATGTTAGCGTTCTAAATCTTATGTCAATCGTTTTCTAATGAAAAATTGCATAAGAAATGTCTATTTGCGTAACTTTATTAGTGGTTTTGATTTTTTGACGATTTTTTCAAAATTTTATTCGAAAATTTAGAGGGGTTCTGAACATTCGATTTCGTATAAAAACAATAGGCTTCCAGTGCTTACGAATTGTGATTTTTGTACCAAATTTGGTTCGAATCGGTCCATTTGTTCGTCAGTTATCGTCTCCACAGGCTCACTAACACACACACACACACACACACACACACAGACATCACTTCAAATATGTTTGATTCGTGATCAGGGATGCTTGAAACGTGCTCTCCCGTCGAAAACTCGAATTCGAATTT
The DNA here is from genome assembly GCA_951213105.1 of Amaurobius ferox. Lineage (NCBI taxonomy): Eukaryota > Metazoa > Arthropoda > Arachnida > Araneae > Amaurobiidae > Amaurobius > Amaurobius ferox. The sequence goes on along the minus strand of OX578138.1, from coordinate 54,362,604 downwards.
TCGACCCCGTCACAATACTTTCCTTATACATTATGTATATAAGGAAAGTAAAAATTGACGCACCAAGAAGGAGTTGTATGATTGTAATGAAATTCGTATGCAAAGACATTTTGAGCGAACATGCAAATGAATAAAATTTGGTGTCCAATAAGTGTCCAGTGGCAGCTCCAGCGCATCGGAACTGCGAATTCACCAGGTGTATATCTGGGCAGTAGTATATCTGCAGGTGGGTATGGTACGGGGTGCCATCTCTTTTGATAGTCGGACCCCTCTGGTAGTCATTTCTGGCCCACCGACAGCACAGCGGTTCGTAGACAACATTCTACGACCGGTTGTGTTACCGTTCCTTTTGCGACACTCCGGACTTACTTTTCAATAAGATAATGTCTGGCCGCACACGATACGTGTTGCTATGAATTGTCTTCAAGCTTGTCCAACACTTCCTTGGCCAGCTAGGTCTCCTTATCGCACTCCCATAGAGCACATTTAGGACGATATGGGAAGGCGATTGCAACCATCCCAGATTGTTGACGATTTAGTCCGACAGTTGGAAACTATTTGGCAAGACCTTCCGCAGGACACCATCCGTGAACTTCATCAGTCTATGCTACGCCGGGTGACATCTTGCATCCAGGCCAGAGGTGGACCAACACCTTATTGAATTCCTTCCTTTGTATACGGTCAAACTCTAAATCATTAAATTGTTCTGAAATTATAAACGTTTCATTTTCTATGTATGTTCTTCATATCCACCAATTTTTATCACAATCGAACAACTCCTTCTTGGTGCGTCGATTTTTTGTTATAGAGTGTATTTAGATATATCTAGTTGACGCTTCATAAAATCAGAAAAATTTGTATATAATTTCGAAACAAAAATCAACCAGTAGATTCGTAAATAGAAGTCATCTACCGAAGTTATCTATTGATAAATCAATTGGACGTGACTCGATTGCTGATTTAATTTCAAAAACCCCAAATGAGTTGCAGTTTAAAAATGGGTATTATACAAGTTATATAAACTATATATTGTCCAATCGATAGTTAATCAACAGGTTGCCATCAAATGAGCAATCAATAGGAAATTTATAGTTTGCCTTCAAACCAACAATAGATATTTATCGACAGTTCTTCCAAAATATTTACAGATATTTTTATTTACCATCTTGCAACTATTACCAAAATAAATTTTATTCCCCATTGATACGTTACTGTTCTCACATTATTACAATTTTAATTATACTTTTGTATTCTCTTGCAAATAATTCAATACTTAATCCTAATTTTTATGAGAAATTCTTACATATTAAATTTTTGCAGTAAAGGTTTACTGCTTTTAACCACCACAATTTTTAAATAATTATTTACATTTGACAAATTTTCTCAATTCAGCTGCGATTTTTCTGGACATAGAAAACGCCTTTGATAAAGTATAGCACTGTGGATTAGCGTACAAATTGATCACTTTAAAAGTCCCTGACGCTCTTGTCAAACTTTTAATCTCATACTTAAATAACAGACACTTTCAAGTCAGAGTAGGAGGTAACTTATCTACACCCAAGCTCATTAAAAGTAGTGTACCGCAAGGTTCTATCCTGGGCCCGACACTCTTTAACATATACCTGAACGACATCCCCAGGACTCTAAACACAGAGCTGGCACTCTATGCAGACGACAGTGCGATACTTGCAAAACACCCCTATGTCTCAGTAATGCACAGACAGCTACAACAACACTTAGACATACTCCAAACATGGCTGGAAAAATTGCGAATAAAATTAAACCCCAATAAATGTCATTGGATCTATTTCTCGAGGAAAAACAAACAGCCGCCGCCGCTGTATATAAGCAATCATGCCTTACGCGCGGAAAAATCTACTAAATACCTAGGTGTAACGATAGATTCCCACCTAACCTGGAAACAGCACGTAACAAACCTAATAAAAAAGCGTATATAACTACAGGAGCCTTATACCCAATGATAGGAAACGGAAATCTAAGTCATCAAAACAAACTGCTAATTTATAAATCGGTCATTCGCCCGGGAATGCTGTATGCAGCACCCGTATGGGGATATGCCTGTAAAACTACAATAGACCTCCTAGAGACAAAACAAAACAAAATTCTACGGATTATCAGAAAAGCTCCCAGGTACTTAAGAAACTCGGTAATTAGGAATGACTTCAAAATAAAAACTGTTAGAGTCCAAATTAAAAAGCTAGCTCTAAAATTTTACAAAAATTTGCCATCCTTTCCAAATGAAATGTTATTCAATCTGCATGACTATGATCATCGCAAGGCCAAATCGCGTAAGAGACCCCGCGCTGTTCTAAACATCGATAATCGGAATTAAATATCCAACCTCAAACATCTGATATCAAATAAAACTCGCGACTAATGTTCAAAACTCTAAGCTGCCAAAATGCTAGATAACCCTTAGATCTGCATCAACCCCCCAAACTGCTTAAACTCTAAATGGGCAACAAACTGCCACACTAGGAGCTAGGACAAATAATAAAAAGTAGTAAATAAAGACCTCGAACCTCCAATTAAGGTCACTGAATTGATGTCACAGTTTGACGATGAGAACCACATATTGAAACTGGAGGTTAAAGGCGCGTCGCGCCTGGTGCTCTGTCCTGTACGACACTCAACTTTCATTCAATTATCATTTGTTAAACAGTTTCTAATCACTGCATTATTTTTAACTTTAGAATTTTTAGTAATTGTATTTTTAATATTTAATCCCAAACTTTGTAAATTAGAAGTCATTTACTACGCCGTCTTTAAATTAGATTGTGCAGTTCAATAAAATTTCTTTTAAATACGTTAAAAGTATGATCCTCTGACTGTTTGACTTAAGAAAACAAGACGAAATTATAGAAATGTATAATTTAAAACAGATATGCCGTTCGCATTTTGTGTACTCCGCATTGTATACTCTTTGCATTGTATACCCGCAATTTATGCACAGTTTAAAAATTGATAATGACCTGACAAACTATAAAGTTTCCATATAGCAATTTACATCCTCAACAGTTTGATGGTTATTAAAGTCGTTTTAAAATTATCTCTTACATAACACACTAGTAGGGTAAACTGTGGCAGACAGAACCGCCGAGTCAGAGACTTCCGGGCAATGAGAGCTCGCTATGTACTGCCATCAAATATTCTAAATTCACACACCAGACAGTGAATTTAGAAACCTGGAAACATGTGCGCAAATGTAGGTCACACGCGGATGCAAGCAAATTACATCGCTCATGGGAGGTGCACATGATCGCAACATCGTTTTGACAATGCTGTCTGTGTGCGAGAAATGGAGCAAAATGGAGAAACCGATATATTTGGCTGCGTTTAGAAAGTATTTTTATGGATCCCATTTGGTAGGAGCCACGATTGTCAGAACAGAACAATTCATTGGTTTCTCGAAAAGTCCGATATCTTAAGTATATTACAGTTGGAAAAAGAACCTGTAAGAAACTCGGGGTTTTTCGGATCCAAATGCTCGCCATTTTGTTTTGAAACTCCTCGAGTTCATCCACCTCGTGTGCCCAGACCTCCCAACTTTGCTTCGAGAAAAACAAAGTCATAAAGATCCCTCGGATTTCCACGAAATCAAGCGATAAAAACTGTCATCAGAGCGGAGGAGAGATCTTCGCGCGAGGTGCAATGTGGGGGTGCATGACACCCAAAGGGCATAGGAACATTCCTCAGAATTTATTCTGGGGTGGTCGGATTTTGGTCCGAATATATATTCAATTCTGAGTCGAAATCGGGAGACGCTCCTTAAGATCTAGTGGCAGGAGGACGACTGTTACACGTCCTCGCGTCTCAGGCTAAATTTCTGTATTATCATCAGTTGTAAAGATTTTCATATTGGTTCTTCATTAATAAATATTTTTTTTATCATCAACCAAGAGTCTTTTGCTTATGTCAAGATCAACTATTTTAATTGATATCCTCTCGCAGGATCTCGATACGGATTCTCCATGCTAGCCCGAAGAGGCGTTACTGTAGCGATGGTTTTCCATTTAAGTCATCGCAGGGAAAGTCTAGGCTTTCCACTCCCACGGAACTAAAGATCCGTGGAGAGACTTTTCTGATTTTGTCGCGGATGCTTATTCTCGATCGGAAGATCAGTTTCCAGAGTTCATAACGTACTCTGGAATTCTCAGTGCAGAGGGTAATCTCAATCGACCCCCCCCCCCCTCTCACTTGTTATTCGAACGGCGACGGACCGCGGTCCGGCAGTAAACCCGGAGCGGACTCTCACAGAACCCTTAGATGTTGTCTAAAATACGGAACTGTGGGTCGAAAACCATCAATCCGGCCTGTGATCGGCGGTGTCTCAGACGGCTTGTATGGCAGAAATGGGGATCTTCTGTACAGCAACTGACGGAAGATTTCAATGAATGCTCGTCCTAACCGATATCGATCCGAACAATGAGCAGCAACTTGTAGCGACTCGGAGTAGCCTGTCGCATGCCTGTGCGGACACCTCTAATTTCAGTGAAAGAACCTGAAACTGTGTTTACAGTGGAGCCGGGGGAGGCGTTACTGAACATCTGATGATTGGAAGAAGGCTATGTGGTCGGGCGAATCACGCTACACCTTGTACGCGTGATTCGTCCACAACTGGCGGCAAGCGGAGACTGCGGCGAGAGTACCATGATGCTATGAACCCATCTTGTCTTGGTCGCACAGTTCAAGGTTATGGTAAAGTATCATGATGTGGGGCATGTTCTTCAGGCTTTATTCTGGTTCCCTGGTATTTCCGGAAGGTCGGTTGTCATCCACGAACTTGAAAAATCTTGCTGATCACGTCCACCCTGCAATGTTGTATTTTTTACCCCACATGCGACGGGTCTTCCATGCACGATACTGGTACCAACCACCTCTCAGGAAACGTGCAACAGTGGTTTACGGAGCATAACTCTGATTTCTATTCGTCTTTTTTCGTATTTAATCCGCTATAATATCTGATCAAATCATCTGCGAACAGGTAGTGCCTAGAAGTTTATTTACGTTTGGCATTTTATCACATCAGAAAATGTGGTAGACGTGATTTAATTAGATCCGAAGAGAATTCTCTGATGTGTGTTGCAAATATTTAAAATGTATTTATATTCACTATGTTTTCCTTTCGTACTCAATGTTTTCGCATCAAATATGGCATTTGTCAACACTGCAATATATGCAATAAGGAATAAAAAACAACATATAACCTTATTACAACATATTTTGAATGTAGATTTTCCTGGTATATACAAAACATATGAACGTTATTTCTAGCTTGATATCATAATAAAAAATGTCCCAGATACTTTCAACTTTCATATACAAAGTTTTGTGCATAAAGTATGAAGTTTTCCGCCGCTGCAATGCACTACATGTAAGAAGTAATTTCATATAACTTATTTTGTACACATAATAAAAGCATACACATAATTATATTTTGTACTACACATAACTGTATTTTGTAGCATAACAGTTTTTGTAACATAACAGTTTTTCGTGGAATATGCAAAAAGTAGAAATATTGTTTTTGGCGTACCATTACCTTAGAAAATGTGGCTGTCACAGTTTACTTAGACCGGAGAATGTTTGTTTGCTCAGGAGAATTTTTAAAGCATGAAGCGAATATGGGCATTTTATTTTATGCTTCTTTTGCACTATTTTTTCGCACAAAGTTCTATGCATAATGTTTTGTGTTTTTCATCACTGCAATATGATGTATGCAAAAAAAAAATTAAGAAAAACCAAATAATAACTTTTTTGCTTTATATTTTGAATACGGTTTTTCATGGAACATACAAAACATCATTTTTGGTGTGTTATCACATCAAAAAATGAACCAAATTTAATGATATTTAATCCACACGAATGATACTTCGCCAGAAACTGGTAGAATAGATTTCCTAACCAATATGATTTTTCGCATGGTAAACCCATGATCCAATATTTTCGGGTGTGCGATCTAGAATTTACGTAGTTATTTTGGGGGTCAGCCTTCTCGTTTGGCCAGCCGCACTCGGAATAGAAAACAGGATGTGGGGGAGTTTTCTTTGGAGATCACATTTTTACCGAAATATTTTAATGGTTGTCCGGTTCAGACGGTTCATGGGGCTGGCTGCCTGTTTGAATTAGTGGCCGAAAGCATATCAGTTTCGCAGGAGCTTGAGAAGGGGCTTTTTGTTTCTGGGAGTCTAAAAGTCAATGGCGTTGCTTTGGAATCAAGGGTTTAAGACCCAGAATCCAATGCGATTGTGGTGTGCGCCTCAGGGGCGTGATTTAAAATCTTGGAGAGAGAAAGAGTTTTTCAGAATTTAAAAAAGGAGCTGGGTTTTGAGTGCGTAAAGACGTCTTCCCATCATGGTCCTCTGAAAAGAGAGATGCTGCTCTACGGCAAGTGATGTTGGTGAGTTACACATTTAAGGGCCTGTGACTGATTTGTATCTTTTGTCTCTCTCTCCCTCTCCAATTAAATATCTACTAGTTAACTCCAATTAAATTATTTACTAGTAAAAGTCAGGTGTTTTCATGATGGCTTACCATCTGTTCCAATTAGTCTATGAGACTCCTTACCATTATTTATTTTGAATTGTTATTAGAATGGGTGATCAATCCATTCATGTTAATAGGAGCATTTTGTGTATTATGTTACTTGTACATAGATTTGAGTATTGTAAATAAATTAATGTTATTATTTAAAAACACGGCCTTATTTTTCTTTCGTGCTCTTACCGGGCGTGTCCCCTAAAAGAGGAAGTTACCTCGGGACAATGATTATTGGCATAATTAAGGATCTCAAAGAATATCCTAAGGTCAAATCGGTAAGCAATGCATGGCCTGTTTTGATCATAAACAAAGTAAGCAAAAGTTGAGAGCCCTGTGCGATCTGGGGAGCATCTTTCGTACCCAGTCCACCTTTCCCTTCTGATGAAAATTTAATAAACAGCACTAGAACTTGCTTTGGCCTAGAGGCACCGGCAGGGGCTAAGGTGTCCTTCAGCTATGGATCTAAAGGCCCTTGACTCCTAGTGCACCATACATATCACGATAATAACTGGGATAATGTTTTTGAAGAAATTTTAAATAATTCTTAGATTAGGAAGGTCTTTCCTAACGGAAAATAATTCACTTTTTCTAACTTTACTATTGCACAAAAAAATCTGTATAATATATTTTGCAAAGAACTGTACAACAGCTTAACTATAAATATTTTTTATTCATCTCTTGCAATTGAATTATCGTAAAGCCTTGGTCTCAAACGTACCACATGCAAGTTTGTTATTAGTACTTCAAAATTATATGACCTTGTTCAGTTATATCTGATATTTACCCATTGCCAGCAATTAAGGGAATGTAATGGTTTTATTAAATATTAATAAGCACGCAAATCTAGTAACGGAGCAATGCGATTAATCTCCTTATAGAACCGCTTCAGTGAACATTAAATAATTTAAACCACATGTGATTTATCATTAACCCGGTGTACTTTTAGCTCGATATGTGGGCTGATCATAATTTGGAGAATCCTATTAATATCATAAAACACTGCAATTTTTGCGTCATTAGAAATTTAAGCATCGTTGTTTCTTAATGATACGTTTCTCGGTAGGCAATATATTTAAGCAAGAAATTTCCTAGAAGTTTATTCGTCAAAATTGTATTGCTTTAAATGTGCTATATAGAATAAAATGTGCCCAGTGCTTGTGATGATGTAATCATAAAGATTTTTTCCTTTCTGTATTCATTATAGGTTATTGTTTACAAGAATTGAGTCCAGTCGTTGGAAATTTTTAAAAATTGAGTTTACTTTGTTAAGTAGAGCATTTCAGTTTGTTTTGAAAAAAAAAAACGCATCTTTTCAATAAGTGCAACTCATCGTACAAAGTTTGCATTATTAATCAATCGAAAACTATAAAGAAGAGAAAAACAGATTGGAAGTTTTTGAGTTGATAGCAGGCTAGGTGATTTGAACCATATTTTTCTTTTGTTGTTTGAACCACGGTTTTTCGTTGAAAGAAAAATCCTTTTATTTTAACTATGGTTGATAAACAATATATATATATATACAGTGTTCTTTTCAGGATTTTTTGGCCCGGGAGGGAGAAGGAAATTTTAGAGGGAGCGTTTTCTATTTGCCTTATATTAATTTATCACATAAATAGAAGCCAGATTAATACAAAATGTCTCCGGGGGGGGGGACACAACCTCGTCTCCAGAGGAGGGGCTGGTATGCTGAAAGAAAAACTATATATATATATATTGCTGCGAACGTGTAATATTCTCACACTGGCCTGTCCTGTCTTGTCTTCCGTCTCTATCGCAGACCAAACGGTGCCATAGAGTGTTTTATCCAGAAGACAACTGCACGAAAATTATTTCCTTGCCGTCACTCTACGGATTCCAGAATTTCCAGTTAGAAGAAGGCTTTCCAGATTTGGCGATTTTGGCGACAATTCTCGACTTTCGGAATGTTCCAGAAAATTCTCGATAAAACGATTATTATTTGAGATTTGAAGATTTCCAGAAGTTTCTATGAAGATACTATAAACAGGACTCACCCCCTCCGTTGCGGAGGTGTTGGCAAATGAACGTGACAAGAGCTACATTGGACTGTGATTTTTGTCAATGTTTTGAGAATAGTAGCAGCTGTTTTGTGAAATTACTCTCGTCAACATTTTGAGAATAATATCGCATATTATGTGTAATTAGTGGAGCATTTAATTGCTGTTTGATAGTATACTGATGCTGTTTACCCTGTGCTTGTGAATAAACGTAAGTTATACAGGAACTTGGACTAGTTTTTGTATCCTGTATATACACTCATGACTCTCGAGGATACGTTTCGTAGCAGCCTGTGTCAGGAGTGGGGTTTTCTGGAAACTTGTGGAGCGTAAATGGTAGTATAATTGTAAAAGCGATGAAGGAATAGTTGAAATGGATAGTGGCTTTGATTAAAGCCGGACAAGAAGAGATGATGGACTTGATTAAAGGCTGGCGAGACGAGATGAAAGCCGGAAAAAACGCAATAAAAGCCGGACATGACGAGATAAAAGCCGGACAAGACGAGATTAAAGGCAGACAAGAATGGATGAAAGACGAAATGAAAGAGATATATTACAGTCCCAGTGGAGGACATTTTAGCTTCAGAAAGATGCTGAACAAAGCTCGTTGAACGATTCTTCATGTGCAATACGAGATCTGATGTAGAGCTCTAGTGCAAAGAATGTGACGCTTGGAAGGGACTGAAAAAGAAAACACGTGGACCTTTTCAGTGTTACAATGTCAGAGCTCTTTTCGAGGGAATTGCACTCGACGCTTTGGGGCACTACTACGCACTGCAGACAATAACAAGTGCATCCTAATTCTAGTGAACTACTTCACAAAGTGGCCAGAATTTGCACGCTGCCACAACTGCCGCCGTGTTCATGCGGAGTACGATCACGCTAAACATGTGGGTCCGAAAGTCCTTCTGAGAGGTTGGTAGTAGGGGAAAGAGGGTACGGTCCCTGTGGATGCCTCCCCCACTGTATTCCGGTCTAAATTAGGTGGCACTTCCCGGCCGTTCAAGCGGTTACCTTACACCTTTCTGGTAGGTCGGATGGTCTGGGTCTCAACAACAACAAAGTGGCCAGAAGTTTACGCAGTCCCTAACTAAGAGTCTATAACTATTAGTGGAGTTCTAACTCGGAACTGGGTATGTAGTTACGGGGTTCCCACTATTATCCATTCTAACCAGGGAACGAACTTTAGTTCCGGCATATTTACTGGATTGTGCAAACTACTCGGAATGGGCAAAACTCGATCGACTCCTCTTCATCCTCAATCGGACGGCATGCTAGAGTGATTCAATAGAACGGTACTTCATATCTCTATATTCATATCCAGAAACTAGAAAGATGGGACCGTCACCTACCGTCGTTCCTGCTGACCTACCGAAGTGCTGGCCACGAATCGACCGGTCATTTTTCATCAAAAATGCTCTTTGGCCGGGACCTACAACTACTATGTGACCTAATGTTTGGAAGACCATGTAATGTTCCTTCATCGCCAGATAAATTTGTGCAAAATATGCATGCACAGTTGTAGGAGGTTCATCGTTTCGCTCGTCAGAGGATCAACATTTATACCAATAGAAGGAAGACCCCATACGATGCTAAGGCTAATGGAGTACGGTTACAGGAAGGCGACAAAGTGTAGTTGTTCAAACCTCGGCGATGACCAGGATTGTCGCCAAAACTACTGCACAACGGGAAGGGCACTACGTTATCATGAAAATAATAAACAGTGTCGTTTATCAAATCCAGAAATCATATTTAACCAAGCCAAAAGTCGTCCATATCAACAGATTGGCCCCATATTTTGAACCATAGTAGATTGATACAGCTCGGGACTTAAGGAAGGGCAGTGTTGCGAACGTGTAATATTTTGTCACAGGCGTCCCCCGTCTTGTCTTCGGTCTCTATCGCAGATCACAAGGGCGCCATTGGCGTGTTTTCTTCAGAAGACAGCGGTACGAAAATTATCTCCCTGCCGTCACTTTATGGTTGCCAGAATTTCGAATTAGATGGAGGGTTTCCAGATTTGGCGATTTATCGTTAATTTGGCGACATTTCTCGACTTTCGGAATGTTCCAGACATTTCTCGATAGAACGTTTATTCTTCGAGATATATACAGATTTCCAGAAGTTTCTATGGAGAGACTATAACAAGGACCCACCCCTCCGTTGCGGAGGATTTGACGAATGGACGTAACATGAGCTGCATTGGACTGTGATTTTTGTCAATGTTTTGAGAATAGTAGCAGCTGTTTTGTGAAATTACGTTCCTCAACATTTTGAGAATAATATTGCTTATTCTGTGTAATTAGTGGAGCATTTAAGTGTCGGCTTGATTGTATACTGCTCCTGTGTACTATGTGCTTGTGAATAAACGTAAGTGATCCAGAAACTTGATTGATATTAATTTTAGTATGAGATGGATATAACTACTTGAAATATATGCTTGGTATGAACACATTACATGGTATGAACACTTGGTATAAATAAAATTCATTAACAGTGTTTAGTAAGATATGCGCAGTTACAATGCAATTTCATTTTCTTATCCTGAACGTCTAAAATTATTTCAAAATGAGATATTTTCTATAATTGGAGAAATTTCCATATAATTATAAATCTAAAATAAATTAATATATGTTTTTTAAACATTTATCTTTACAATTACTGCGGCACACATATTTTGTGTTCCTGTAATCAGAGCCATATTAAAATTATTGACGCCTATAGGCAACATTATCCCCACTCGTCCTCCTTCCGGTAGATTTCTTTACCAAACGCACACCATATTTTGTAAAAATCAGTTGTCGCAATTTCTTTATGTAGTATGTATTCAATTATATTGCTGTACAAGCAAAAACCTTATTGCAGAGGCACATATAAAAGTACACCTGCATAATCTGCACATAATTTCATCCGAAAAATAAACTAATAAGTGCAAATTCCCTTCAAACGCAGCTTTAGAGCTAAAAGCAGTCACCCCCAAAGGATTGGATAAAAATAGCTCTTGGAAGGGTATCAAAACTTTATTCAAACTTCAAATTTGCCACCCAAAAAATATGCCTCCCGAAGCAGTTGCATGTGCTGCCTTTGTGATATTCCGTCTCTGTCTATATTATACAGGTGAATCATAGGTGCATATGCTTTTCCACCGTATATTAAAAGAAAGAAACATAATTAAAAGAAAATTAACTGAAGTGTGGCTGAACTCGACTTATATCCAGACTTATATCCAACTCTCATACCAGAATCTATTTTTTTCTTCAAATTTTACAAGAAAATATTTGAAAAATCGGTTTCGTGGGGTCCAAATGATTACAGATATGGCGTATAATTATTATCTTCACATTAAAGGGCTTGAAAAAATATTTCGATTGATACCATATTTAATAATGTACCCTTACGGAGAAGGGGAGGAGTAACTATAACCTCCAAAGGGTACTAATGACGTTATGATCAAAAATATTGTATCACTGCTATTTTTCACAATGATTGAGCCTTTTAAAGTCACGTGATTATTGAGCCATAAATAAACCCTTTTATGCATGATTATGTCAAATTTTGTCCTAAGCTACCATGTTAAAAAAATATATGATATCGAATAAATTTCGAAATTTTCGATCGAATATCTAAAAATTCTATCTAGTTCTAGATTTTTTGATAACAAAGCCAGATATAAAGTTTCGTAAATATCCATTAATATTTGTGACTGCTATTGTGTACATAAGAAATTGATCACAGCCATATATACAGACAGACAAACAGACGGACATCACTCCAAAATTAGTCAAAACCTGTCCAGGAGGTCTGAAAACATATATCGGTATCAAAATATTGTAATCGAAAATTGTCGTGGAAACGGCACTTTCTCAATACTACGTATGAGAAAATAAAAGTGCGAACCTCTGTTTCAACATCCAACACAATGCATATTCATTTCCTAATAAAATAAAATTATTTTGATAATAATGAGTCCTCCTGCGCAAAAGTTCGTATTTCGTTGTTACGCACAACTCCTCTGTTTTTAGTCGGTTAAAAGCTTTGTTCCTTCACTCCAACAAGCAGAACACGCAAATAAGCGGAGCTGATCTGCATTTTCAGTTTCGGGAAGAATTTCGTATGATCAGACGATAAAGAGTATCGCAATATTTTAAAAGTATCGCAAAATTTTAAGAGTATCGGATTATTCCTTTGTGCTGACCAAACTTTAGAATTTTACAAATTCAGCAGATTATATATGTTTAAATATTCAAAGGAGCATATTATTTACGTTTGGGTATTTATTTTAAGTTGATTCATTTTTAATATAAGCAAAATTTCTTATTAAAATAAGCAAAATATTGTACAATAAGAAAACTATTTCTTTAGAAAAGAATTTTTACTTTTCTGCCTATATATATATATATATATATATATGTGTGTGTGTGTGTATGTGTGTGTATATATATTAGAAAAATGTAATAATAAAAAATCCTAATATAAACATCACCATAGAAGCAAAACCACGGCCATAATGCCGATAAGAGAAAAGAACAGCACCGGCCCAAATTAGATGATTAATCAGAATTAAATTCATCTTCAGGTCTGAGTATTTAATTCTAATTAACTCAAACAAATGCCTGTCTCAGATTGAGCAATTAATATACTATACAATTAATATACTATGCAATTAATATATTATTACTATAAATGTTCAAACTCAAACTACAGGCATCTAAAGATGAAAAAATGAAGAAATAATAAGAAAATTTGTATTACCATGTGACATGAACCCTTCTTCTTTCACCACGATCAACCTCAACAGCTTAAATTATCGAGAAGCACCAGAATGAACAAGTCGGAAATACAACCAGGGAGGCAGTACGAACTTTCATAGCAACACTCCCAGACCCGTCCAGTGAGTTAGAGCAGGAGACAGGTCAATTACCCGTTTGAGCAACTCAGAATATGAACATGAAGCCAAGATGGAAATTCTTACTCGTAATAAATTACGTGAGGTACATGATTTAAAAGAGTACATTACATATCGCAAATATAAGGATCTTATCAATCTGGTTTTGAGGGAAAATATACTATTTGAAAATGCTATTATAAACAGATTAAAGGAATTCCAATGGGAGGAGGTTGCTCATCATTATTGACTGACATATATCTCACTAAATATGAGCATGGAACACACCTATTGTATGACATACCGTATTTCCGTTATGTTGATGATGTGCTTTATGGATATTATGAAAATGCACCTGTATTGGATTTCGATATTTATCCCAATAGCTTGGAATTGGTTGAAAATAAATGTGCAGAGGATGGATCGGTCAATTTCTTAGATATCATCATTAAGTACAATACAAGGAATGGAATTTATACGTGTCTACACGACAAAAGAACTAGTTATGGAATAAAAATTAACCATATCATCAATTGGAAAACGAACTTTTCAAGATTTATTTTTAGAAATATACTTTTGGGACATTTCAAAAGAAACCAAATTTGCAACACTTTAGCAAAGGATTGTATATCCAGTAAGAAGGGGATAACATTAGAAGCTTTAAGAAAAAATTACCTGTATAGTACCCGTTGAGTATATAATATAAAGAAACTTAAAATTCACAATCATGTGCAATCATGTGCAAATTCTTATAGTGTGCTAACTGACATTTTTAATCAAAATATTCTGTTAAAATATTTAATTAATATAATGCTCCTAAAAAGAAGTTATCCCAATCTTTTCATATTATAATGTCTGGTATTTGTTATTTCTATATATATATATATATTGTAATAAATGTAATAATATATGTAATAAAAATGTATAAATGTATAATCGTAATAAATATACTATTGTTATATATATATATATATATATAAAACAATTGTACATTTATTACGATTAAAAATACGAATCCGACTTTTCGATGAAGTTTAAACGATTAACCGATTAACCAATTAAACTCCGATTAAACGATTTAGAATGTAATTCAATTATTTTTATTTTAAGATATGGCAAACACGTCTAAATATATTTATATATTTACTAAAGACTACGAATATTGTAAACCCTCTTTATTCAATACGTCATCAATGACGTTCATGAACATTATTTCAAAACGCCATACTTTTCATGTACGTTACTGATGGTGTTTTGAATAAAGACGATTTATAATATATGTAGTAATATAATATACTAAATATATCAATTATTTTTAGTTTGGCATTTGTATGTGTACGTGTCTATTTATACCTGTCTCATGCTATGTGCATGTCAATGCAGTACAATTATCCTTGATTGATAGCTAAAAAAATGTATCATCAGATTATCGTCAAATTTGTAATTTATTGTATTGGTATATTTTTAATTTATGAGTTCGTACTCTTGTGCTGATGAGAAAAATATAATTGTTGTTCTTACTTAAATAGCCCACAAAATTAAATATATATTTGTTTTAATTTTCATTAGCAGTTACAAATCATTTCTTGTTTTATATTAAAGTTGAATAACAAAACAAGTGGAAACATCGATCTAATGGTATTAGATTTAGGCGTTTTGACAATTCGGCGACATTTCGAAATGCGCCACGACACCAAATATATTTAAATTCTTTAAAGAACAAAAAATAATATTATGTGATTTAAAGTTAGACTTGATTTTATGTATTATTTTTTGCGATAAAATTCAATTTAAGAATAGAAATAACGAAACATGGTTAACAATTAATTATGAGAAGGGGATAAAGTTGTATTCTGCTTCATCATGCATTCATTATTTTGCAGTATATAACTTTGCAATCAATAAGTACTAATTTTATAGTTCGATTTTTGAGAATTTGACACAAATAAAATATAGTCAAAATATCGTATAATTTGTAATATTAGTAGTTATTATTCCATTTTCTTGATATGTTATTAAAATAATATTAAAATGTATTTTAATTATTTAAATCTTAAATTCGTTGAATACTTATCGCAAATATTATTCACTCAAAACTTTATGTTCTTTCTAATCATGATAAAAAATTCAATTTCAATTTAATTAAAACATTAAAACGTACATTTTTATCTATTAAGTTTGAGATCCATAGTGTTTACATTATTCGTAACGCTCCTTTTTCACTCAGAAAAACTCCAATCATAGACAGTATTCACATCAGAAGTCGATTTGAAATTAATTAAAACAACTGGAGCGAAAAGCGCCACTCGATCACATGCATTCTTATATAATATGTTATTCATGTCATGCTTCGCCTTGAGCATATCGTACTTTCCGATACACATGCCACTTCGTTTGAATGTTTAAATGTTAACTTTTATCGAATATTTATTCCGCCGCGACAGTTAAGTTTAAATTGTGTTTCATATTTCGGCAGTTCTATCAACAATTACAGATACCAAATCCAAAGTTATTTTTTTCAACACCAATTTTAACTTACAGATGTTCGGATTCAAAATACTGACCCAATTTAGAAATAAGAAAATTCGGAAGGAGCTCCTGTATGATGAAGTCGAAATGGTTTTGTGTTAATAACATTTGGTAAAATGAAGAGCAATTTTTGCGATATCGAAAAAAAGAAACTCAATCCGAAACCTGATTATATACCCTTAAAGAGCTTTCAATAAGATACACATATTATTTCTCATTGTTTATAGCTATTATTTTAGTTTTTATGACTATAAACATAAAAAACGTAAAATTTTCATATTTCTGCAATTTAACAGGCGATTATCCGAAACTATAAGAGCTTTTCTTTAAAAACAAAAATATGGATTTTAATACTAAATGTTCTAGTATACATTTATGTCATTTACTCTTTATATCTATATTTTATAATTTACTCTATATTTCGAGTGAAAAACGTAAAAAACACTTGCACGGTTTGTTTACTCCTACAATCAATAAGCCTCTGATGCGCATCTATTGAAACAATCTTACCAAATTTTATTCAGTTTTCTCTAGAAATTTCGTGCCCATGAATGAATGCCCTGTCGCGCAGGCACCATTGAAAGTAAAGACTAATTTATATTCGGGCATACTCAAAACTCCAAAATCCATCAAACTACGAGTTTTTCTTTTATCCTACAGTATGGTACGTTTGATACAGTTTTCCGAAAACACTTATATTTTACTTTTATATAAAGTATATTTGAATATTATATATACTTATTATTTTAGAAATAATTGTTTTCAATTAATTATAGCTCTTAGTGTTCAAGCTAGGAGTAATTAAAAATAAAAAAATATAAGATAAAGTCAATTCTTCCATGTTTTAATTTCAAAATAATAGTATTTAGTTGAATTTTATAATAAAACAAGAAAGATCAATCATGCATAAAGCATTGATTATGAAACACTTTCCAAATGCAATGCAATTTTATTTAAACATCTTTAAAATGTGATACATTCAGCGGTGATATTTCTAAAATTATCACAATACTGCCATTTATTATATTCGAAAACTTCATCAAAAATAAATGAGATTTATTCCAATAACGTTTCGAAATATAAATCGTCCGGCTCTCTATATAAAAACAGTGAATTTCATTCATTAACTTTTTTCCATTCCTTTCATTCAGCGGCGATATTTTTAAAATTATCACAATACTGCAATAATTTATTTTACTTAAAAACTTAAAATCATGGAGGTAAAAGCACTGTTTAAAGCCATGCTTAAATCTTCATCGAAGATAGCAATAGAATCGTCTGCTTCTCTATGTACAGTCAATGAATGTTTCATTCATTTTAGCTATATTGCTGACTTCAGAATTAAATAATTTTGTTTTAAAGAAATTCAGCAATTCTTATATAACTCATCTTACATCTTGATGTGTTTACATTCTAAATACGGGAAAATTTGGTTTCGTTGTAGAAATAATCAAAGCTTGATGATCATTCAATCTCAAAAATATTGTAATTCCGTTGGCTGTTATATAGATTTACAGAAAAAAATAAAAATAAAGCGATTTTAGAACGGATGTAACATTAAATATAAATTGAAAAAGAACTTTAAAAATCACGATTTTGACACAAGGTGGATGGCATTGATCATTTAAACTCAAATATATTGTAATTCCGCTATTTCAGAATATAGATACATAGAAATTAAGCAAACATAAAGCGGTTTTAGGAAGGATACAGCCAAAATATAAATTAAAAAGAACTTTAAAAATCATGATTTTGGCACCTGATAGATGCCATATTTTATTTTGAAGTGGGTCACGTGATCTCTTCATATGCTATTGGTGTAATTATTATTTAAATTTTTATTTAAAAAACCGAAATATTTTAAAAGCCGAATATATTTTGCTGAGATTTTTTTTTTCTTTTTTATTGGATAATTTGAATATTAACTAAAATTTTCGAAGCAATTTATAAATCTTAAATCCGCTTAAAAAATGTTTGAAAAATTAGGTCCCATAGCGTTCAATGTATTTCATTTTTTCAACCAGGATGCAATCCAAAATTGATTGAGTGATATTATTCATTTACATTCCCATATGTCCCACAGACCGTCTCAACAACATACCAAAATCAAAATGTCAGCTTGATAAAGTCATTTTACGGCAGTTATAGTGCGAACGGACAGACAGACAGAATGAACAAAGTCAGAAACACTTTTCAACTATGTTGTAAAATGTTAAAAGTGCAAGGTCAGCATTCTTATATGAAACAATGATACTTCGAAATTTTAAAGTTTTACTTACCTACCACAAATATTACGGGAAAAAATATTAGACATAAAATAAAATTTTGTGTAACAGTGTACTTTAGAATGTGTAATTTTGTATATCAAGAGCGCTGCTTAGAATACGAATGCAGCAAAATAAGAAATTAGATTCGGGTTCAAGAGCACGGATGTTGAAGACGCGGACAGTCCAACTCGTCGTAAGACCCACCTCTCAAAGCAGCTGCTTTGTACGGTCGGGAGAGATTAACGCGGATCTGAAACATCATTGATCGTCCGAAAATTCTTTAATATAAGGTTGGGCAGTCAGCCTAACGAATTAAACAGTTGTCGGCTTGACGCCATGATGATAGTTGGAGCTTTAGACAATGGGATTTCGTCATTCGTGACGTCAGGGACCAAGGACTACTTTGGGAGGTTCTACCGAAAACACAGCAGGTTTTTGCATTATTACAGTTAAAAAAATCTGATGTGGGCAGCACATGACTTTCCTTATATAATGCAATGAATTTACTGCCTTTCCAATAAAAAAAAATAGATTATTTTTATAATAGTTATTTATATTCTTTCCAAGATATTGAATTTTCTTCAATGAGTCGTCATTTTCCATGTCGTCATCATCAATGAGTCGTCACTGATTTAGCGTCATTTTTATCCATTTGGCGAGTTTTTCATTAATTTAGCAACATTTAATAAAGTCGCCAAGTTGGCAACATTCCACCAAATTCATCGCCAAAATCTCGCCAAGCGTTATGGACGAAGAAATAAGTTATTCTTACAGCAGATAAATGACTATTGGCGTTCAAATACAAAAGTATTACTCACAGCAGAAAAATGACTATTGGCGTTCAAATGCAAAAGTATTACTCAAAGTATTATTTTCCATGAATGGAACGAGCTAGATCCACGAGAATGATGTCACCCAATTTATCGCATGGTATATATTACATATGAAAAGTGAACATGTTTCTCAATAGGAAATACTTTTTTTATTCTATATGACTTTTTGATAAGATTTTTAAAAAATGTGCAATATCTCGAGAACGGTTCATGTTAGCGTTCTAAAATTTATGGCAATCGTTTTCTAATGAAAAATTATATAAGAAATGCCTATTTGCATAACTTTATTAGAGGTTTTGATATTTTGACGATTTTTTCAAAATTTCACTCGAAAATTTAGGTGGGTTCTAAACATTCGATTGCGCATAAAAACAATAGGCTTCCAGTGTTCTCGGATTGTGATTTTTGAACCAAATTTCGTTGGAATCGGTATATTCGTTCGTCAGTTATCATCTCCACAGACTCACTGACACACAGACACACACATGCTTTCACACACACACACATGCTTCCACACACACACATACTTTCACACACAGACATCACTTCAAAAATGTTTGATTCGTGATCAGGGATGCTTGAAATGTGCTCTCCTGTCGAAAAGTCGAATTCGAATTTTCGACCCCGTCACAATACTTTCCTTATACATTATTGTATATAAGGAAAGTAAAAATGTACGTTAATTTTAAAGTGGCAATAACCAGACGCAAACAACTTGAACAGAGAATTTCAACTGCGCTCATACAGGTCCGAATGACTTTCAGGAGGTTTCGTATCGTTGATATGGTAGGACGACAGTCGCAGTTAACAAGTTCGGTCCCTTTTAAGTCTCAAAATGTGTGCGTTACTAAATATCGTGACATCATATGCACAGAACCAAGTAAAGAAACATGAGTTACTCACCTAATTAAAACCGTAAAGCGTGACCTAATTAGAACAGGAACCAAAAAGTGTAACATCCACAGGAACTGTACCATCCCTCTCTATCAAAAAAGCATCACCTTTCAGATGGAGTTTCGGATATACAGATTCATTGTATCTCGACTATTCCAGCCCCGCTTAATAAGCTCGAAACCCATTAGTTGATGATGTTATTTGCAACGGGAGCCCGATCCGGAAGTATCAATGGTTTTAAAAAGACAACAAGAAATATCCATCCTGCATAAAGAATTGATTATGAAATACTTTCTAACTGAAATGCAATTTTATTTAAACATCTCTATAATTGATACATTCAGCACTGATATCTCTATATTAAAAACAAGAAAGGTCAATCATGAATAAGCATTGATTATGAAACACTTTCCAACTGAATTCAATTTCATTTAAAAATTTTTAAAGTGTGATACATTCAGTGGTGATATCTTTTACATTATAACAGTACTACAGTAATTTATTATACTTAAATACTTAAAACTGTATCGAAATATAAATCATCTGATTCTCTATGCAAAATCAATGAATATTTCATTCATATAAATTGTATTCCAGACTCCAGAGCTAAGACAACAAGAAATATCCATCCTGCATAAAGAATTGATTATGAAATACTTTCTAACTGAAATGCAATTTTATTTAAACATCTATATAATTGATACATTCAGCACTGATATCTCTATATTAAAAACAAGAAAGGTCAATCATGAATAAGCATTGATTATGAAACACTTTCCAAGTGAATTCAATTTCATTTAAAATTTTTTAAAATGTGATACATTCAGTGGTGATATCTTTTACATTATAACAGTACTACAGTAATTTATTATACTTAAATACTTAAAACTGTATCGAAATATAAATCATCTGATTCTCTATGCAAAATCAATGAATATTTCATTCATATAAATTGTATTCCAGACTCCAGAGCTAAATAATTTTGTGTGAAAAAAATTCAGCAATTCTTATGTAACTCACCTTACAATCGCTTCAGATATTTGCATTCTGCATAAGTTAAAATTAGGCTTCGTTGAAGAAATAATAAAAGTTTAGGGATCATTTAAAATCACAACTATTGTAATTGCATAGGCACGGAATTTAGATACACAGATACACAGATAAGCAGATAATATATATATGTGTGTGTGTGTGTGTGTATGTATTCAAAGTATTGGAATCGTGCCGAAGATCGGAACTCGAATTTTCGAAGGATCTACACGTTTTGGGACTTCTAGAAAACGAAAAAACTATTTCTAGGAAGACATATGTGTGTGTAAGAGTGTATCTGTGTGTGTTTCTGTGTATCTGTGAGGATATTGATTTTGATCGTGATTTTTTAAGTTCTTTTTAATTCATATTGAGTGTTGTATCCGTCCTAAAACCACTTTATTTTTGCTTAAATTATTTGCATGTACATACTGAAACAACGCAATTACAATATATTTGAGTTTAAATGCTCATCCAAATTTGATTATTTCTACAACGAAGCCTATTTTTCACTTATGTAAAATGTAAACAGCAAAATATGCAGAATGATTTGTATTAGAATTACTGTATTTCTTTAACACAAAATTATTTAGCCTATGGAGTCTGCATAGCTGATATGAATGAAATATTCATTGATTTTACAGAGAGAAGGGCGATTTTTTTCGATGAAGTTTTAAGCATTGAGTTTAATTACTTGTAGCTCCATAGTCTTAATTTTTAAATAATATAAATTATTATAGTATTGTGATGAATGACATGAATGGGAAATTATTTATGAATGAAATGCTGCTTTTATAGAGAGAGGCATGCATGTTATTTTTCTATGACGTCATTTGAATGAATTTCAGTTGTTTTCGATGAAGTTTTCAAATATAATAAATTATCGTAGTATTATGATAGTTTTAAAAATGTTACTGAGGATTGTATCGCATTTTAGAGATGTTTAAACCAGGCAATTTATATTTTAATGCCGTCATTTGAATGAAGTTCATTTTTTTCAATGAAAGTTTTCAAATATAATAAATTAATGTAGTATTGTGATAAGTTTTAAAATATTACCGAGGAATGTATTGCATTTTAGACTTGTTTAAATAAAATTGCATTGAAGTTGGAAAGTGTTTCATAATCAATGCTCCAAGCATGATTGATCTTTCTTGTTTAATTTCTATTATTTTTCGAGATATTTTAGTTTTTATGCACTTCTGAAACCTAGTTTTCTTCACCCCTAGTTTTTAACACTTCACAACATAGTTGAAAAGTGTTTATGATTTTGTTTATTCTGTCTGTCTGTCTGTCTGTCCTTTCGCAAAATATCTGCGGTGAAAATGGCTTTACCCAAATGAAATTTTAGTATGTTGTTCAGACGATCTGTGGGACATATGGGACAATAAATGAATAATATCACCGAATTAGTTGTGGATTGAACCCGAGTTGAAAAAATGAAATACATTGAACTCTACAGGACCTAATTTTTCAAATTTTTTTTAAGCAAATTTAAAATTCACAAATTGCTTCGAAAGTTTTAGGAAATATTCAAATTATCCCATAAAGTATATAAAAGAAATTTCAGCAACATGTATTCAATAGTTTTTTAAATAAAAATTAAAATAATAATTATACCTTTTATATGAAGCGATCACGTGACCATTATATGAAGAGATCACGTGACTCACTTCAAAATAAAATATGGCATCCATCTTGTCGAAAGCCCAGGCCGACCGACTCGTCCGAAGACATGGAACAGCGAAATGGGTGGCCGGGACATCCATCTTGTGTCAAAATCGTGATTTTTAAAGTTCTTTTTAATTTATATTTAGCGTTGTATCCGTCCTGAAACCACTTTTTATTTTGTTTGATTTCTGTGTATCTATATTCTGAAACAACACAATTACAATATATTTGAGTTTAAATGATCATCAAACTCTGATTATTTCTACAACGAAGCCTAATTTTAACTTATGGAGAATGTAAACACATCAAGTTGTAAGATGAGTTGTATAAGAATTGATGAATTTCTTTGACGCAAAATTATTTAGTTCTAGACTCTGCAATATAGTTGATATCAATGAAATATTCATTGATTTTACATAGTGAAGCAAACGATTTTACAGCGGACTTTTTCGATGGAGTTTTAAGCATAGAGTTAAAGTACTTTTACCTCCATGGTTTTAAGTTTTTAAGTAAAATAAATTATTATAGCATTATGATGAATGAAAGGAATGGAATAAACGTGTATGAATGAAATATTTGTGGTTTTACATAGAGAGCCAGGCGATTTATAAAAGGTCAGCAATTTTTATACAACTCATCTTACAATCGCTTGATTTGTTTACATTCTGCATGCTATAGAAATTATCTTTGTAGTAGGAATAATCAAAGTTTAGTGATTCACTTCAAATCAAAAATATTGTAATTGCTTTGGCACAGAATTTTGATACACAGATAATATGCAAAAATAAAGCGGTTTTATGACGGATGCAATACTAATTAACATTTCACGCGATAATTTGAATATGTTCTAAAATTTTCGAATCAATTTGCAAATTTTAACTCCGCTTAAAAAATGCTTGAAAAATTATGTCCCATAGCGTTCAATGTATTTCATTTTTTCAACCCCGATTCAATGCAAAACTAATTGGATAATATTATTCATTTTCATTCCCATATTTCCTATGGACCGTCTCAACAACATACTAAAATTTCATTTTGAGAAATTTATTTTTAAGGCAGTTTTCGTGCAAACGGACATACAGAATAAATCGAATCTTAAACATTTTACAATTATGTTGGAAAGTGTTAAAAACCTCGCTAAAATATTAAAGACCCCCTTTGTATTTCCTTTTACTTTCCAAGTTTAATAAAATATATATGTATTGTGTGTGAGACCAGAAATTTTTCTCACATGAGACATTTTTATTTGATTATTTATGGTGTCCTTTAAGGAAAAGAAAGCTTGAGTCTGGCTGGCGCCGAACTTTACGACAACTTGAAATTTTAGGTCAAATGCTATAAATTTAGATGTGCCAGGCCACAGGGGCTGAGAGGGGCTGTGAAGTAATGCCATTGGGTTCAGAAGAACCAATGACCGCCAAGGGGAAGAAGGGCGGAGCTACCCCTCTCCCCCCCCCTCCCGCCGAAGGAACCACAAGTCTAAAACAGATTTAGTAATATACAACCATGACCTAGCAGTTGTAAATATGAAGTATCAGTCGAAGTGAGATATACGAAAGGAGCCTTGTAGAGATAACTTAGAGGTTGGAGATGCAGAGATGGAGATCAGACATGAAAAGAAAATAATCACGAATTTTGATTGAAGTACGAGTGGGAGCCATACACCCCAGAATTGTGGCAAGAATGATGACAAGCCCAAGATTAAACTTGAAGGTTAGTACTCATAATAACAGGTCCAAGACTCCCTCATAAAACTAATATTTCTGATCGCATATCTCTCCTCGCTAAAATAATTAAATGAAAATTGATAATAAATGAAAATTGATATTTATGAAAATTGGTGCTTTTGATAAATTGATGTTGTTAATAAATGATATTGTTTAAGTTTTAAAATAGTCTAATCTTTTAATATTAATTAATAATTCTTTTCAGGACTTAAACCAAAGGTAAAAATAATTGGAGGGTTTATTGCGGCACAACAACTAGCGATGTACGATTTAAATGTTAATTCCACTAATGAGTTTTAACGGCCATGTCAACGATAAATAATATAATTAATAATATTTAAAGGTTAAACTAAAACTTGTTCTTCTATTAAATTTTATATGCCACATTGTGTTATACACTTTACAACTATGTTGGAAAGTGTTAAAAATATTTGTTCATCCCTCAATGATTATTTTAAAAATTGCCCAAAAGCAAGTATTTTACAAATAGCAACTGCAACAAAATCAAAACACAGCCTGTTTTACCGGAACTCTAACGATCACGTGACCATTTAATTTGTTCTTAATTTAACAATAAATTTGAGGGACATATTGACTCCTGGATATAAGAATATTGAAAACTTTGTTAGGTGTTCCTAAACATTTTATAGGTAGTACATTAATTGTTTGATTTGGGAGATATCGTTGCTGTCATGAAACTCTATTGGAATTAGCAAAAATATGGTGTTGAGAATAAGTAACATATGCATATATAATACCGAAATGTTAACTTCCCCAGTAATTTCGTGGATGTCATTATCCCTGTGTGAGAATTAGAAATTTTATATTTTTTATTTAAAGTGTAGTGAATTTCACTATTGCTTATATTGTTTGTGGGGCAGGTATGTTTTGGTCTAGGGAGTCATATATGCATCTAGTATGCTTCTAGGGAGTCATAAATAAATTCCGTTTTGTTAGGAATTGTATAGTACGCATGATTCGGCATAGTTTCGTATAAGAAACTATAACGAATAATTAAGCAACATATCTGGCGTCTTGTTTCAAATGTAGCCAAATTAATAAAAATATCATCAAATTGACCGATATATCGTCAAATTGTTAAAATGACGTTAAACTATAGAAAATGACGCCTGAGGGGCGTGACAACCCAATGGTTAGAGCTCAGGGATTGCACTTGGACGGCCCGAGTTCGATTCGCGCCTCTACCCAATCTGCCGCCGTGTTCACACGAAGCACGATCACATTAAACATGTGGGTCCGTAAGTCCTTCCGAGAGGTTGGTGATAAGGAAAAGAGATTACGGCCCTTGTGAATGCTTCCCCCACTGGGTTCCGGTTTAAATTGAGTGGCACTTTTCACTTCTCGGCCGTCTAAGCAGATACCTTACACCTTCTGGTAGGTGGGATGGTCTGGGTCGAAGTCGAAGAAGAAGAAATTGATGGCTAAGTGATGAAAATTCAATATTTTACAAAATTGGGCACACTTTTCTTGACAATCTCTGTCGCTCTGTTAGAATTTGAAAATATTTTTGTAAAATTGTTCACAAACGGGACCAGTGCGGGAGGTTGGTGGTAGGGAAGGAGGGTACGGTCCCTGTGGATGCCTCCCCCACTGGGTTCCGGTCTAAATTGGGTGGCACTTCCCGGCCGTCCAAACAGTTACCTTACACCTTTCTGGTAGGTCGGACGGTCTGGGTCTCAACAACAACAACAAACGGGACCAGGATATATTGTTTTTCAGATCTTCCTGCGAAGGTAAGTTATATAGCGAGAAAAGAGATTCTTCTACTTCTTTTTAGGAGAATTAAATTAAATATTTCTATATGTTTTGAATAACAATATCATTTAGTATACTATTGAAATGTACACATAATTATGAATTGTAAGTTTCTTTATATATCATACTAGCAGCATACCCGTTCTTCGTACGGAGTATATAATATAAAAAAACTTATAATTCGCAATCATGTGCAAATTCTGTTAAAATATTAAATTTATTGCTCCTAAAGAGAAGTTTAAGAATATCAGTTCTCACTATGCAAAATTATCTTCACGGGCAGATCTGAAGAATAAAACATCCTGGCCCCTTTTGTAAGGAATTTTACAAAAAAAAAAAAAAGGAATTGAATCAATATGTGCAACCCCGTACTACTTATATTGTCGCAGATTAGAAAATATGCCAGTGTGTTAGTTGAAGATTACCCGTATTACAATGTGAGTCTCAAAAATATTTACCAAAATAAAAGAGATGACCTAATAAATTGAAAATATCAATAATCTCCGTACTCTTTAAACCAGAATATCGTAATTGATTCCAATATATGCCAATATATACCAAAACATATGCCAATATACCTGTACTACTTATATTCTTGTAGATTAGAAGATATACCCGTGTATTCGTAGAAGATTACTCGTACAGCGTACAATATATGAGTTTAAACAATTGTCATAATAAAACAATTGCATAATAACTTGAAAATATCAATAATCCCTGAATCAATAATCCCCGAAAATATCAATAATAATAGCGTTTAAACCTGAAGACCGTAATTGATATTATCCAGTCAAAAATGCTATAAGAAAAATCAAATCGTTATTTTCTAAAATGTATTTTTATATCCATTTATTTATTATTCAAATCGAAAAAATAATAATTAAAATTAACTGACATATTTAATTTAATTGCGTTTCTGTGCAACATGATATAAGATAGAATCTTCCTCATAAACTGCGAAATTAAAAAAACATTTTGATTTCTTTATACTTTTCATTGTTCAGTGAAAGCTTGTGAAAAATAAACCGTGGAGATAGATTTCCCATTTAAATCATGTTTCAAACAATTCATGTTTTCAGAAAGTGGCTAATTAGCGTAAAAAATCTCCCATCAAACTCAGAGATAGAGTTTTAATTCACTTTCAAACGATTTTCAAGCTTTTCATTTGGATAAACCACGGAGATAGAGAGTAGAACTCCTAGGAAAAAGTTTCGCTTTTCATTAATATCTCGACAACCCCTGGTCTTAGATACTCGAAACTTAGGCTAAATTTATGGGGGACTATGTCAAAGATATTCACTAAATTTCATCAACTTCGGTTCAGCCGTGCTCTCGTTATGATGAGACAAACGAAATTTTTGTTTTTTACTAATATCTCGAGAACCACTGATCGTAGAAACTCCAAACATATACTAAATTTTAAGTGGGAGTATTTCCAGGCTACCTACAAAATTTCGTCAAATTCGGTTCAGCCGTTCTCCCGTAATGACGGGGCAAACAGTCAGACATACAGACAGACAGATTTTCAATTTTATTTATATAGATTCTGAACGAAGAACAGGTATAGTGTTAGTCACATAATAAGATCCATTGATGGTATTGTCGATGTCGAATTAATATGTCATGTATGGGAATGCAGTTTCATTTTTAGCTCTATAATAATCACATTGTCTGATCGCCAGAACCATTGATGATGTTAACGAAGCCGAATCATTATATATGTATTTTGTTGATGTCATACTATATTAGACCATGTACAAATTTTATATCAATCTTTTAATTTAGATATATTGTTCCATCGCTATACGTAACATTTAACGCTCCATAAACTTTTAATAAAATATAGTCCTACTAACTTCAACAAAACTTTCAGCTGAGTTATTAATGTGACAACATTCTAAAAATACCATCTCAATACTAAAAGCTTTCAAATACTAAATATCGCAAATAATCTATTTTGATTTATGTATGTTTTGAATAACATATAAGATTCGAACTCGTCTGAGATAACCGATCGTCATTGCAAAAGAAAATCGCAGGATGCATATTGTGAGCCTAGAACATGTATACTAATACGGCGAAAAATTTACATATGAATGCGATATTCATTTATTGAATTTTGGAAAAGAAAACTTCGCAAAGCTGAAATAACAAACTCTGCCGTGATTTTTCTTAAGACATTTATGTTTTTATGATATTTTTAAGTTAAAGCTGATTGGTTCAACTCTCCGAGTCCGTTTCATTTACGACATTTTTGTCCACTTTGGTATTATTCATTGTGTGGTTGTTTGAGCCGTGTTTCAAACTATCAATTCAAACCTTTTCCCGCATTATAGTATACTGTTAAGTACATTGTGGCAGTAGAGGTCTAAATGAAAAACGAAAGTGAAATTAGCGGTAGAAATGTAAAATTTTTTTTCGGGGTGATTTGGCAATGACATCGAATATACCTAATTCCTCATTCAAAGACATTTTGCAAGATAATTTCTGGTCTTGTCCCTTGTCCCGGACAGGAAATTATTGAATTTTGATCTCATCTGGTTATACCGTTAATACTTTTCTGGTAGTAGATTCTATTTAAAAATTAACTGAAGCGTAGCTCAACTGAACTTTCTCATACCTGAATCCAATTTTTAGTAATTTTATTTTTCAAATGTAGCACAAACAATTTTGAAAAATCGGTATTATGGGTTCAAATGATTACAGTTATAGTATGTTATCCTTCACTTTAAAGGACTTGAAAAATCGTTCGATTGATATCATACTTGACAAAGTACCCCCGGGTGAATAATTTGACCCCGAGGGGGGACTAATGATGTTCCGAAAGAAAAAAAAACATTACTGTGTCTTTTTTTTCACAGCAATGAAACTGTTAAGTCTGATCTTTGAGCCATAAATAAACCCTTCCAAATTCACCTGAGCAAAATAAGTTTTATTAGAAAAAGTCACAAAAAAACCCGGTGCAGTTATATGTAATATTCGAGAATTTATTGCTTACTTAAAATTGGTGAATGTTTCCCGAGACAGACAGGGTCAGTTGCAAAGATTGCGCTTTCTGTCAAGTGTGGTTTCAATTTGGAACCCCCCCCCCCCCTGCAGCGCGAACCAACAATCGAGGAAAAATTGTCAAATTGAGATGAAAAACCGATTTCAATTTTCACTATTTTGGTAATTTTTCACTTTATTTCTCTTCTAAATATTTTCATGAATATTGAAGGTAATTCCACTAGGTTTTTTCTTCTTTAAATTCGTTTTTGTGCACCACAATTTTTTTAACTGAATTTTTACTTTCTCATACTATGTAATATAGAATAGAGAAAGTATCGTTGTCACAAAAAGTTTCGAATTCAATATTTTTATGCCAATATAAGTTTTAAGACACCCTGAACACGTTTTGAATATTTTTTTTGAGTTATTCCCGTCTGTCTGTGTATCTGTGGTCGATTCCTTGTGTGCACGACAGTGGCCATACATATTAACAAATTTTCACACAACTGCATATCCTGCTTTATTATCAAAAAATTTAGAACTAGAGAGATTTTTTTTTTAAATTTGAGCCAATGAAATTTATTTTATATTTATTTTATGTTTTTTTAACATGGCAGTATAAGCCAAATTTGACATAATCATGCATGAAAGGGTTTATTTATGGCCCAGTGATCACAGCAAGACTTAATAGTTTCAATTATTAGTGTGAAAAATAGCTGCAATGAAATTTTTTTTCGTGACGTCATAAGCCTCCACCCCCTTTGAGAGCGAGTTACCCCCCCCCCGGGCACAGAGTCAAGTATAGTATCAATCGATAGGTTTTTTAAGCCATTTAAAGGAAAAGGTAACACTCTATAGTTGTAATCATTTGTACTCACGATACCGATTTTTTACAGTTTTTTCTTGTAAAATTATTTAAAGGATTAATTATTTAAAGGATTAGCCATTAATATTAATTATTATTTAAAGGATAATTATTTAAAGGATTAGCCATTTAAAGGACTCTGGTATAAGAAAGAAAGAAATACGAATTGAGCTAAACTCCAGTTAATTTTCTTTAGGTATCCTATAAAAAGTTAGACTTCTATTACTTTCCTTCTTCTATTACATTATACATAATGTATAAGGAAAGTATTGTGACGGGGTCGAAAATTCGAATTCGAGTTTTCGACGGGAGAGCACGTTTCAAGAATCCCTGATCACGAATCAAACATTTTTGAAGTGATGTCTGTGTGTGTGTGTGTGTGTGTGTATGCCAGTGAAACTGTGGAGACGATAACTGACGAACGAATGGACCGATTCGAACGAAATTTAGTACAAAAATCACAATTCGTAAACCCTAGAAGCCTATTGTTTTTATACGAAATCGAATGTACAGACCCCCCCCCCTCAATTTTCGAGTGAAATTTTGAAAAAATCGTCAAAAAATCAAAATCGCTGATAAATTTAAGCAAATAGACATTTCTTATGTAATTTTTCATTAGAAAACGATTGACATAAATTTTAGAACGCTAACATGAACCGTTCTCGAGATATTGAGTTTTCAAAAATTATCAAAAAGGCATATAAAATGAAAAAAAATATATTTTCTATTGAGAAACATGTTCACTTTTCATATGTAATACCATGCGATAAATTTGGTGACATCATTCTCGTGTATCTAGCTCGCTCCATTCATGAAAAAAGATACTTTGATTAATACTTTTTTGTTTGAACGCTAATAGTCATTTATCTGCTGTAAGAATAACTTATTTCTTCGTCCATAACGCTTCGCGAGATTTTGGCGACGAATTTGGTGGAATGTTGCCAACTTGGTGACTTTTTAAATGTTGCTAAATTAACGAAAAACTCGCCAAATGGATAAAAATGACGCTAAATCAATGACGACTCCTTGATGATGACGACATGGAAAATGACGTCTCATTGACGAAGATTCAATATCTTGGAGAGAATATAAAGTAACTACTATAAAAATAATCTATTTTTTTTTACTGTAAAAGTTGTAAATTCATTGCATTATATAAGGAAAGTCATGTGCTGCCCACATCAGATTTTTTTTTAGAAAATACTACCGACAGGAAAAATCATAGGAAATAATTTCGCTTTTAATTTAAATAAACTTTCAAATTGGAAGTTTGTATCCAAAACCTATTGCCGATGAGCGAGAAGCGAGGTCTACTGTGCTGAAACGTAGGCGTATGTTCAGTATTAACATACGACACCTTCAATTCATCTTATGAATGGCAATAGATTGCAACTGTCATTCAGTAACGATAGAATAGAAACTGAATTGCAGTTATGACGCATGTATAGTAGTGCGGCAAGCAAAAATTTGCATGCGAATATCAGATTCATTTATTGAATTTCAGAAACTGGAACTTCGTAGCTGCGGTAGAATATTTTGAAGAATTTTAATTCAAAATTTAGATATTAAGCATGATTGAACCTGAATACTGAGGCAATACGATGAAAGGCATGTTCAAACACATGTATTCCATTAGTTACTAGAACGAATTTCCCGGCATTTTCCTGGTTCTACATAAGCACCCACTACTTAAATAATACAGATACAGATAACACCAATACATTTCCAAATCACCTGTTTTAATCAAAACCATTTTCGCCCTTCGTTTCAATACAAATTCTTTTGTTCGTTAGTTAGTTCATATATCGTCGCACGCAACAATTTTTCGCGCGTGGACGAAGATATTCACTTCTCCCCACAACAATGCCCAACAAACCAGAGAAAGAAACAAATCGAAAATTTCGATTTTTATGCTTTTGGTTCATATTATCAGTAAATTTGGAAAATGCTCTAATTATTTTTTTTTTGTTAGAATACGAAGATATACTCACATCTTTTTGCCAGCCAACGGCCCTACCGTGCTGAAAACACCGGTTCTCGTTAGATCACCGACGTCAAGTAGCATTGGGCGCGGTTAGTACTTGGATGGGTGACCACCTGGGAACACCGCGTGCTGTTGGCACATTTCGGGCTCGGAAGCCCGGTGGTTTGCGCG
The DNA here is from genome assembly GCA_951213105.1 of Amaurobius ferox. Lineage (NCBI taxonomy): Eukaryota > Metazoa > Arthropoda > Arachnida > Araneae > Amaurobiidae > Amaurobius > Amaurobius ferox. Next base: position 54,330,409 of record OX578138.1, on the reverse strand, counting down.
CTGGATTTGCACGCTGCCACAACTGCCGCCGTGTTCATGCGGAGTACGATCACGTTAAACACGTGGGTCCGTAATTCCTTTCGAGTGGTTGGTGGTAGGGGAAGGAGGTTACGGTCCCTGTGGATGCCTCCCCCACTGGGTTCCGGTCTAAATTAGGTGGCACTTCCCGGCCGTCCAAACGGTTACCTTACACCTTTCTGGTAGGTGGGATGGTCTGGGTCTCAACAGCAACAACAACATATTTTTGCCAAACTGTACAATTGTGCTAATCTTCCTCTTTTGCATGCAGCAAAAAAAAAACGAAAATGAAAAATAAAGCATGCATATTCGGATATATTTAAAAATAAATAAATATGAAAGATTTAACCTACGGAATCGGTTAAAATATCGTTAGAAATAACGCCCCTCAAGTTGTCTCATGATGTCAAGATAGAAACTCTGTAACAATATTTTCATTCTCCAAGAAATCGATTTTTATGAAAATCGCTCAAAATCAACAACAATCGCGCTTCAACAATAACTAAAATACTAAAAAACAATAACTAAAATACTAATTTGAATTGAATAAAGAAAAAAAATTCACTCCGAGATATATCGTACCGGGAGCTAAGCTAACCCATTAACGAATTTCACGGCTGTCCGAAGCTTAGATTTTCCGCTACAGACAGCATGGACACACAGGCAGCCATTCTTCTTTATTATGCAAGATGTTATATCAACGATTCAAAATGGGATTGTTAGGTGTTTACTTAGGATTTACACTTTTGGTTCAATTTACATATCCGGTTCAAAAATTTTCATTTTACTAGAAACATTTATTTCTCAAGTTTGGCTATATATGTATACATTGAGCTTCTATATAATAAAAGGCAATGTCTGTGTGTCTGTGCTATACACTATACGTTTCGCGACCGCGCGTCGGAGAGCTACGAAATTTGGCAATCGGAGACCCGGGGGGGAGGGAAGGGGACACGTGAAAACCGATTTTTAAAATTTTAATTATTTTTTTATTTATTTAATGTTTTATGCGATTTCGACCGTTTTTTGCCCTTTTTGCCCTTTTTTCTCCACGATCCAGACATCGTAGAAAAAAACAAATTACACCATCGGAAAGAGCAGAGAATTTCGAGTAAAAATATATCAATTTCAAATCTGAATTTTGATTTCTAATATTTTTTAAAGATTTTAAAACAAAAGTCACTTTTTAATCAAGAAAACGATTTTTGGTTTTTAAATTCTCGCATCGTGAAAAGTACTCATAATTTCGACTAATAATTTACATTTTCAGAAAGGTCAAACATCTGGCATTCTTACAAGTCCAATCTGGTCCAGAAATAATGAAAATTGCCTTCAGGATGGCAATTTTAAAGACGCCATGATTTTAAATTTGTCGGCTACCGGCTCAGTTCCTCAACGGCATTTTCCTCCCATCCGCATTAGTTTCTTCCCCGTCTCCATGGAGACCGCGCTTTCGGTTTTAACTGAATTACGAGCATAAGTGTTGTATACATCGGGCGAAATTATTATATTTATATGATATTTTAAATGGATATTTTTAAATGGATATTTTAAATAATTTAAATGATTGAATTATGGTGGTTTGAATTGTGGTGATGTATTTGAAATTATTATATTTATGGATTGGTGGAACGATATGGTTGATTTTTTTTATTTTAAATGGATATTTTAATTTATGGATATTTTAATTTATAGATATTTTAAATGGATATTTTAATTTTATGGCTATTTTAAATGATGGAACGATGGAACGAGGATGGTGGAATTAAGAGCCTAGCATATGGTCGTTATAAATTTAAATTAGCGCGCGGGAAGTTAGCGCGCGAGAATTGCACTCGGTAGGCCTGGGTTCGATTCCCGCCACTGATGCGGAGTACGATCACCTTAAACATATGGGTCGATAATTCCTTCCGAGAGGTTGGTGGCAGGGAAAGAAGGTACGGTCTCTGTGGATGCCACCCCCACTGGGTCCTGGTCCAAATTGGGTGAATAAAAAGAAAGTTATGGAGATTGTCGCGGAGGGCGCGGTAGCTCAGTGGTTAGCGTGCGGGAATTTCACTCGGTAGGCCCGGGTTCGATTCCCTCCACTGACAAAACTGCTGCCGTGTTCACGCGGAGTACGATCACGTTAAACATGTGGGTCCGTAAGTCCTTCCGAGAGGTTGTTGGTAGAGGAAGGAGGGTACGGACCCTGTGGATGCCTCCCCTACTGGGTTCCGGTCTAAATTGGGTGAATAAAAAGAAGGTTATGGAGATTGTCGCGGAGGGCGCGGTAGCCCAGTGGTTAGCGCGCGGGATTTGCACTAGGTAGGTCCGGGTTCGATTCCCGCCACTGCCAAAACTGCCGCCGTGTTCAGGCGGAGTACGATCACGTTAAACATGCGGGATCGTAAGTCCTTCCGAGAGGTTGGTGGTAGGGGAAGGAGGGTACGGTCCCTGTGGATGCCTCCCCCACTGAGTTCCTGTCTAAATTGGGTGGCACTTCCTGGTAGGTCGTTCCTTCTGGTAGGTCGCGCCAGCGAGTGTGCCACGGTTAGAATTTGCCACGGTCAGAATTTTCAAGGGTAGCGAACAGGCTGGTCGCCAAAGGCGGCTAGTAGATAATAACTGACATGGATTCAATATCAAATTCAGAAAGAGATAGGGTGATTCATTAAGAACTCTTACTTCCAGTTTCTTTCTCATTCCCGGTTCAAAATTTTTCTTGAAACATATATTTATTATGTTTAGTTATAGATAGAGCTTAGATATAGATGCAGATTCAGAATGAAATTTTGGATTAGGTAAAGGCCAAGTTCTGGTTTTGGTGAAATCACTTTTGATTCAAAACTTTCCATTTTCAATGAAACGTCTATTTCTCTGAATCTGCTATAGATATAACTCTAGCTGAGGACTGATATGGATTCTGCATCGAATTCTTAAAGCATGTATTTTTCAGTGTCGGCTATAGATAAAGCTTTGATTATGACTGATATGGATTCAGCATCGAATTCCAGAAGGGCTAGGGATGGCGGGGTTCAAAAATATTTTCTATTTTTGGTTCTGGAGATGACACCTCCGTGTATTCTAAATATTCTTTTGACTATATAGTATAATTATAGAAAATTAGAATAAAAATACTTCTGTTAAAAATGAAGTATACACACCATGTGACATTGTGATTCCCATATTACAACCTCTCTTTCATTTTAGCCTTTTCTCCTTTAATAATTTATATTACCATTTATATATAAATATGAAATACAAAATGATATGAATGGAATTAAAAACCCAAGAAAGATAAAAGGAATTTAATGACAAAGAATAGAATAGGAAATTCATGAATCATATCCTTACATGTTTTCTTTCAAAGAGTCTTTATACCTTTTGGTTCGTCTTTCTTTTGTAAATTTTCAGGATATAAATTTGCACATAATGTCTGGGAAAAGAAATTGAAAGAACATAAAATATAACAATTACTAATATTTTACTATGTTTTCATAAACCTGCAAACAAAGCGCACATAAACAACATCTATCTGAAAAAAAAACATAAAAAGGATTAAATTCAAAGTCAAACAATTTACTGTTTTATTATAATACTATATCAATTTATTATAATAGTATATCAGTTCTTCGCACTGAATATATAAAGAAATTAAAACTTCGGATAGGTGCATTTTCCTGTAATATTATAAATGACATTGTTATTCTAAACATTTTATTAAAATATCTATCTATATATACTAACTCCGTCTGTCACACTTTTTTAGGCACTTACCGAATACAGATTTGAAATTTGGTACACGGCTCGATCGTTCGAAGAAAGCCCCTGGAAAAATCAAAATTTTCGAAAATGTTTTGTAAAGGGCTTCTTGCTCCACACAAAACTGCTCGAAAAGTGAAATGATGGAAAATCATGCTTTGCGCTGAGATAGAAACTTCAAATTTGGGGTATTGGTAAATCGTTCGAAAGGAAGAACGTGTGCAATTTCAGACTTCCAATATTTGCTATTTTATGGGGGCCTCACACTCAAATGCTTTATTTGCCGAATAAATTAGAAACGACTACTTTAAAATTTGATAGAGGCTTGAAATTTGGTATATGGGCTAATCATTTGGTACAAACACTCAAGACGAATAGCGTTTTACAAAAATGGTTGTTTAAGGAGGTTCTCCACAGAAAAACGTTCGAAAGCTGAAATCATAAAAAAAAAACTTGCTCCGGGATGAGATAGATACTTCAAATTTGGGGCACGGATAGATAGTTCGAAAGGAAGAAAGTGTACAATTTCAGTTTTCCAATATTTTCTACTTTAGGGGGTGCCGCACACCAAAATGTTCGATTTTTGGAGGAAATGAGATACGACTCATTTAAAATGTGATAGAAGCTTGGTATTTGGTATATGGGCCAATCATCTAATAGAAAACCCAAGAGGAATAGAGTTTTTCAAAAAATGTTCAATTAAGGAGTGAGTTGTGAGCACAAAAACATTCGAAAGGTAAAATGATAGAAAAAGCATGCTTCGCAATGAGATACTTCAAATTTGATGCACGGGTAGATAGTTTGAAAGGAAGAAATTGTACAATTTCAGTTTTCCAATATTTTCGACTTTAGGGGGGTGCCGCCCTCCAAAATGTTCGATTTTCCGAATAAATGAGAAACGCCTCCTTTAAAATGTGACAGAGTGTTGATATTCGGTATATGGGCCGCATCTGATGGAAAAGCCAAGAAGAATAGAGTTTTTCAAAAATGTTTTTTTAAGGGAATGGTACACAGAAAAGCGTTCGAAAGGTGAAATGATAAAATAGAGGAGAGATAGAGACTTCAAATGGGGTGTACGGGTAGATATAGTTCGAAAGGAAGAAAGTGAGCAATTTTAGTTTTTCAACCTTTCCTTCTTTAGGGGGTTCCGCTCACCAATATTTTCGATTTGTCGAATAAATGTCGAACGCGAATTATTAAAAAAATTACGCGTTTCGAGGGTTGTTTACTGTGAAACTGTTGATATTGAACTGGCATTCAGATAGTATATACTAATTACCAAGTGTCCGCCTTCCTGTCCGTCACGATTATTAGGCACGTTCCTAATAGATAGAGACTTGCAATCTGATACACGGGATAAAACACCCTAGAAAAATCATATTTTCTGAAAATGTTCTGTAGAGAGGTTGCTCCACGCCAAAACATTCAACAAGTGAAATGCCAGAAAAGCATGCTTCGCGATGAGATAGAGACTTCGAATTTAGTGTTTGGATAAATCGTTCGAAAGGTAAAAAGAGTGAAATTTCGGATTTTCAATATTTTCTACTTAAGGGGGTGCCGCACACCAAAATGTTCGATTTGCCGCATAAATGGGAAACGGCTCCTTTAAAATTTGATAGAAGCTTAAAATTTATTATAACTTCAAGAGTTCATTCAGGAGTGCCCAGTACAGACCACGGGTGGCTGCCTTTATCTCCAAGTCAACAGGATAGACATGAAACATGTTAAAAGATTTTGCCTAAATGTTTCTCGAAGAGAATGAAACAAGAAAGATCAATCATGCTTAAAGCATTGATTATGAAACACTTTCCAACTTCAATGCAATTTTATTTAAAAAAGTCGAAAATGCAATACATTCCTCGGTAATATTTTAAAACTTATCACGATACTACATTGATTTATTATATTTGAAAACTTAAACCTTCATTGAAAAAAATGAACTTCATTCAAAAGACGGCATTGAAATATAAATTGCGTGGTTTAAATATCTCTAAAATGCAATGCATTCCACGGTAATATTTTTAAATCTATCATAATACTACGATAATTTATTATATTTGAAAACTTCATCGAAAACAACTGAAATTAATTCAAATGACGTCATAGAAAAAATAACACGCCTGGATCTCTCTATAAAAGCAGGATTTCATTCATAACTTTCTCCATTTCATTCATCACAATACTATAATAATTTATTTTATTTAAAAATGAAGACCATGGAGCTGCAATGCATAAACTTTATGCTTAAAACTTCATCGAAAAATATCGTCCTTCTGTTTATAAAATCAATTAATATTTCATTCATATCAGCCATGCAGACTCCATGGACTGAATTATTTTGTGTTAAAGAAATACAGTAATTCTAATGCAACTCATTCTACATATTTTGCTGTTTACATTTTACATAGGTGAAAAATAGGCTTAATTGTAGAAATAATCAAATTTGAATGAGAATTTAAACTCAAATATATTGTCATTGTGTTGTTTTAGTATGTAGATGCACAGTATTTAAGCAGAAATAAAGTAGTTTTAGGATGGATATAACACTCAATATGAATTAAAAAGAACTTTAAAAAATCACGAAATTTGAAACAAGATGGATGCCATATCTCATTTTGAAGTGGGTCATGTGATCGTTTCATATCATGGTCACGTGATCGTTTCATATAAGATGTGTAATTATTATTTTAATTTTTATTTAAAAAACTACTGAATATATTTAGCTGAATTTTTTTTTATATATTTTATGGAACAATTTGACTATTACCTAAAATTTTCGAAGCAATTTGTGAATTTTAAATCCGCTTAAAAAATGTTTGAAAAATTAGGTCCCATAGGGCTCAATGTATTTCATTTTTTCAACCCGGGTTCAATCCAAAACTAATTGTGTGATATTATTCATTTATATTCCCATAGGTCCTACAGACCGTCTGAACAACATACTAAAATTTCATTTTGATTAAGTCATTTTTACGGCAGTTATCGTGCTAACGGACAGACAGACAGACAGACAGACAGAATGAACAAAGTCATAAACACTTTTCAACTTTGTTGTAAAGTGTTAAAAAGTTGGCTCCGACATGACAGAGCAGAGGAAGGGCAAATGGGATGCAATTCTGACAAGTCCCAATTCTGTCCTTCATGCCCATTAATTTAGAAGAGTGGAAGCAAGCTTTCCACATGAAAGAAAGGGGAAAAAATTTAATGGTATGTGTGTCCAGAAGGACATGGGCTTGAGATCAAGAGAACGTCTAGCCAATTACGGAAGGGATCTAGTTGAATCACGTCGATTCTAGCTCGCGACCAGAGGACCAATAGAAAAAATCTGATATGGGCAGCACATGACTTTCCCTGCAGACGTGAATTCAGACTTTCTATATTCTTTAAGAACTCATTGAATTGAGTTTAATTGTACAAAATAACACAAAATTTTTATTTTTAATTCAATTTCCGCTTTTATTTGGTAATTGGACATTTTTCTAAAGGCGGCATAACAAAAATGCCAAAAATCTCAAATATCTTGAGAACGGTTAGTTCTAAAGTAATAGAGTTGTTCTTATTATTTTTCTCGTGAAAAATTACGTATAAAACAAGCCTTTAAATGATACATTTGAACATACGTATTCTTTTTTTTATATTGGCGATTTTTGCGGGCCATTTCGTAAAACAGGGCAGGTTGTTCTTTTCCGAATCGTACCAAAATTTAATCAGCACCAGAGTATCCTACAAGTGATTTATTCACCAAATTTTGTGAAATTTAGTCAATTAGTATTTCAACTAGAGTGGATACATGAGATTTTTGCGGGCCATTTCGCAAAAAAAGGCGGGTTCTTTTTTCCGAATTGTACCAAAAACTAATCAGCACCAGGGTCACGCTCAAAAGTTTTACATACCAAATTTTATGAAATTCGGTCCATTAATTTTTGAGTTAGAGTGGATGCATACATTGCACAGACAGACACACAGACACACACACAGACGTCACGCTAAAAATATTTTTTTCGTATTCTAGAGGTCTCGAAACGTGTAGATCCGTCGAAAACTCGAATTGCGATTTTCGACATGATTCCAATACTTTCCCTATACATTATCATGTATTGCAGGGAAAGTAAAAGGAGTGTCGAGGGCGTCCTGTGATTGGCCCAAGCAATTTGTGCAATGCTATCTCAATGAAAGGTTTAACAGTGCATCTTTTATTAATATTTCGATAACCCCTAGCTGTAAAAACCCGAAACATGGACTAAATTTTAAGTGGGGACTATTCCAAGTCTATCCCGAAAATTTCATCCAATTCGGTGCAGTCGTTCTCCCGTGATGATGAGACAAATAAACACACAAATATATATATAAATAAAACACACAGACAGATTTCCAATTTTGTTTATTATCGATTACTTATCTGTTGTTTTCAACGACCCTTCGTGGTTCCTCTCCTGTAGGTGAGTTCTAATTCTGAAATACGTATGATCACGCTACTCCCAGTGATGGGAAATTTGCTTTAAATTGTCCGAAACATAACTTTTTAAAAATGAAAATTAAGCTGGCTTTATCGAAAAACCAAAATTGAGAGTCAGATTTCACAAAATGCTAAAAAAAACGTAGCCAATTTTGCTGAGCATTACTTTTGTTAATGTGTATTTATTCACGCTTAACATGTGTTTATTCTAAATTACCGAATTCTCAATTTTCAATTTCTCTTCCCATATTTACTTAATTAATTCAAATATTAGTTTGAGAATCAAATAAATTCATGCATGTAATTGTAATAAACGTCTCTTTATAATAGAATATATTATATTTAAGAAGAAAAAAATATGTAATGTATAAAAAAACAGGTATCACAAAATTGATGAAGTGTGCGTGTATGTGCCTATATGTGTGTTTGTGGAAGATATTTTAAAACTCTTATTTCTGATTGCAGAAATCCAATGGACATATGACCTAAAGAAATACGCGAGTTTTCCATCTTTGGGAAAAATAAATATTAATTTCCGCATTTTATCGACAGTGGTTTATTTTGTTTTCACATTCTGATATTTAGTTTTGTCTTTTGCGGAAATAGCGACCTCAATTGAAACGTTGCAGAAAATTGACTTTAGTGTCTTATTACTTATTTTTAACATCATTACTCAAAACCCTGCGGGCAGATGTTATGCGATCTGAAATGTTTTTTGCGTTATTATTATAATTGCCCTCTCATTAGTTTCCCTATATAATAGGAAATCTGGGAATGGCAAAGTTTAAAGAAAAGCGGTCCAATTAGAAGTGTGGAGTGAGAAAGTGTTCTTGATGAAACTGCGATACCTGTTATTGCATGCTGACACTGCGATACTTGCTATTACATGCTGACACTGCAACACCTGCTACTACATGCTGACACTGATCAGAGGTAATAGCAATTGAAGAGGGTCTAAAGACTGCAGCTTCCTGCTTCACCTATAAAGATATCTGGATTTTGACCAACAGCCGCAGCGCTATCCAACACCTTCAGAATTGGTCTCGTGCCGGTGATAAAACCTCATTCTCTATTTTTACTTCACTGAGAGAACTCTCATACTGCCATAATATTCATTTGCAGTGGACCCCATCGCATATTGGACTTAGCAGCAATGAGATGGCTGATACCCTGGCTAAGGAGGGAACATCAATGAATTTGACCTCTAACATCTTGACTTTTTTGGAGATCTGCTCAAGAGTAAAATCTACAACCGCCACTTCTTGGCTTTCTCCTCCAGCACATGACTGGCATTGTGGTAAACAGCCGGGTGGAGCTATTGCTTTTGTGGGCAATCGTGTCCAGCAGACTGCTTTGACCAGACTCTTAAGTGGTCACTTGAAATGCCTTAAATTTGATCAGGGCAATAAGATCTTCCCCATTTGTAGAATTGCAACATCAATCATTCCACCCCTGATCATCTTCTGTCCTGACTGGGGCTTATCAAGGAGGATTTGACACTGAGTCCCCTCCTTGTCTTGGACTTTTTGAGTGTTTTTGGTCTCATGGACCTGGTCTAGCCTATTAGCTAGACCAGTTAAGATTAGTAACAACAACAATAACAACAACATGCTGACACTGCGATGCCTGCTATTTCATACTGACACTTCGGTACCTGCTAATGCATGCTGATACAGCAGGCATTGAAAAGGCCAATCATGCCCATGGATTTTACTATCTACAGTGGAAATGCAATTCTACCTATATCATACTGTTCTCTACGATAGAATGTTGTTTAATGTTGAAATTGAATGATGCTTAATGATGAAATGGAATGATTCTTAATGCTGAAATAGAATTGTTCTTAATGCTAAGTCCCCACTTTCAATCGATTAACTGATTTCATTCACACATCAAGAATTCATACACTATTCATCTTATTTAAGTCCAATCGAGTATGACTTTTCTTGAGTAGCCGGAAAGATAATTTAATGTCTGAGGTTAAGGTTAAAGCTGAGGTTAAGGTTAAAGCTGAGGTTAAGTTTAACGCTGAGGTTAAAGATTGTTCTATCTCTGTAAATATTTCCTATTCTGTAAATAGTAGGACTATGGCAATAGCCATTGTCTTCAGCGTATCCTCGAAACGGTTGTATGCTGTCCTATTATTCCATTTTATTACTTTGCTCAATTTTTACTTATTTGTTTTTTCTTAGTAGCCATTGTGTCTCAAATATGCAGTTCATGATAAAATACTCTATTAGTTTTATTGTACATAAGAAAAGCCAATAACTATGTTTGTATATTACTCAAGACAACAAATGTTATTAACTTATCCCCAAAATTAGTGATAAAATGGTCGCAATAGCCCCAAATTGCCGACTTTATGGAAATATCGAAGTTAACGATAATTTAATGCCTGTGACAATTAAATGTATTTATTTTATAATCCCTGTTATTTTGTGGGAATTATTAATTTAATGTCACGTATTCAAAATATAGTGTGGTTCAAAGTTCGTAAGCAGGTACGTATTATGAGGGGTAGTATGACATTTAATGAGCCATAAAAGAAACTGTAAAGCGCCAAAATAATCCAATCAGTGTAGTCCCAGGGTTTCAAGATGGCGAAAAACCATCAGATATTTATGTTAAATCAATTCTATAAGATAAAGTCTTTAGATATCCTATAGATCAACTAGAATTGAGATAAGAAGTTAAGCTGTGTTCATATTGTTTATAGTAATGGATATATTTTGAAGGAAACAACGCTTTGTCAGTAATTTAAGAGATACATTGTCTTCCGAATAAGTAGAGGTTCGTACTTCGAATTCCCGTTTACTTATGCGGCGATCCATACATCGTCCTTATATCGTCCTTACATCGTTATACCGTCCTTATATCCTCCTTACATCGATAAGTTCTTACATCGCTTGCTCCAAACATTTACGTCTGTGTCCTAACATGGCGGCACTTCTACAGTCCCGGCCATTGCTTTGATAAAAATTCAGCGTTCATTATATATTCTAAAAATCGTTTACTCAAAAGATACGTTTAATATTTCTCTACAATTATTACCTTCTTTCCATTTCTTTCACAAAGGAGTCATGGAATTCAAAAACGAATGATTCGTTCCAGTCATGTCGTCTTTGAGGAATAACAAAAAAAAAAAGGATAGGACATCAAATTTTTCCGTCCACTTTTTATTCATTCCACTTTTTACTCGCAAAACATATAGCGACAATCGCTCTTCTACAGATGGCTCTAAGATTATTTCCTATCCCTTCGTTCTATCTTCGCAGAAAAGGCATGTCAGTTTTATTAAATAAGCCAGAGAAGGCAATCTGGGAGAATAAATTTCCATATTTAATGCTTTTATTAGTTTTTATTTGACAAAATATTTTATTTGCTATTTACACGCAGGCGGGGTTTTACGGAATATTACCTTCTTGTTAAGTGAAATGAAATTCAAGATAGGAGAGAAAAAAAAATTGTTTCGTTTTTCAAAGCCGAAGACGAATTCTTGTAAGTAGATTACGTCTATAAAGAGAGATAAAGAAGTGTAGTATACCTTGTATGGATAATGAATGTTTGGAATAGCATTGTCGTGAATGTTTGGGACCAGGTTTTAGAAATGAAATTTGCTTATTCAAATGCGGAATTAATCTTATTTGTACAGCTTATTGTTGAGAAAAAATAACTTTCTAAGCTGTTTGTTAAGTCTTAAAGCTCATATCAGCTTGCGTTAATCAGCTTATATTTTTATGGATTATTTATTTCACAAAAATAATGTCCCACTAGTGATATATAATTAACTAATCATGCAAACATAATTATCTTAAGCAATGTTAACGTACTAATAACTTTTCCACTCATATTTTTCATCATTTTCCAATTGTTTCGCAAAGTAAAGTTTGAAAGGAAATTAAGTATAATATATTTAGAATATATATATATATGCGTTACGCGAAATCCAAGTATGACTGGGTAAATTTAAATTATCTGAACAAATTTCAAAGCATGTCATAAATTCATATCAGCTTGCGTTAATCAGCTTGCGTTAATCAGCTTATATTTTTATGGATTATTTATTTCACAAAAATAATGTCCCACTAGTGATATATAATTAACTAATCATGCAAACATAATTATCTTAAGCAATGTTAACGTACTAATAACTTTTCCACTCATATTTTTCATCATTTTCCAATTGTTTCGCATAGTAAAGTTTGAAAGGAAATTATGTATAATATATTTAAAATATATATATATGCGTTACGCGAAATCCAAGTATGACTGGGTAAATTTAAATCACCTGAACAAATTTCAAAGCATCTCATAAATTCATATCAATTTGCGTTAATCTGCTTATATTTTTATGGATTATTTATTTCACAAAAATAATGTCCCACTAGTGATATATAATGAACTAATCATGCAAACATAATTACCTTAAGCAATGTTAACGTACTAATAACTTTTCCACTCATATTTTTCATCATTTTCCAATTGTTTCGCATAGTAAAGTTTGAAAGGAAATTAAGTATAATATATTTAAAATATATATATATGCGTTACGCGAAATCCAAGTATGACTGGGTAAATTTAAATTATCAGAACAAATTTCAAAGCATCTATAAATTCATATCAGTTTGCGTTAATCAGCTTATACTTTTATGGATTATTTATTTCACAAAAATAATGTCCCACTAGTGATATATAATCAACTAATCATGCAAACAAAATTATCTTAAGCAATGTTAACGTACTAATAACTTTTCCACTCTTATTTTTAATCATTTTCCAATTGTTTCGCATAGTAAAGTTTGAAAGAAAATAAAGTATAATATATTTAAAATATATATATATATATATATATATGCGTTACGCCAAATCCAAGTATGACTGGGTAAATTTAAATTATCTGAACAAATTTCCAAACATCTCATAAATTTCAGACTTTACCTTGAAAAAATGTAGCGGCATGAACTCATCTCATCAGATGTCCGGCTGGTCATTCGATGCTTGAAATCATTGTCAGTCAGTTGATACGATGAGTTACTAAGACGATTTTTGTTTTATTTCTAGATTTGAAATAGACTTCACAAACTCATACCTTAGATATCATAAATGCCTTTTTATCTGCACAACCTCCACATACACCTTATTTTTGTGCCAGAAAGAATCCGGCATGTAAAATTTAGTTCACGGAGCGCTTTTACTTTCCTTATATACATAATGTATAAGGAAAGTATTGTGACGGGGTCGAAAATTCGAATTCGAGTTTTCGACGGGAGAGCACGTTTCAAGCATCCCTGATCACGAATCAAACATTTTTGAAGTGATGTCTGTGTGTGTGTATGTGTGTGTGTGTGTGTGTGTGTGTGTGTGTGTGTGTGTGTGTGTGTGTGTGTGTGAAAGTATGTGTGTGTGTGTGTGTGTGTCAGTGAGTCTGTGGAGACGATAACTGACGAACGAATGGACCGATTCGAACCAAATTTGGTACAAAAATCACAATCCGTAAACACTGGAAGCCTATTGTTTTTATACGTAATCGAATGTTCAGAACCCCCCTAAATTTTCGAATGAAATTTTGAAAAAATCGTCAAAAAATCAAAATCGCTAATAAAGTTACGCAAATAGACATTTCTTATGTAATTTTTCATTAGAAAACGATTGGCATAAATTTTAGAACCCTAACATGAACCGTTCTCGAGATATTGTGCATTTTTCAAAAAAATTATGAAAAAGTCACATAAAAAAAAAAAAATCCTATTGAGAAACATGTTCACTTTTCATATGTAATACCATGCGATAAATTGAGTGACATCATTCTCGTGGATCTAGCTCGTTCCATTCATGAAAAAATATACTTTGAATAATACTTTTGTATTTGAACGCCAATAGTCATTTATCTGCTGTAAGAATAACTTTTTTCTTAGTGCATAACGCTTGGCGAGATTTTGGCGACGAATTTGGCGGAATGTCGCCAACTTGGCGACTTTTTTGAAATGTTGCCAAATTAATGAAAATCTCGCCAAATGGATAAAAATGATGCTAAATCAATGAAAATGACGACTAATTGTCGAAAATTCAATATCTTGGAAAGAATATTAGTATCTACTATAAGAAAAACCTATTACTTTCCTTATATACATAATGTATAAGGAAAGTATTGTGACGGGGTCGAAAATTCGAAATCGAGTTTTCGACGGGAGAGCACGTTTCAAGCATCCCTGATCACGAATCAAACATTTTTGAAGTGATGTCTGTGTGTGTGTGTGTGTGTGTGTGTGTGTGAAAGTATGTGTGTGTGTGTGTGTGTGAAAGTATGTGTGTGTGTGTGTGTGTGTGTGTCAGTGAGTCTGTGGAGACGATAACTGACGAACGAATGGACCGATTCGAACCAAATTTGGTACAAAAATCACAATCCGTAAACACTGGAAGCCTATTGTTTTTATACGTAATCGAATGTTCAGAACCCCCCTAAATTTTCGAATAAAATTTTGAAAAAATCGTCAAAAAATCAAAACCACTAATAAAGTTACGCAAATAGATATTTCTTATGCAATTTTTCATTAGAAAACGATTGACATAAATTTTAGAACGCTAACATGAACCGTTTTCGAGATATTGCACATTTTTCAAAAGAATTATTAAAAAGTCATTTAAAATGAGAAAAAAAATTTCCTATTGAGAAACATGTTCACTTTTCATATGTAATACCATACAATAAATTATGTGACATCATTCTCGTGGATCTAGCTCGTTCCATTCATGAAAAAAGATACTTTGAGTAATACTTTGGTATTTGAAAGCCAATAGTCATTTATCTGCTGTAAGAACAACTTATTTCTTCGTCCATAACGCTTGGCGAGATTTTGGCGACGAATTTGGCGGAATGTCGTCAACTTGGCGACTTTTTGAAATGTTGCCAAATTAACGAAAATCTCGCTAAATGGATAAAAATGACGCTAAATCAATGAAAATGACGACTTATTGTCGAAAATTCAATATCTTGGAAAGAATATACTATAAAAAAAACCTATATTTTTACTGTAAAAGTAGTATATTCAGTACATTATATAAGGAAAGTCATGTGTTGCCCACATCAGATTTTTGTATTTAATTCAGATGACAGCGGTTTCGGAGAGTTCTACTTAACGTTCTGCTAAGTCGTTGTCATAAATTGCAAGGTCATGGTAAAATTCCAATTTTGGTATTATAGTGATTTCAGTTATACATGCAATCTAACGTGACTAACGACGAACGTGAATCAGCTGTTAGGTTATTTTCTTTCGTAACTCGTCCTGGTCATTTTGCAGTATCTGTCAACAGAGACAGCTTAGCCAGCACTATACTGGCGACATTAAATGATGTATACCAGTTGAAAGATGGAAGGCCAAAGGGGTTATATATAAAATCAGACGAGTCCGCGGCCGTGAGATCGAATGTAGAGGAACCATTCATCAGGCTGCAGCCTGAAGGTGGTCCAGACGTTTCTCGACTCCAGTCGCCTACGGATCTGAAGCTATGGTCTTTAAGGCCACTCTCTCTCCAGAACTTGTAAAGAACCTGCTTCATGGAAACAATCTTCATATTTGTCTACCCCCCGGCAAAGGTGGCCCAGAGCTATAAGGAGCTAATCCGTACACCATCCTCTAGGAGTGTTGATGACCCAGACCACACGGCCGACCCAGAGGTATGCAGCAGCGAGATGTGATGCCGGGAGAAGTCCCCTAGTCTACCAACAGGGTCGGTTACGAATCGCAGGTTTAAATTATTTAGCAGTGACTGCAGAACTCATAACCGTGCGAAAAATCGAACTACAAATCTTTGGCTGACTAAACGACGCTCTATTTATTGAGCTATTGAGACTATTATCGTTACTTCTATATTTTAAATTGACTTTTCAGTAAATTTATTTAAGGACTTATAAACAAAGTTAGAGCCAACTTAATGTTAACCGAAATAAAATCATGTGAACCTTTACTTGGTTAATTAATTTTGGGCCGACCCCGTTCTTTGTAGTATGCCTCGATTTTACAGCATCTCGACTTAAGTTAATTCGTATAACATCAAAACAGCTTTAATACTGTCTTCATATTATTACTAGAGATAAATTAGAAACTGTAGCAAATGCAGTAATTTGTAACACATTATTGTGTAATCTTCTAAACTATCAATTTTAAACTAAACAATGCACTTATTATTAAAAGTAAAAGCATTTTAATATCCAGAAGTTGTGCTTAATAATCATTTATCACTGAATTCATAAGTGAAAAGGTTAAGGGTTACATCCATAGATAAGTGAACAGAGTTAGAGGCTTAGCTCATGAAAATTAGAGGGTAAAAAGTAACTTCATAAAGATCTGGTATCGCAGCGCGACCGAGAAGATCTTGTGCTATACTACACGCTTTTGAGCCTTAAATATAAAACTACCTGCGACAAAATGCTGGGAACATTCCAATTGTACGCATGCAAATAACAAGAAGATCATTATCGGGCTTACCAGCTGTCGTACTCCAAGGGTTAGAAGGAATATCACCCCTACATTAACAGAACAACAGTGAGCTACCATGACTACAGTAACAAGAGTAATGAAAAAGATGAAATTTAGTGCGAACGTGAATAAAAGTAAAAATTGAATAGCATGTTCAACAAAATGGATAATAGATCCAGAAATGTGCAATTTGAAAACATCTTTGCTGCGTTAATCTGGAATCAAACCACGGTTATTCGTACTGACTAGCCGATACTCTACGTTGAACTACTGGGACGGAATTGCACTTCTTACTGTCGCAGTGAAGCCTACATTCTTCATCTTCTAATGGGAGATTGACGTGCAACTGACAGCCTGGCAGATAATCTTCTGCTATTTTTACCCCAGGATAGTCTCCTGATAAAACTTTTATCTTCTAGGTTAGCTCTAGCTTCTGGCGTGGTCCTTATACTCCCAATTTGAAATTGTCGCTCAATATCTCAGCGTCCTCTAAATCAGTACTAGTTGTACTATTGTCACTTTCAAACCTCCGACATATTTACTACACTAGCCTACGGGGTTGATTTGTTCGACGCCATTGTAAAGAACCTTGATACCCCAACCGGGAATCGAACCAGAGATCTTCGTACTGACTAACCGACGCTCTACCTTTGAGCTACTGGGATGGAATTGAAAGTTCTTATTGTCAAAGTTAACTCAGCAAATTACAACTTTAAATATGACGACACTTCATATGATATAACGTCGCTAAATATACATAGATGGTTCTAAAACTGAATGCAATACAGCAGCGGTTTTTGTGTCTGCTATGTGTTAGACGATTAAATTCTAGCAATATTGTCTGTCAATCGGAACTGGGGATAATAATGTGAGAACGTAATCATTGTAAGTTTTTCTAGATTTATTTTCACAGATAGCCATTCAAATTTATTAACACTAAAGTATAATTGATCGGTTCCTAATTTGGCACAGGGAATTTTACTTTTGGTATAAAATAATAAAAATAAATTATTTATATTAAATTAAAAATGATAATTAGAGGTTATAAAGTAAGAACTTAATTAGGGCACAACTTGCTTTATTAAAATATTTTTCTCCACAGATAGCTACTCTTGTTAATATTAAAGTATAATTGATGGGTTTCTAATTTAGGCACATGAAATGTCACTTTTGGCATAAAATAATAGAAATAAATTATTTATTTTACATTGAGAAAAATAGTTAGGCCTAATAAAGTAAGAACTTAATTAAGGTAAGGCTTCTGTAAACATAAAAGTTATCTTCACAGATAGGCCCTCAATTTTATTAACATTAAAGTGTAGCTGATCGGTTTCTTCTAATTTCGCACATCGAATTTTACTTTTGGCATAAAATAATAGAAATAAATTATTTATCTTAAATTGGAAAATATAATCATAGCTGAACTCTAAGATAATGAGTAGATAGACTTTCCGGCATTCAATGCAACAAGAGACCTAACAATGCTATTTTATAAATTAACTCAAAAAACTTTCTTAAAATGGGAACTAGTTGAGCTTTTATTAAAGCAGTAGAAAAATAACGGGATCGGGTAACATAGAGAAGGTAATATACAACTACAAGTTTAAGATATTAGTGAACAGAAGCTTTTATGGGGGGAAAATACCGTTTACATCAGCCCATTGCATTTTCCTAACATAATAAATATGCTATACTAATGGCGGCGGCATGTCATATCTTCAAAACGATTTAATTAATAAATGAATGACAAATCATTAGATTTTAAAATTATAAAATTATAAATACAAGAAAGGCAAAAAGTAATAATCCAGTTTAAGCACAAATATACACAAGTAAGGAAATTTAAGTACTTTATATTTTAGAGGTAATCGTGTAAAGGCTTAACTTGCATGCAATCGAGAAAGTCGACAAGCATCATAATTTAAAATATAGACAGAGTCAAAATAACAGATAGAGTTGCAATATAGATAAATAAAGAGAGATTCATAAAGTAAAATAGACCGGGGGTTATTACAGCTGATCAAAAGAAAAGAATTTTCGAAAAGGGGTTGAAAGTTATCATTAATCATTAATTGGGCAAGAGCAGTCGATTGCCTACCGCTTTTAACGTCCCTAGCATGTTCAGCCAACCGTATACCAACTATACGTTTAGTAATACCAATATAAAACTTATAAACATTATCTCAAGAAAGAAGGGGTACTACATATACCCCAGCATGGCTTTTAAAGTTATCTGTATCCTTAAATTTATCAGTTCGAATACGATTAAATAAAGTGTTTACCGTCGAGTGACCGGGTCTAAAATTAAACTCTGTGCAAAATTTGATAAGGGGGATGAAAAAATTTTGGTTGGTATGGAAATCTAGCTTTAAACGGCAAACGATCATTAATGGGAATGAGTTTAGAATTGGATTGAATAAAATTTCGGCGAATGTTTGAAAAGATTTGATAAACAAACTCAAAAGAGTAACCGGCATCCTGACCAAGTTTAAAGATGAAATCAATTTTACTGTTTAAAGTCCAAATAGTAGAACAAACATTAAAAGCGCGTTTAAAATACGCATTAAAGGAGGTTTTTTAGACGAGATGGGATGAAAAGAATCAGCAGGAAAACAGGTGTTAGTGAAAGTGGATTTACGAAAAACAGAAGATTGAAAACCATAAGAATTACAAGAAATAAGAACGTCCAAAAACAGCAAAGAAGAGTCGGACTCATGCTCCATAGTAAATTTAATGGAGGGGTAAAATTTATTAACGATATCCAAAAGATTAAGAAGATCCTTTAAACTTTGAACCCAAATAATGGAAACGTCATCAACGTAACGTTGGCAAAGAATAGGTTTATGGGTTAAATAAGGCAAAACTTCGTTCTCGAGTTCATGCAATACAACTTCAGCAAAAAGACCAGTCAGGGGGCACCCGAAGCTTGTAAGTAAATATCGTCACGGAAACCAAAATAATTGGTCTGCTCCACAATACAGAGGTTATTGCAATGATAGAGGGAATATTGCAATTAAGCAATAAAAGGTTATTGGCAATAATGTCAATGGCCTTAACAGGAACACTAGGAAACAATGAAACTACACCGAATCTGTGAAGAGTACAATTAGAAACAAATTCAGAATTAAACAGATTATTAATAAACTGTTCAGTAGAAGTAACAGTATAGGAATGATTATTAAAAAATGGCTTAAGGAATTTTGCCAAGGCTTTCTCTAAAAAAATAAGTCGGACCATTGCATTTTAAAACGATAGACCGCATTGGATGATTAACTTTATGTAATTTAATTTGACCAGAAAGTTGGGTCAATTGATGGGAGTTACGGAAAGCAGTCGATTTTATATTAGAAGGATGCTCAATAGAATTTTGAAGTTTGGCGATTCTAGAATTGATAACAGTAATCGGCAATTTTTTAACTCTAACACAATCCATCTCAACAATCCATCTCTGCATTGCTTCAATATAATCAACTTGATCAATAAGCACAAGTTGTTTAGTTTTATCAGCAGATAAAATAATTAATACTATTGGATTTAAGTTTATGAAGTTCTGAAATTTCAACATGTAATCTGCCTTCTAAACTAGGATTATTTTTACTTTTAATTTTACCTCTACCTTTAAATTTACTAACGTTTTGAAAACCAGAAATTGAGCGGTACATGACAAAAGATCTCCGATCTCTATCGCCCTGATCCACATGAAATAAAGCATCCTCAACATGTAAAATTAACTAATGAAATTAGGTGAAGCAGGTGAATAGGCAAATTGTGGGCTCTTTCTAAACCGAAAAGCTGAGTCTAGGTAATATCCTGGAAATAATTATTCAGAGACAGAAAGAAATGGAAGAGGTGCTTTTAGCTGACCAAAAAATATAGGTCTCAGACCAATAAACTCATTACGATTATATTTAAATTTAGGGTGAATCGAAGAAATAGGAATGTTATTTGTAGTTGCTGGAATATGATTAGAAACATTATCCAAAAGAGGAACATAACCAGCGGGTAACTTTATTATAAGATTTAGAGGAACTAGGCCTGCTGGTTTCAAAATATTAATAAATTTAAAGGTAAAATTTAGAATTAAAAATAAAAATAATCCTAGTTTAAAAGGCAGGTTACATGTTGAAATTTCAGAACTCAATAAACTTAAAAACAATTGTAATTTAATTATTTTATCTGCAGACGAAACCAAACAACTTGTGCTTATTGATCAAGTTGATTATATTGAAGCAATGCAGAGGCTCATTGCCGAGATGGATTGTGCTAGAATTAAAAAAAATATCCGATTACTGTTATCAATTCTAGAATCGCCAAACTTAAAAACTCTATTGATCTCCCTTCTAATATAAATTCGGCTGCTTTCCGTAACTCTCATCAATTGCCCCAACATTTTGATCAAATTAAATTACATATAGTTAATCATTCAATGCGGCCTATCATTTCAAAATGCAATGGTCCGACTTATTTTCCTTGGCCTTGGCAAATTTTTCTTTGGCTTTGGCAAATTTTTCCTAGGCCTTGGCCTTCTTTTCCTTGGCCTTGGCCTTGGAAAGCCTTGGCAAAATTCCTTAAGCCATTTTTTAATAATCATTCCTAAACTGTTACTTCTACTGAACAGTTTATTAATAATAAGTTTAATTCTAAATTTGTTTCTAATTGTACACTTCACAGTTTCGATGTGGTTTCATTGTTTCCTCGTGTTCCCGTTAATAAGGCTCTTGACATTATTGCCAATAAGCTTTTATTGCTTAATTATAGTATTCCCTCATCAACGCAATAACCTCTGGAATAAATATTCCGGCGGAGACCAGTTATTTTAGTTTCCGTGGCGATATATACTTACAAACTTCGGGTGCCCCTATGGGTAACCCCCTGTCTAATATTTTTGCTGAAGCTGTGTTGCAGGAACATGAGAACGAAGTTATGCCTTTTTTAACCCATAAACCTATTCTTTGGCAACATTACGTTGATGATGTTTCCATTATTTGGGATCATATTTAAAAGAATCTATATCGCTATATCTTATCTATATCGCAACTCTATCTGTAATATTGACTCTGTCCACGTTTTAAGTTACGACTGACGACCATGCGAGTCAAACCTTTACAAGATTACCTCTAAAATATAAAGTGCTTAAATTTCTTTATTGTGTATATTTGTGCTTTAACTGGATTATGACATTTTGTTTTTCTTGTATTGATAATTTTTGTGATTTATTTTTTAAATCTTTTTCTGGTGATTTTGTGTGGATGTATTAAACGTGTTTAGTAGTGATGCCAATTTTGCAATATGCAAATTCAACTTTCCCGTAGTGGATAGTATTTAAACATGAAAGCCTGGTTTTTACTTAACGGCATTGAGGAAGCGTATGATGATACCCGAAAGCGCTCTGGCTTTTAAATTATATGTACATCCGACGGATGTTTTAATAAAATGACGTTTAAAATCTAATGATTTGTCATTCATTTATTATTTAAATCTATAAAAAATTTGTTTTCAATTATAGGTTTATAACTTTGTGTTTACTGTAGAGTTTTAAATTCTCCCAATGCTATATTTATTATTTATGCATATTATAACACGAAAGAAATGAAGAGAGATTGAGAAGGCAAATTGACCAAGTCAAGAAATGACTGGTTAAAAAATGTGTGACGAAATGTAGCAGCAATTCTAAACATGAGAAAGTCTGATGGGTGAAGCACGATTTTTCCTTCATCAAGTATATTAATTCCCCCAAAGTGATAGGGATTATCAAATAAATCGAACTTCATTATCCAAGTAGTGAATTGTCATCAATTTGACGTCATTCTTTCTAATTAAACGACAATTTTGCTCATTTGGCCACATTTTCGTCGATTTGGCGTCATTTTCAAAAATCACCAAGTAGGTGATATTTCACAAAGCTTCTCGCCAATATCGCAAAATTATCGCTAAATTTATATCCAAGCGTTACATATACACAAACCGAAGTAGGTAGGATGACTTATCTTCGATGGTTTAAGTTCTAATCAATAGATATCTTTCCCCATAAATGGAACGAGTTAGATCCAGGAGAATGATCGTAGCAAATTTGCCCCATGCTGTAAGTAACTTTAGTAAATTTGTCCATTTTGTATATGGAATATCAACCTATTTACCGATACTTACTTCTTTTTATTCTTGTGTAAATTTTTTGATACATTTATTTGAAAAGTGTGCAATACCCCTCGTGAACTATTTATGCTAGCGTACTAAAAATTGTCATTCGTTTTGTAATAAAAAATTAAACGCGAGAGGATTATTTACTTAACATTATTGAAGATACGGAATTTTTAATGATTTTTTCAAAAGTGCATTCGAAAATTGTGGTAAATTCAGAACGTTTGATTGCATTTAAAAGCAATAGGGTTCCAGTTGTCCGTGATTGTGATAATAATCGTACCAAATTGATTTCAAAATTCTCAATCAGACTCTGAAACGGTTAGACACTGCACAAATCACAAAACATACTCCTATATTTCTAATATAAAACTATAAAATTGCCATTAAAACAAAATGATTTGTAACATATTTTGCTTATAATATTTTTCTAAAATATTATAATGTACTATGGATGTCACTGTTTGATGTCGCTATCGACATTCTTCTTGCGTCCATTGATTCCAAGAATCATGCAAAATATCGTACACGATACTCAAATCAGCCAACGGCCCTACAGTGCTGAAAACACCGGTTCTCCTTAGATCACCGAAGTCAAGCAGCATCGGGCGCGGTTAGTACTTGGGTTGGTGACCAACTGGGAACACCGCGTGCTGTTGGCACATTTCGAGCGCGGTAGCCCGTGGCTTGCGCCCTGGATAGGCACGCTGCCACAACTGCCGCCGTGTTCATGCGGAGTACGATCACGTTAAACATGTGGGTGCGCAAGTCCTTCCGAGAGGTTGGTGGTAGGGGAAGGAGGGTACGGTCCCTGTGGATGCCTCCCCCACTGGGTTTCGGTCTAAATTGGGTGGCACTTCCCGGCCGTCCAAACAATTACCTTATACCTTTCTGGTAGGTCGGGCGGTCTGTTTCTCAACAACGATACTCAAATCTTTGAACAGATATCCTGCATTCAATCATACATAATCATGTCCACGTAAACAAAGATACATTTAAACAAGAAAAATGAATCATGCATAAAGCTTTGATTATGAAACACTGTCCAACTGAAATGCAATTTTATTTAAACATCTTTAAATGTGATACATTAGCTTTGATATTTTTTAAACTATTACAGTACTACGGATTACAGTAGCTTATTATTCTTGAAAACTTAAAACTTCATTAAAAAAGACAATTCTAGTTAAACAATATTAACTTTATTCAAATGACGTCATCAAAGTATTAATCGGCTGTCTCTCAATGCAAAATCAATAAATTTGTCATTCATATCACTTACTAGCAGTGTACCCATTCTTCCCACTGAATATATGATCTAAAGAAATTAAAACTTCAATTATGTACACATTCTTATAATATTTTAAATGACAATTGTTATTCTAAACATTTTATTAAAATATTTAATTTAATTATCTTTAAAAGATGTATAAGAATATCTGTTCTCGCTATATAAAATTATTCTCAAAACATTCTGGTCCCGTTTGTAAAGAAATTTACAAAAACTATTATTTAATTCTCACAAAACAACAGGGGTTATCAAGGAAATGGAACTTCATTTTGCAAAATACAGAATTTTCATCAATTAGGTGTCATTTTCATTAATTTAGTATAATTTTATGAATTCGGTAGCATTTTCATTAAATTGACAGCATGTTGAAAAGGCGCCAAATTTGTCGGAAAGTGCAACAGTGGGACTATGAGACAAACGCTACAGAAACATCATTACAATATTATTATCTTTCAAAACTTAATTCATTTCATTGACTTGGTGTCATTTTTATAAATTTGACAATAGTTTTTCAATTTGGCGATATTTAAGAAATTTGGCCACATTTTAAGAAGTTGCCAAATCTGCTGTCAAGTAGGGTCGAAAGCCCAGACCGACAGACTCATCCGGAGACATAGAGCAGCTTAATGGACGGCCGGGCTGTCAAATAGGGTGGAAGGACTGGCAGTCAAAAACAATCGAAACATCATTACAATAATACACCCTTTCAAACTGAAATTAGTTTAATTGATTTGGCGTCTTATGGGATAATTTGAATATTTCCTAAAATTTTCTAAACAATTTGTGAATTTTAACTTTGCTTAAATGTTTGAAAAATTAGATCCCATAGGCTTCAATGTACTTCATTTTCTCAACCCGGGTTTAGTCCAAAACTAATTGGATGATATCATTCATTTATATTCCCTTATGTCCCATAGACCGTCTCAACAACATACTAAAATTTTAATTTGATAAAATCTCTTTTACGGAAATTATCGTGCGAATGGACACACCGACATAATTAACAAAGTCATAAACGATTTTAATCTATGTTGGAAAGTATTAAAAAGGGTGTAAAGAAACGTGCTGACACAACCGGGAATCGAACCACGAATCTTTGTACTGGCTAACCCATGCTCTACCTCTGAGCTACTGAGACGGAATTTCAAGCACTTATCGAAGTGGACTCTGCTTTATCCACCCTCTAATGACATATTGACGTGCAATTCACAATCTGACTAACCACCTCCTGCTATTTTTATCCTCAAGACTCAAGATAAAGTTTCGGCTTGGTCGTTGTCCTCGCAATTTGAAATCGGTGTTCATTAACCCAGAGTCCACTGAATTTTTGCTAGTCCTACTAGAGTCAGTTTAAACTTTCGACATCTTCTAATTTTTCTTTTCTAAATTTTTTTCTAAATTTCTGTTTTTGTTTTTCATGTGCCTATTTTTTTTTCATTTTCATATATTTTATTTTTATATATTTTCTAAATTTTACTTTTAGAATTTTATTATTTTCTTTAATTTTCATCTATTTTTCATTATGTTAATATACCTCACTTTAACTTTATTTTTCAATGATCTCTTTATCTATATTTGCAATAACCCTTTCCCTATTTTTGAAAAATGGACGTACTTGTCAAGTTCAAATATAATGTAAAACTGTCTGTTTAACCACGATATTTTTCATCAATTGTTATCTTTTTAGACCTAAATAAATGTTCGTTTGGCGGGATGGTAGACATTGTGTGCCTCCTGAGTGCAGGGGGTATCCTTTCCCGGACGTGCAGCTAGCTGCTCTAAACCCACTATGTGAGTCGCACGGTCTGGGGTCTTCAGACCTCCGACATCTATACACTCACCTACACGGCTGATTTGTTCGAGCACCATACTAAAGAATCTTTCTGCTGGAAATCGAACCACGAATCTTCATTCTGTCAAGCCAATGTTTTACCGCTGAGCTACTGGGGCGACATTTCATGATCTTACTATTGAAGTGGAGTTTGCGGGGGTTTGATTCTCATATTCTGTGATATTCAAAATGTCTAATAAAATACACATGTTGCTACTATAATTATGTAATTTCATTTCTACTGTATTCCCGTTATTCGTACCGAATATATAATCTAATGAAACTTAATTCACAATCTGCAGTAAACTTTTTAAATGTGGAACCTTCCTTTTCGAAGTGTTATAATAATTCTTAGAAAAAGAAAAAAAAATAAGGGAATTTTTTCCCTGCTGAGATACTAAAAAACATACAGAATCAAAACTTACAGTTCTTTTTTAATATCAATGCTACAATTAGGCAATAGCTTATTTGAAGGCGGTGTTTCTTGTCTTACATGGGCAGCAATGAAAAAAAAAATCATTTTTGATCTTTGGCATTATAAGATTTGGACTGTCCCTGCAATACATGGTAATGTATAGGGAAAGTATTGGAATCATACCGAAAATCACAATTCGAGTTTTCGACGGATCTACGCGGTTCGAGACCTCTAGAATACGAAACAACCATTTTTAGCGTGACGTATGTGTGTGTGTCAGTGTGTCCGTCAGTGTGTCTGTCTGTCTGTGCATATTTTGTATCCACTCTAACTCAACTAATTGACCGAATTTCTTAAAATTTGGTAGGCAAGTCACTTGTGAGCAAATCTGGTGCTGATTAGTTTTGGGTACGATTCGGGAAAAAAAAACCCGCTTTTTTTTGCAAAATTGCCTTCAAACTCCTGTATCCATTCTAGCTGACAAACTAATGAACTGAATTTCACAATATTCGGTAGGTAAGTCGCTTGTGGGTCACCTTGGTGCTGATTAGATTTTGGTACTATTCGAAAAAAATAGCCTGCCTTTTTTACAAAAATGGCTCGCAAAAATCGTCAAAATCTAAAATAAAAAACTACGTATGCTCAAATATATCCATTAAATGTATGTTTTATACGCAATTTTTAACGCAAAAAAGAATAAGACCAACCCCATTACACTAGGACTAACCGTTCTTGAGATACTTTAGTTTTTTCGTATTTTCTCTACGCCACTTTTGAAAATAAATCCAGTTACCAAATGACAACGAAAATTGAATTAAAAATGAATTAAATTTAATTAAAATAAACAGAACGTGGATATAAGTCTGTAGGGAAAGTCATGTGCTGCCCACATCAGATTTTTTATATTAATTTAATAAACTTATAATGCTTCGGTAATTGCAGTTATAGAGTCACAAACAACAACGAGGTCACGTTCTCGAATTTCAAATCACATTTATTGTAGAGAGGCTCAATAAACGATTAGGTCACGTTAGTCTGGAGATTTTAATAACTATCTTGTTAAATTTACTTAAAGGCTCATATGACAATTGGGTCAAGTTCAAATTGAGGAAGCAATCAGAATATGAAGACATACAAACAGGACAGCCGTACGCCTAAAGTAGGAGCATACCAAGGTCATCCAGAAAATTTCATGAAATTCGGTAAAACTGTTCTCCCGCAGACAAATATGGAAATTTTCAATTTCATTTATATAAATTTTTCAGACAGCTGTTTGAGCGAAATTTTATTTACTCTTCTGAAATCGTTTACAGGTGTTTTGGAGGTTATTCCATACGAAGATTGGTTGAATTTCAAGTAGAAATTCGAGAAGAAATCTTCGAATGGCGATGCTTTAATTATGATGGAGGGAAAAGTTAAATTGGTAATATGCTAAATGGTATGGTGAGATTTAGTATATTGATTCTAAAATCAATATTTTAGATATTCCTTTACAAAATATCCAAATCCAAATATGAATCCAATGAAAAGCTTCAGAAATACACTGAGGTAAACAATTCCATATAAAAATAGATTTTCTTTAAAAATCATATTTTAAATATGACAAGAAAGATCAATCATGCATGAAGCATTGATTATAAAACACTTTCCAACTGAAATGTAATTTTATTGAAACAACTCTAAAATCCGATACATTCAGCACTTAATTTATTACATTTGAAAACTTAAAACTTCGTCAAAAAACGCAATGTTATAAACCGCCTGCTCCTCTATGTAAAATCAATGAATATTTTATTCATATCACTTATATTCCAGACTTCAGAGCTAAATAATGTTGCGTGACAAATATTCAGCAATTCATATACAACTCATCTTACAATTTTTCAATTTGTTTACATTATGTATAGTTTTGAAATTAAGCTTTGCTGTAGAAATAATCAAAGTATAGCGATCATTTAAAATAAACAATATTGCAATTTCGTAAGCATGAAATTTAGATACACAGATAATACACAAAAATTAAAGCGGTTTTATGACAGATACAACACAAAATATAAATTTAAACGGTCTTTAAACATCACGGTTTCTACACAGGGGACGAAAATGGATGTCATATTTTATTTTGAATTGAGTCACGTGATCTCTTCATATACTAATATGGGTGTAATTATTACTTCAATTTTCATTTATAAAACTATCGAACATGTGTTGTTGATTTGTTTTACACATTTTAAGTGATAATTTGGATATTTTCTAAAATTTTCAAAGCAATTTGGGAATTTTAACTCCGCTTATAAATGTTTAAAAAATTATGTCCCATAGGGTTCAATGTATTTCATTTTTTCAACCCGGTTTAAATCCGAAAGTAAGTGGGTTGTTGCTGTTGTTGTTGAGACCCAGACCGTCCGACCTACCAGAAAGGTGTATAGTAACCGGAAAATAAGTGGGTGAAATTATTTATTTTCATTCCCATATGTCCCACAGGCTGTCTTAACAACATATTAAACTTCCATTTTGATAAAGTCATTTTTACGGCAGTTATCGTTGGAACGGACAGATAGGCAAGCAGACATGCAGAAAGAATGAACAAAGTCATAAACACTTTACAACTATGTCGGAAAGTGTTAAAAATCCATCAATTTACATCTTCTCCAATTCATCTCTATACAGGACAGCCGGACGCCTAAATTTTAAGTGGCAGCATACCAAAATTAATTATCAAATTTAATATAATTCGGTACAAATGTTCCCCCGGGATGATGAATGAGATAAATAAACTTATGTATGTTTTATTTTATTTATATAGATATCTTAACTGTTTAAGAAAAATTTTATTTACTTTTCTGAAATCGTTTCCAGGTATTTCGAAGATTATTTCCACGAAGATTGGTTGAATTTCAACTAGAAATTCAGAAGAAATATTGCAATGGCGATTTTTTAATTATGATATAGAGAAAAGTTTAAAATAGTAATATTCTAAATGATATATTGAGAAACAGAATAGTGATTTCTAAATCCATATTTTAGATATTTCTTAACAAAATACCCAAATCCAAATTTAAATTAAATGAAAAGTTTCGGGAATACGCCGAGGCAAATACTACCATATGTAAATGGATTTCATTTTAAAAAGCATATTTTGAATATAAAAATCCATCAATTTAATAAAATCTGCTCCAATTCATCTCTATACAGGACAGCCGGGCGTTTAAATTTTGAGTGGGATCATATCAAGTTTATCCGTCAAATTTCATGAAATTCGGTACAACTGTTATACCGCGATGATAAATGAGATAAAAAAATATATAGAATTTCAATTTTATTTATATAGATATTTTAGACAGCTGTTTCAGCAAAATTTATTTACTTTTCTGAAATCGTTTCCAGGTGGTTTTGAAGATTACTTCTATGAAGAATGGCTGACTTTGAACTAGAAATTCCAGAAGAAATATTTGATTGGCGATTTTTTAATTATGATATAGAGAAAAGTTTAAAATAGTGATATTCTAAATGATATATTGAGAAACAGTATATTGATTTCTAAATCCATATATTAGATATTACTTAACAAAATACCCAAATCCAAATTTAAATTAAATGAAAAGTTTCGGGAATACGCCGAGGCAAATACTACCATATGTTAATGGATTTCATTTTAAAAAGCATATTTTGAATACAAAAATTCATCAGTTTAATAAAATCTGCTCCAATTCATCTCTATACAGGACAGCCGGGCGTTTAAATTTTATGTGGGATCATATCAAGTTTATCCGTCAAATTTCATGAAATTCGGTACAACTTTTCTCCCGCGATGATGAATGAGATAAAAAAACATATATATATATATATTTATATAGATATTATAGACAGCTGTTTCAGCAAATTTTTATTTACTTTTCTGAAATTGTTTCCAGCTGGTTTTGAAGATTACTTCTACGAAGAGTGGCTGACTTTGAACTAGAAATCCCAGAAGAAATATTTGAATGGCAATATTTTAATTATGATATAGAGAAAAGTTTAAAATAGTGATATTCTAAATGGAATATTGGGGAACAGAATATTGATTTTAAAATCAATATTTTAGATACTTCTTAACAAAATATCCAAATCCAAATATAAATTAAATGAAAAGTTTCAGAAATATGTCGAGGCAAATTGTATCATATATAAATGGATTTCATTTAAAAAAGCATATTTTGAATATAAAAATCGATCAATTTAATAAAATATGCTCCAATTCATCTCTGAAGAACGTATAACTCGAGGGTATATATATATAAAAAAAAATCCCTGCTTCGCAATCATCGAGAAAAATCTTTGATTTATCTTTCAACCGAGATTGGGGATTTTATTAGCTTTATTCCTAATTTATAAAAATCTGCTCCGATTCTTCCCCCATTCCCCATCTCTTATTATTTCCTTCCTTTGCTTATGACCGTGAGGATCGATAAGAAACTCTTTCAACCACCAGATGGCGCTGTATACGTTTGTTCACAATCGGAGAAATGTTGCAAAATTGCCGTTTACAGTGCAATGTATTTATCGATTGGAGAAGAATATGTTTCAAATCTTTTGAAATAAGTAATAAACTAATGCTGCTATCTTGTCATAAATGAATTGTTCTAAAGGCTGCCGATTTCATCATGCGAAGCAGCTTATTTCGTTTTACTTTTATCATATTCTTTACGCTCGTGTAGTTTTTGCACAGATTGGCAAGATATAGGTTTGTTTGCATGTGATATTAATCCATAAAATTTTGATTTGAAAGGTAGTATGATTTATACAATGGTACTAATGTTTATCAATATAGAAAAAATATATAACGCCATTTTCATTGAATTTAATAGGGTGTTGTTTCTTTTGGAGGTACTAATTACTAAAGATCGTATACAAAGTCATAATAATAATATTTCAATAATCCTTTTAAAGTATCAAATACCATTGATACATTAAAATACTTTAAAAAATCCATTATAATGTGATAAAACTGACATTAGAATAATCCCCGGACCTCAAGAATCATATATTGAAATTTTCTCTTTTATATGTTTTTTTTTTCTAATGGCCAGACATTTGATATTTCATCATTTGCATATACTCCGGCCAGAACCATGAATCTGTTAGTCGTCACATGACGTTTCCCCAGCGCACCAGTGGGGGTCGAAACACACCGCACCTAACCACACAACATCCATCCCTGAAGGTGGGACTCGAACCCACAACTCGGCAGCCGAACGATCGCTAGAAAACGTTTGCCTTGACCTTTCGACCACCGCATCGGCCTCTTTCATATGGTAAATTCATTAAATCAAACAGACTGCTTAAATCAAATTATAAGTGTACATATTAGGTATATTTATAGTACAATGACCATTTTCAATGAGTTTAATAGTATATTATTTCCGTTCAAGATACTAAGGAGGATATATACAGTCATAACAAAAATACTTCAAAAATCTTTTAAAGTATCAAATATCATAGATACTTTTAAATACTATCAGAACTCCGCTGTAGTGTGATAAAACTGGCATCAGAGGAATCCCTGGATTTCAAGAAGCTTAAGATTTCCTCTTGCTGTTGTTGTTGTTACTGATGACCACCTGTTTCGGCGGTGCCGATTCAAGACCAGTGACGCAGGAAGCAGGAAAGAACGAAGAAAGACACAAAACGAAAAAACGAAGTTTATTACAAGAACGTATCACTGACGAAGGTCGGAGGGGGTGAAGCTTCACATTTTGACGAGGACCCAGAAGGCGGAAGACTGACTTTATCCTCAAGAAACATCCATGCCTTATTCGGGATTCGAACCCGAGTCCTCAAGACAGCAGCCGAAGACACTATCCACTTCACCGCCTCGGCGGCAGATTTCCTCTTTTATTTGTTAAATGCATTAAACCAAATCAACTGTCTAAATCCAACCATAAGTGTGGGTATTAGGTCTATTTATTGTAAATGACAGATTGAATAAAAGTGATTGCAGTGCCCCTGGCGGAGCAACATTTAGTTGTTGAACATTCTTCTTAGTAGGGATCGACAATAAAACTGTTACCGAAAGTATTTATCTGACACAAAACGGTTGTTGGCGAGTGCCTGTAATATTCGTGAGTGATAAATTAAGTGAGATTTATATGAACAGAAATCTAGTGCAGAGTCTGTTTAAAATACGCTCTATCAACAGAAATGCACATTTCAATTTACTTTGACAAGCATTGCAGGTGTCACCATGTGAGAGGCTCTGATGATGCAACTCTTTGATTGGTATTTATTGCTTTCATGCATGCGTTTTATTCATTATTGATGTCGGTTCTGACGTATTAGACAGTGCTCTATAACTTTGAAATTGTTTTCTCTCTTCCGACTATCTCACTTTGTTGTCGAATTTGTTATCCTAACATTTTTTATTATCCACTAGGGGAGCAGCAATTACTTTTAT
The DNA here is from genome assembly GCA_951213105.1 of Amaurobius ferox. Taxonomy (NCBI): domain Eukaryota; kingdom Metazoa; phylum Arthropoda; class Arachnida; order Araneae; family Amaurobiidae; genus Amaurobius; species Amaurobius ferox. The sequence goes on along the minus strand of OX578138.1, from coordinate 54,297,606 downwards.
TCGATCGGGCAATGTCACTGTATTATAGATTGATATAGTGTTGTTGTTGAGACCCAGACAGTCCGACCTACCAGAAAGGTGTAAAGTAACAGTTTGGACGGCCGGGAAGTGCCACCCAATTTTGACCGGAACCCAGTGGGGGGGGCATCCACAGAGACCGTGAAGTTTTCTTCCCCTACCACTAACCTCTTGGAAGGACTTAACGACCCATATGTTTAACGTGATCGTACTCCGCGTAAACACAGCGGCAGTTTTGGCAGTGGCGGGAATCGAACCCGGGCCTACCGAGTGCAATTCCCGCGCGCTAACCACCTGGTTACCGCGCCCTAGCTTGATCTAGTGTTGTTGAGACCCAGACCGTCCGACCTACCAGAAAGGTGTAAGGTAACTGTATGGACGGCCGGGAAGTGCCACCCAATTTAGACCGGAACCCAGTGGGGGAAGCATCCACAGGGACCGTACCCTCCTTCCCCTACCACCAACCTCTCGGAAGGACTTACGGACCCACATGTTTAACGTGATCGTACTCCGCATGAACACGGCGGCATTTGTGGTAGCGTGCAAAGCTAGCGCGCAAACCACGGGGATACCGCACCCGAGATGGCCAACAGCACGCGGTGTTCCGAGGTGGTCACCCACCAAGTACTAACCGCGCCCGATGCTGCTTGACTTCGGTGATCTAACGAGAACCGGTGTTTTCAGCACGGTACGGCCGTTGGCCCTAGCTTGATCTAGTGTGTATATTCAAAGACTTTTCCTTACAAAGTTATAGAGGTGTTTTAGGACCTTCATAGGAATCCTGTATATATTTAAGGGATATAAGAAATGTTTTTAAAGAACGTGGTGCGCACGAAAGTTTATAACCAGATGTATTTTTACTTTTTCATATGTAGTATTGAGAAAGTACTGTTTTCTAAAAAAATTTCAATTTCGAGATGATGCCAATATATGTTTGAAAACCTCCGGACCACTTTTTGACTATTTTTAGAGTGATGTCCGTCTGTCTGGCTGTCTGATGCCTGTGGTCGATTTTTTGCGTAGACGATAGCAGCCACAACTATTAATGGATTTTCACGAAACTTTGAATCCGGCTTTGATATAAAAAAAAATTAGAACTAGATAGATTTTTTTTTTAATTCGAGCAAAATATTTGAATTTTATTCGAAACTTTATATTTTTTTAACATGGCAGCATAGGACAAAATTTGACATAATCATACATAAAAGGGTTTATTTATAACTCAATAATTACGATACTTAATAAGTTTTAATAGTTTATAATGAGTTTTAATCATTGCTGTGAAAAATAGCCGCAATGGAAATTTTATTGTTTATTGATGAAATTAGCCCCCCTTGGGGGGCAAGTTATAGCCCCCAGGTGATGCATTGCCAAGTTTGATATTAATCCAAAGATTTTTTCAAGCCATTTAAATTGAGTGGTAACGCATTATTGTTGTAATCATTTGAGCTCACAACACCGATTTTTCAAATTTTTTCTTGTAAAATTTGAAAAAAAATATTGGTACAGAGAAGGTCGAGATGAGCGATACTTCAGTTATATTTCACTATGCATTGGTTGCATATACCAGTGGTTCTTAAGGTGTGTTCTGCAGACATCTTGGTGTCCGTGAGATACTCTAATATATACTGCACTGGTATCCGTGAGAAATACAAGAAGTATAAGTTATAACTATAAAATGCTTATTACATCTTGTTTTCAAATGGAGTTTTTGTTAAATACTGTGTTTCAAAGATGTTTTATTTAAATCCTGATGTCACGTTGTCCTCAATGTTTAAATTACTAATTGATCCTTGAGTTTAAAAGTTTGGGAACAACTGATACATGCAAACACGTAAACAATATGAAATATGGATGTGGAGAGAATCACATTCCAGTTACTTTTCTAATATATTTATGAAAAATAAATCGATTTTTGATACTGAAACTATATTTGCGAAATTGCAAATTATTTGTATCCATCTTCAGCACAATCATTAATAAACAAGAGCACAAAGCGCATGGCAATTGCGAATGCTGTGCTGCATCCTCCGCTAATGTATGCACCGGATTTCGTGAGAAGAGATGCTTTATCAAAGTAGCGTAAACTGACGGGTGCGGCATGGAAGCTATTAATCCATTACTCTCAAGAAAAATATGTAATGAAACTGGGGGGGGGGGGGGACTTTCTACTACTGCACGAAGCCCTCATCAGTTTCCCCTTTAATCTTGTTGGACCCCCTGTTATTCTCTCGTAAACTTCCCTTACGAATGAAGAGGGAAATAAATAAAGAAAAACAAAAATTTTTGTTAGCAACTTTGCGCAGAATATTCCATAAGTTGAGCAGAAGAAAAATTCATCAGTTTTATTTTAGTCTTAAAACATGATCCGTCGGAACTCAAACGCAAACCTGGATTTCCTGAATTTCATCTAGGCCACCATATCATAACTTCTGTACTGTTCCGTTGAGGGTTAAGAATAGTTCTTAAATGCTGGAACCCTCGTGAGTTTCTAAATTGGAAAACGCTGCCACTTAGGATTTTAGAAGGTCTGTCATACAGGTACAGTCTGGCCTTCAGTTAGAACTGACGGGCTAAACTGTGGCAGTTATAAGTGAGTGTCTTACTCCCTCACGCACAGATATGATTGCTCAACATATTCAGTCAGCCTTGGAATCTAGTGAGTGGATGTGTCTTGTGTGTGAATTATAACAATACTACAATAATTTATTATATTTGAAAACTTCATCGAGAACAAATTAACTTAATTCAAATAGGGTCATCGAAATATAAATCGCCTGATTCTCTTTATAAAAGCAGTATGGTGAGCAACGCAAGCAAATGGACTAAAGACTTGGATGGAAAATAACGCCATATACGCCATTTTGACTGCAACGCCTACCCGGTAGGACAACAGAACTTCGGAGTTTTCCACAGTTCGACAGTTCAAACTATTTGCTACCAAGCCACCCCACACACACCAAATTCAGCACTTCAGACTTAGACAGTTCAGGGCGATAGGGGGATCAAACTGTACTTGTATGACCCGCCAAAATCTTCATTCCTCAATTCTATTGCGGTATCACTATAACTTCTTCCTCTCCCACATTGTGCAATTTCGTAGCATGGTAGGATCCTGCTGGGTCCACCCCTCCCCGATCGCCACCAAACTATATTTCAGATGTTTCGTTAATTTTGAAGTTATTTGTTTCATTTTAAATATAAACAAGAAAGATCAATCATGCATAAAGTATTGATTATGAAACACTTTCCAACCAAAACGCAATTTTATTTAAACGTCTCTAAATTGATATTTTAAAAATTATAACAATACTGCAATAATTTGTTATATTTTAAAACTTCATCGAAAACAAATTAGCTTTATTCAAATAGCGTCATCGAAATATAAATCGCCTGATTCTCTTTATGAAAGCAGTAAATATTTCATTCATAAACTTCTTTCCTTTCCTTTCATTCAGCGGCGATATTTTTAAAATTATCACAATACTACAAAAATTTAGTTTACTTAAAAACGTAAAACCATGGAAGTAAAATTACTTTTTAACTACATGCCTTAAACTTCATCCAAAAAGCAATAATATAGAATCGTCTGCTTCTCTATGTAAAATAAATGAATGTTTCGTTCATATCAGCTATATTGCAGAATCCACAGCTAAATAATTTTTCTTTAAAGAAATTCAGCAATTCTTATACAACTCATCTTACAGCTTGAAGTGTTTACATTCTCCATACGTGAAATTTAGGCTTCGTTGTAAACATGATCAAAGTTTGATGATCATTTAAACTCCAAAATATTGTAATTGCGTGGCGCAATATATAGATGTACATAAAAATATTAAAAAAAAACGATTTTAGGACGAATGCAATACTAAATATAACTTAAAAATAACTTTAAAAATCACGATTTTAACACAAGATGGATGACATATTTTATTTTGAAGTGGGTCACGTGATCTTTTCATATATATGGGTGCAATCACTTTTTTAATTTTTATTTAAAAAACTACCGAATATATTTTTGTGAATTCTTTTTATATATTTTATGGGATACTTTGAATACTCCTTGAAATTTTCGAAGCAATTTGTGAATTTTAACCCCGTTTAAAAAATGTTTGAAAAATTAGGTACCATACGGTTCAATGTATTGGATTTTTTCAACCCGGGTTCAATTCAAAACTAATTGGGTGATATTATTCATTTACATTCCCATATGTCCCACAGACCGTCTCAACAACATACTAAAATTTCATTTTGATGAAGGTATTTTTACGGCAGTTATCGTGCGAATGGACAGACAGACAGAATGAACAAAGTCATAACCACCTTTCAACTATATTGTAAAGTGTTAAAAAGCAAGCTTAAATCTATCTTAAATCCATAACTTAAATCTGGAGCTCATAAATTGCGTTTTAACATAAAATATGTTTCTAAATAACAGAAGTATTTTTATATGCAATTTCTCTTACAAATAGGTAAGAACATCAACTCTTTCAAATATCAAAAGCAGAAATACATTGAGAGTTCAGTATTTTTGTGGACTACAAAGACATTGAAATTCGCTTATGCAGATAGGTCCATAGTTGGCTGAATGCTTAACATCATAAATTAAGCATGATGTAACACAAAAACTATTTATTTTTTATGTTAGTATTTGCTAAAACAATATCCGGCAACTTGCTTGGGTCGGAACATATGGGGTCTGATAAGGTCTATTTTGTGGTCAGCGAACTATAGGAATCCACAACACAAGTTTGATGTCAAAAATTGAATAAATAAAATGTGAAATTACATAATTATTGTTAATTGCCAATAATTTTAGTGATGAAAAAAATAAAAGTATAGTTTCATTGTCTATTAAGATGCGAATCTTCTAAAATGGGCGAAAATATCTCGCAATGAAAAGTTTTTTTCAGCCGTACATATGCATAAATACTGTTTTATTCTATTTGGGTATAAAACTACATCAGATAAAAATTTTCGCTCAAGTATATGTCAGAAAATTTTTAAATGTTTTGATAAAATTCTTGAGAGGAATGGTATATTTTAGCCAGCATTTTAGACTGCAGTATTTCCAGAGTAAGAGCCAGGAATTTCGCCAAAGTAGCTTAATGGTTAAAGCGCCGTCTAGCCAATATAAAGATCCGTGGTATGAATTCTTGTTGGGACAGTGAGTTTTTTACAGGATACCATGATATCAATTCTGTTTGAATCACGAATTAGAAAAAAAAGGCTTTAATTATCCACATATACACAGTCCTTATATACATAATATACTTCCCTTATATACATAATGTATAAGAAAAGTGTTGTGATGGGGTCGAAAATTCGAATTCGAGTTTTCGTTGGGAGAGCACGTTTCAAGCATCCCTGATCACGAATCAAACATTTTTAAGGTGATGTCTGTGTGTGTGTGTGTGTGTGTGTGTGTGTGTGTGTGTGTGTGTGTGTGTGTGTGTGAGTCTGTGGAGACGATATCTCACGAACAAATGGAACGATTCGAATGAAATTTGGTACAAAAATCACAATCCGTGAATACTGGAAGCTTCTCGTTTTTATAAGTGATCGGATGTTAAGAACCCCCCTAAATTTTGAGTGAAATTTTGAAAAAAAAATAAAAAAAACACTACCTTTAATAAAGTTACGCAAATAGAGATATTTCTTATGTAATGTTACCTTAGAAAACAATTGACATAAACTTTAGATCGCTAGCACGAACCGTTCTCGAGATATTGCACATTTTTAAAATAAATTTATCAAAAAAACCTTATAAATTAAATAAAATCAATTAACTGTTGAGAAACATGTTCACTTTTCATATGTAATTTCATGCGATATATTGGGGGACATCATTCTCGTTGATCTAGCTAGTTCCATTCATGAAAAAATATACTTTATGTTATACTTTTGTATTTGAACGCCAATAGTCATTTATCTGCTATAAGAATAAATTATTTCTCCATCCATAACGCTTGGCGAGATTTTGGCGAAGAATTTGACGGGATGTAGCCATCTTGGCGACTTTTTAAAATGTTGATAAATTAACGAAAATATCGCCAAATGGAAAAAAAATGACGCGAAATCAATGAAAATGACAACTGATTGCCGAAAATTCAGTATCTTGGAAAGAATATAAATATCTACTAAAAGAAAAACCTATTTTTTTTTACTGTAAAACTAGTAAATTCATTGCATTATATAAGGAAAATCATGTGGTGCCCACATCAGATTTTTACTTTCCTTATATACATAATGTATAAGGAAAGTATTGTGACGGGGTCGAAAATTCGAAATCGAGTTTTCGACGGGAGAGCACGTTTCAAGCATCCCTGATCACGAATCAAACATTTTTGAAGTGATGTCTGTGTGTGTGTGTGTGAAAGTATGTGTCTGTGTGTGTGTATGTGAGTGTGTGAAAGTATATGTGTGTGTGTGTGTGAGTCAGTGAGACTGTGGAGACAATAACTGACGAACGAATGGACCGATTCAAGCCAAATTTGGTACAAAAATCACAATCCGTAAACACTGGAAGCCTTTTGTTTCTATACGTAATCGAATGTTCAGAGCCCCCCTAAATTTTCGAACAAAAAATTGAAAAAATCGTCAAAAAATCAAAACCACTAATAAAGTTACGTAAATGGACATTTCTTGTGTAATTTTTTATTAGAAAACGATTGACATAAATTTTAGAACGCTAACATGAACCGTTCTCGAGATATTGCACATTTTTCAAAAAAATTTTTAAAAAGTCATATAAAATAGTAAAAAAATATTTCCTATTGAGAAATATGTTCATTTTTCATATGAAATACCATGCGATAAATTGGGTGACATCATTCTCGTGGATCTAGCTCGTTCCATTCATGAAAAAATATACTTTGAGTAATACTTTTGTATTTGAACGCCAATAGTCATTTATCTGCTGTAAGAACAACTTATTTCTTCGTCCATAACGCTTGGCGAGATTTTGGCGACGAATTTGGCGGAATGTCGCCAACTTGGCGACTTTTTGAAATGTTGCCAAATTAACGAAAATCTCGCCAAATGGATGAAAATGACGCTAAATCAATGAAAATGACGACTAATTGTCGAAAATTCATTATCTTAGAAAGAATATTAGTATTTACTATAAGAAAAACCTATTTTTTTACTGTAAAAGTAGAAATTCATTACATTATATAAGGAAAGTCATGTGTTGCACACATCATATTTTTTTATGTTGCAACCGCGGTCCAAAAGAGAAAAAGAAAATCGAGTACAGAGAAATAAATTTAGCAATTTTATCGTGGTGGTGTAAGTCATAAAACTCACTATCCACGATTTTTACAATAATTTACTTAATTTCCTTGCCTTTAGACATCCATAACTTTAAAACTAATTTGAATTTAAAACAAGAAGGATCAATCATGCATAAAGCATTCTTTTGAACATCTCTAAAATGTGATACATTCAGCCGTGATATTTTTTTAATTATCACAGGACTACAATGATTTAAATTTGAAAACGTAAAACTTCATCGAAAAAATGTACTTTGAAGAAATGGCGTCATCGAAATATAAATCGTCTGGCTCTCTATGTAAAAGCATTGGATATTTCATTCATATCACTTTTATTCCAGACTCCAGAGCTAAATAATTTTGAGCGAAAAAAATTCAGCAATTCTTATACAACTCATCTTACAATCACTTATTCACACTCTGCATCTATTAAAATTAGATTTCGTTGCAGAAATAATCAAAGTTTGATGATCATTTAAACTAAAAAATATTGTAATTGGGTTGGCACAGAATTTAGATGCACAGAAAATATGTAAACATAAGGTTTTAGGACGGATGAAGCACTAAATATAAATTTAAAAGAACTTTAAAAATCAAGAGTTTTACACTTGGAAATAAAGATGCATGCCATATTTTATTTTGAAGTGGATCAGGTGATCTCCTCATATTATATGGGTGTAATTATTATTTTAATTTTTATTTAAAAAACTACCAAACATATTTTGCTGAATAGGGTATAACTATTTGCAGCATTGTACGTGACCTTGCTTTTCTTTACGATTTTCCTATATGATGAAATAGCTAAAACAAGTCTCAACACAGTTCTCAACAGATTACACGACACAAGTCTCAACAAATTAGACGACACTTTTTTATTGTCAATTGTAAAAATATAAAATTGCTTTCCGAAAAACACGAAATAAGCTTTTAGTCTTTAATATATCGTTAACCTGAACCAACCAATTTAACATAACATTTTATTAGCATTTGGTAATTTTCATATTTCGATTTTTTACATCTCCGAATAATTCTTCTCTGTCTCACCGAATTTATTGGCTATTCTATACTTATTTATATTGCTCCTGCTTCCAATGTATTAAATTTGGAATAAAATGCATATTTTTTGTTTCTTCTCAAATAAACACACACAATGGTTATTAATAGATCTTACAATATGTCTACTCTTAAAGGTAACTTCAGCAGCGTATTTAAGCACAGACAAATTAATGTTAATAAAATTAAGAGAATACTACAGCATGATTCAATACGTTGCTCAAGTTTTCCTTAATCCCTTGCACAAAAAATTTATTTAGTTATTGATGTCCCCTTTTACTCCAACCATGAATCTCAAGGTTCTTCGTAAAATTATATTCCTTAACCTATTTTTATCCAATGGGTCGAAAACGACCCAAGTACAAATTATTATTTCTGAGAAATACAAATAGCAGCACAAGTTGACTTGTAACATGATTCCCCACTCAACAATCTAGCTAATTCCATTCGAATTTTGCTTCAAATTTGCACCATTTTCTAGAAAAACAAATTCGATAAAAGAACATCTGTTGACTGCAATCGGTGGCAATTATTTCAAAATAGTATTATTTTCTCAAAATACCATGTTTTAATATGTTATTAAAATGCATGAATGTGTTTTAAGGCATTTGTGTTTATTCTAAATTGAAATATTTTTTGACATCATTGTTCAAAATTAACATGGGTCGAAAATGACTCTCTTTGTATGAGCCCATAGTGGTATCATTGTTGGTATAAAATGTGTTCGCTTAATACCACAGGCTGTTTATATGATAAACTTTCTGACATTTTCTGACTATAAAATAATATTGTATAAATCTTTGGTATGCAACATGAAAACTATATACAATCAATTTAAAAAATAGGAAAAATTCACAGTTTTGAAATAGTTTTGTTTGTTTATTTGTTTACAACTGCACTTTTAAGATAATAAATATGGTTATAATGTGGTCTGCTGTTTTCGAAAGCACATTGAAAACATACAGCGATTTAATTTTGTTCTAGAGAAAGTTAATTTTTCTTTATATGCATATATTGCAAAAATGAATTAAAATATATACAGGGTGACCCAAAAGTCAGGAAAAGCTTTAAAAATTTATAACTCATGAACTAATAAAGATAAATAGAAGCCGTTTGCCCAAAAAAATAAAATAAAAATGAAGCCGGAGTTTTTGTCAAGAAAAAAAAATATTGTTAGTATAATTTACATTTCTACCGACAGAGGGCGCTGTATTAGGTACAGATATCAGATTATGCAAATTATTAGACGGTATAAAAAGAGCAGCTGTAGCTGATAACGCCATTCTTGAAGGAGATAGTAGTGGTAGTCGATCTGTCCTATGTAATGTATCTTATCCTACGTAATGTAAAATAGGTACCTAATACAGCGCCATCTGTTAGTAGAAATGTAAATTATGCTAACAATACTTTTTTCTCTTGACAAAAAATCCAACTTCGTTTCCATTCTTTCTGTGCAAACGGATCTATTTATCAGTAGAAATGTAAATGGTAGAATTTATCGGTAGAAATGTAAATTATGCTAAAAATACTTTCTTTTTTTCTTGACAAAAAATCCAACTTCATTTCCATTCTTTCTGTGGAAACGGATCTATTTATCTTTATTAGTTCATGAATTATTAACTTTTAAAGTTTTTCCTGACTTTTGGATCACCCTGTATTTTCTCTTTCAAAGAAATTTACTTTATACGACTGAAATTCTGATGATTTTAGAAGAGCCAGACTCTCTATTAGTGAAATCTAAATAGTTATATATGTTTGTCCACCAAACCACACTTGTACAAAATACTGATGAAGATTCAGGAGATGAAGAATGCAACAATCCCAATGTCATTTGTGGTATTCCGTAGCACAAATGAATAAAATTGTCGTTCAACAACATTATATAATTCCTAAATAATATAGTCGTAATATGGGAGGCGTGGGTTTGATAGGATATAATATCTCAAAATATAGAATTGCAGTTCTAGTGAAAAAGTGATTTACGCCAATAAGCTTGTGTCTATTTGATGCTTTTATGAATAATACTTGGATTTCAAGTAGCTCACATAGTTTACTATCAGAAAATCTAAAGTTCTGAAGCTAATTTACCCAGGATTTACTGCAAATGTATGGAATGCAAACAAAAGGTCCGGGTCCCATGAGAAGAAAGCTACATAGCCCAGCTAGTAGAAAACATAGAGGATACTTAATTGTCACAGCAACCCCAGGGCGCAGATGTGCTGTATGTAGAAGTAAAACTGAAAAAATGTGCAAAATAAACGCTTGACACTTGTTTTGAAAATGTTCCTCAATGAATGTAAGAATAAATGTCATATGCATTTCAAATCTTTGAATACGCCTCTGTATCCTTATATATCATAAATTGGCATACAAAATCATTTCAAACATTTACTTTGTATTATGTATTGATGAAATTACAAATTCATTACTTTCTAACCATCACACTTTGAGTCGGACTCGCGCACAAAAGGTAGTTTTCGACCCACGCCAGATTTCTATGTAAAATATATCGCATTTAAATAGAACTAAAACTTAATTTAAATAGAAAACTAATAGAACTAATGTTAACAAAAAAAAATCTGATGTGGGCACCACATGACTTTCCTTATATAATGTAATAAATTTACTACTATTACAGTAAAAAAAATAGGTTTTTCTTATAGTAGATACTAATATTCTTTCCAAGAAATTGAATTTTCGACAATTAGTCGTCATTTTCATTGATTTAGCATCATTTTTATCCATTTGGCGAGATTTTCGTTAATTTGGCAACATTTCCAAAAGTCGCCAAGTTGGCGACATTCCGCCAAATTCGTCGCCAAAATCTCGCCAAGCGTTATGGACGAAGAAATAAGTTATTCTTACAGCAGATAAATGACTATTGGCGCTCAAATACAAAAGTATTACTTAAAGTATCTTTTTTCATGAATGGAACGATCTAGATCCACGAGAATGATGTCACCCAATTTATCGCATGGTATTACATATGAAAAGTGAACATGCTTCTCAATAGGAAATACTTTTTTTTTATTTTATATGACTTTTTGATAATTTTTTTGAAAAATGTGCAATATCTCGAGAACGGTTCACGTTAGCGTTCTAAAATTTATGTCAATCGTTTTCTAATGAAAAATTACATAAGAAATATCTATTTGCGTAACTTTATTAGCGGTTTTGATTTTTGACGATTTTTTCAAAATTTCATTCGAAAATTTAGGAGGGTTCTGAACATTCGATTGCGTATAAAAACAATAGGCTTCCAGTGTTTAAGGATTGTGATTTTTGTACCAAATTTTGTTCGAATCGGTCCATTCGTTCGTCAGTTATCGTCTCCACAGACTCACTGACACACACACACACACAGACATCACTTCAAAAATGTTTGATTCGTGATCAGGGATGCTTGAAACGCGCTCTCCCGTCGAAAACTCGAATTCGAATTTTCGACCCCGTCACAATACTTTCCTTACACATTATGTATATAAGGAAAGTAATAATCTAATATGTGAATAAATTCAAATTTGATGGGGAAAAAATCCGGACTTAAATGGGTAAAAACATTAACTAGTAAGGATAAATATAAAGTAAATTAAAAACTAATAAGAACGAATATTTATATGGCTTTTAACATTCTAATAATCAAAATCTCAAGGAAACTTCGGAGTTGGAACAAAATGGCTCACACTTCAAAGACTCTGTTTCATCTGCTACAACACCCGCCTCTTTGTAACTGGAAATAGCATTTACCACTATATATTCGGTACCCTTTATCTCGCATATCGCTTCATTAATAAATCAGAGATTGGAGAAATAGCCAGTTGCTACAAATATATCTACAAATTCAGCTTTAATATATGCACCCCAGCTTCGTGAATGAAGAGAGTTCATCATGGAGTCAGATGGTAGTGTCTCATATTATGAGGCAGCATTCATCTATGCCTATAGAATCTCACTGCAGTCAGTATATGACGTAATATAACAATCCTATATCTTATTTCTAACGCATCTATAGCTCAGCTCTTTTGCACTCTCAAAGTAATGCGAAATATTTTATCTTGTTGGTATTATTACGATGCTGAACTCAAAAATTTCTAGTTGTGGCATAAATTTTGACATATATTTTTGCGAAGTATTTTCATTCAAGCGTTTTTCAAGATCTGCTAGAGCTCAGATGATGCTGATATAGATAGAGATCAGATGATGACTGATATAGATATTGATCAGATAATGACTGATATAGATAGAGATCAGATGATGACTTATATATATATACAGGGTGTCCCAAAAAGATTGAAACGCGCTTTAATACTTTACCTGTTGGAGATAAGTGTGCAATTTAAATTGCAAAAATGTTGAAAGTAAGGTAGGAAATAAGATTACGTTAATGAAATAGTCCTCCCATTCATTTTCAAAAAGTTACACTTTTTAAATTTTTATACGAACCCCTTAGACAAATTTGGTCAATCAGAAAAATTTTATTTTTAATGCAACAAGAACATTAAAAAAACCCGCATATCTGTATCTTTAAAATTGAGCGACTTATATTTAATTGAAAATTGAACATTGTGAATGGGGACCCTATATCAAATTAGAAATGTAAATTTGTGACATATCACAGAAAAGATAAAACTGGATGATAATACATAGGAGACATTTTTGCGAATTCCGCGTAGGCTCACGATGCAATCACGGATAATTAAGTACTTTTCAATAACTAAGTACTTTTTTCAGTAATTAAATACTTTCAAGTACATTTTTATCTAAACAATTTCCATCGTCAATTTATTTATAATCCCTATTTTCACTGATGAAACAGTCTTTCACATGGTACGGAAATGTGGCAGATTTTTTCCTCTATCATAATTCAGTTGATTTTAAAGATACAGATATACAGGTTTTTTTAATGATCTTGTTGCATTAAAAATAAATTTTTTCTGATTAATCAAATTTGTCTAAGGAAGTCGTATAAAAATTTAAAAAGTGTAATTTTTTGAAAATTAATGGGAGGACTATTTCATTAACGTAGTCTTATTTCCTACCTTACTTTCAACATTTTTGCAATTTACATTGCCCATTTATCTTCAATAGGTAAAGAATTAAAAAACGCGTTTCAATCTTTTTGGGACACCCTGTCGTAGAGCTCAGATAATGGCTGATATAGATAGAGTTCAGTTGGTGACTGATTTAGATACAAATCAGATGCTGACTGATTCAGATACAAATCAGATGCTGACTGATTTAGATACAAATCAGATGCTGACTGATTTAGATACAAATCAGATGCTGACTGATTTAGATACAAATCAGATGCTGACTGCTTTAGATACAAATCAGATGCTGGCTGATATAGAGCTCAGATTATGACCGATATAAATTCTATATTAAATTCCACAGGAGAATACATATGTTAAATGGGAATTTACACTTTTGGCTCCCTTTCCATTTTCAGGGCAAACATTTTCGTTTAATTGAAATATATATTTATCAAAATCGGCTATAGGTATAGCTTAGATGATAACTGTTATAGATTTAGTATTTAAATCTGGAGGCGATAAAGTAGTTCCCCAGAGTTTTCCACTTATGTTTCCTTTTAAATTTCCGGTCAAAAATACAGGTATAAAATAACTGAGAACAAAAGGGACTCACTAAGCATTTTCATCCCTGGATCTGGAAACATCACTTAATATTAAAGAAATGACATTTTCTTTTAAACATCTATTTCCCTGGAATTGCTATAAATATAGCTTAGATGGTAATGGATATGAATTCCAAATTATATTTCGCACAGCGTAGGTAGTTCACTAAATATTTCAACTCTCTTTTACTTCCGGTTCAAAAAATTTCCGTGAAGCATCTATTTTTCTGAATTGGCTATAGCTAGAGCTGAGATGATGACTAATGGGGATTTAGCATTGATTCTAGATAGGAAAGGAGTTTTGCTAAATATTTCCATTTCCAGTTTTTCTGAAAATTGACACGATTCCATGAGATAAATATGTAAAAGGGAATAAAAATAATTAAGCATTCCATCAAAAAGGAAGTGTACACGCGTTATTTCACCATATAAAGACTCTTTTATAAATTTCTTATTGAATTTTTATCCGCTATTGATCAATTTTACGTAAAAACTTAGACAAAGAAGTCCACACTCTATATCACATTTTGAAACGATTCTACCGTATTTAATAGTTTTCACAATTTCTCATCAGCTCACAGATACATCTTGTGATATCACATGCCTGGGAGGGGCGAAGACTGACTAAATGTAGAATTATTCATAGATATCATTATTGTGTAATAAACAGTTAGTTAAAACTTAAAATAATCGGATTTATTTCATGATTAAAGTACTCCATTAAGTCAAAATTATGAGGTCTAAGTTGGTATCCAAATAGCCTTTTGATCAATCATATTTCCTATATTTCATTTTTTTGCGCTCAGATAAAATAGTGTGCATATGTAATTTATCTACATCTCACGTGACTTTTAACGTGCTTAAAAGTGTTTTAAATTTTCTTTCTGTCCTTTTTCCTTCCTCCTAGGTTTATATTTTCATTTTGTGAATTACCGTTTGGCAACAATTTTCCTCCTGAGGATTATTTATTAATGGATGCACTTTTGCCTTTGTTAGTGCGGTGTTTCTATCGCTTCATCCTGAAGAAGAAAGATGTTTTGTGTCTGAAACAGGTTTATACTTTTATTTTCGTAGTGTAACTGAAGAAATATCTTTATTGCAGATTAATTTAGACAGCAGTTTCAGCAATTTATTATATTGTTCAGCAAATTATTATTTATACTGTTGTATGCACTTCTATTATTAAATAGATACGTTTTACCTGACCATTTACTTTATAAACCAACTTTAATTACTATTACTTTATGTAAATGCATTCTGTCAATTGAAACTAAAGTGTATGATACGCATTGGCAACTAATTAATTAGTACGATTGCCTATATTAACAGTGCAAAGTTGATCTAAAACTTTATAGTGGACAACTTGCTATAGAAGACGTAACAAAGTTTCGAATCTTGTCGCCTACTTCACCTACCAGCATGAAAGCTTTTCTTTCGCACTTGGCGTCAGCAGTAAACTGTCATTAACTGCATATGCAGTCACTGCACATACATAGAAATATTTCTTTCAGCGCATTGTAGTGAAATAAATATTTCTATGTATGTGACACAGCTTTAATAATCCCTGTGGTGGCCATCAAAGTCAGTCGTCAGTTGCTCCAAATTGAGTTTCCAGTCAGCAGATTTGGAGACTAATGAATGTAACCATATAGAATTGTCCATCTTAAGTCCACTCTTCTGTAAATTTTATGACAGCTGCGTATTAATAAGGCTGAATTTGTTGCTTACTGTAGAGGCTGCAAAATTACGGCTCAGTTTACATTTTTTGGTTGTCAGTGCTGTTAACGGTTATTTATAAGGATGAATTCTGACAAGGCCAAAACACAAAAGCCAAAATTGATCTATCACTGTACACTGCTGTATTAAGAGCATTTTTTCTACGGGATTCATAGGTGTTGCCCAAAGTCAATGGTGATAAAATCATATCAGAACAAATATCCAAAATACCGAACTAATAAAATAAGAATTGAATTAAAATAGAATTCTTTTAATAAACTTTTTACGTTAGTATTTATTTGCTTCACTGCTCTTGCGTTAATGTTAACAGAAGCAAAATGATAATGTAGATGATTTAATACAAGTTTTCGAGAAAATTCCCAATCCCGTTTCATTGCTTTATCTTGGCTGATAATTAGTACGAAGATTGATGACCTATCAGTTCCCTAGTCTGCCCTTGGTCCTTAAATGATTGATGCTGAGGAAAAACAATCCAGATATTTCAGCCACAATTTTTTGTATGAACTGTGCTGTAAACAGTCATTTCTGTACATATTCTTGAAAGTCGTCAATTTTATCAAGCTGTGAAGCGTCACCAATCAGCAGGTCTGGATACTATGAAAATGGCTGTGCAGAATTGTCTCTAATTTGGGATCAATTTTCTGCATTTTTGTTGTCAGCTGCATAGCACGTCTACCCTTTGTTGTTTACGATAAAGATTTTAAAAAAATGATAATAGTTATATGATTTGCTGATGAGCTCTAATAAGCCCAAAACACTAAGACCAAAACTGGTCTAACAATTATAATTGCTGTATTAAATGCACTTTTTCTACTGGATTTGTAGATATTGCCAGAAGCCGACAATGACAAATCATGGCAAAAAATATCAGAACAAATATCCAAAATACTGAACAAATAAAATAAGAATTGAAACAAAATTGAGATTTTTGAATAAACATTTTACTTTAGTATCCATTTGCTCCTATGTTCTTCCGTTGATGTTAACGGAAGCAAAATAATGTGTGTGTGTGTGATATATAGATGCTTTAATCCAAGTTTTCGAAGACAATCTCTTTTTCTTTCCATTATGTTTTACCAAGGCTGATAATTAGTATAAAGATTGATGGTTTATTAGTTTTCCAGGCTGCCATTTGTCTTTCAATGATTCCTGGAAGAGAAACGAACCAGGTATTTCGGCCATAAGTTTTGCAAGAACTGTACTGTGGACAGTTATTTTTGTCCATACGATTGAAAGTCGATAATTTTACCATTAAAATTAGTCATTTGTATCAATTTTTGAAGCGTTTTTTATCACCAGTCTTCGATATTAAGAAATTGTCTCTGCAGAATCAACCAGTTTGAGCTCAATTTTCTGCATATTTGATGGCAGTTGCACAGTACGCCTGCCTTTATCCTTTACGATAAATGTTTGAAAAATAACTAATAATTATATGCTATTTTTCAAATGCTGTTGTCAACACAACTAACAGTTATTCCTACTGATGATCTCTAACAAGAGCAAAGCCGTTCTAACATTACGAGTAGCTGTATAAACAACATTTTCTTATTGAAATTGTAGAATTTAGGCAAAGCTAACCATAGAAAATCTTATTTAAGTATAAATACCCAAAATATCGAACTAATAAAATAATACTTGAAACAAAAAATTTAAAGTTTTCAATAAAGACCATTTATACATTACTTTTTAATTGTCTCAGTGCGCTTCTTTATCCATTAGTGTTAACGACAAAATGATGATATGAATGCTTTAATCCAAATTTCCAAACGAATATCCATTTCTTTTCCATTGTCTTACCTTGGCTGATAATCAGTACGAAGATTGATGGCCTATTTGTTTCTTAGGCTGCTCTTGTTCCATAAATGACTAATGGGGGAAGAAACAAGCTGGATATTCCAGTCACTACGTTTATTAGCTTACGGTATCCTTAACAATAATTTTCAGCAAAATACTTGAAACTTGGACGTCATTTCCATGTATTTAAACGGTTTATTTAAATTCCAATCGGTTACATAAACTTTACATAAAACAAGCAAACTTTACATAAAACATATTGTACAACACTTACAACTATTTACATCAAATTGAAATAAAATTATACAAAAGAAATTAGGGTAAAACATTTATTTCATTTGTATAATTTTATTTCCATTTGATAATTTAGTTGAAATACTATTAACAATCTAGATTTTTAATTTTTAACACTTTACAACAAAGTTGAAAAGTGTTTATGACTTTGTTCATTCTGTCTGTCTGTCTGTCTGTCTGTCTGTCTGTCTGTCTGTCTGTCTGTCTGTCCGTTAGCACGATAACTGCCGTAAAAATGAGTTTATCAAAATGAAATTTTAGTATGTTGTTCAGACGGTCTGTAGGACCTATGGGAATATAAATAAATAATATCACCCAATTAGTTTTTTATTGAACCCGGATTGAAAAAATGAAATACATTGAACCCTATGGGACCTAATTTTTCAAACATTTTTTAAGTAAATTTAAAATTCACGAATTGCTTCGAAATTTTTAGGAAATATTCACATTATCCCATAGAATATATAAAAAAAAATTCAGTAAAATATGTTAAGTAGTTTTTTAATTAAAAAAATTATTTAATATAGGGAAAAATACAAATTCAATTAAATTCTGACTTTGGGATATCTTCCAGAAAGAAAAGAGAGAGATATTATATAATAAATATCTCTCCATTTGTTTAAACGTTTTGCATATGGGAGTGGCTTCATATTTTTTAAAATAAATTTGGTAGATAACAATTTTTCATTTTTTTTAAATTTTATATAACTCTTCATGATAAATTTAATTGATGGCATTTTAAATGCACTTTCCTACGTCCTAGAGAGTTAAAATTTGGTACACAGCTTAAATTTGTTGAACATTTTATTCGACAAAAATTTGATGGATCTTTAAATATAGATCATACATTTTGTTTGAAATGGCCTGAAAATAATCCCCGTTCACTTCTATAAATCATTGGTGTAATATTGTTAAAAATTCTGATGTGGACAGCACATGTCTTTCTCTGCAGACTCATATTCGTTCTCTTTATTTATTCAATGATAATTTGAGTTTATCTGCACAACATAAGTATTTTAAATGACATTGAATTTACACGTTAAACTTAAATTTGGTTCTCATTTGATAGCTGGACTTATTGTCAAAGGTGGCGTAGCGAAAACGCGAAAAAACTAGAATATCTCAAGAACGGCTAGTCCTAGAGTAATGGGGTTAGTCTTATTCTTTTTGTTGTCAAAAATCACATATAAAATAGGAATTTAATTGATATAATTGAGCACACGTAGTCTTTTATTTTTATATATAACGATTTTTGCTGGCCATTTCGCAAAAATAGCCCGTTCCTTTTTCCCGAATCTTAGTAGAATAACCTACAAATGATTTATATACAAAATTTTGTAAAATTTGGTATATAAATCACTTGTAGGTTATTGAAATATTATACTCCAAATTTTGTTAAATTTGGTTCATTAGTTTTTAGCTAGAGTGGATAAAGGCAATTTCTGCGGCCATTTCGCAAAGAAGGCAGATTCTTTTATTACGAATCGTACTATAATCTAATGAACATCAGGATTTCCCACAAAAAACATACCTACCAAATTGTATGAAATTCGGTCCATTAGTTTTTCAATTAGAGTGGATGTAATATCCACACAGACACACAGAAACATACACAGATACACCCTTACACACACAGACGTCTTCCTAAAAGTAGTTTTTTCGTGTTCTACAAGTCCCAAAACGTGTAGATCCTTTGAAAATTCGAGTTCCGATCTTCGGCACGATTCCAATACTTTGAGTACATACACATACACATATATATTATCTTTGTATTATCTGTGTATCTAAATTCCGTGCCTATGCAATTACAATAGTTGTGATTTTAAATGATCCCTAAACTTTTATTATTTCTTCAAGGAAGCCTAATTTTAACATATGCAGAATGCAAATATCTCAAGCGATTGTAAGATGAATTACATAAGAATTGCTGAATTTTTTTCACACAAAATTATTTAGCTCTGGAGTCTGGAATACAAGTTATATGAATGAAATATTCATTGATTTTGCATAAAGAATCAGATGATTTATATTTCGATACAGTTTTAAGTATTTAAGTATAATAAATTACTGTAGTACTGTGATAATGTAAAAGATATTACCACTGAATGAATCACATTTTAGAAATTTTTAAATGAAATTACATTTCAGTTGGAAAGTGTTTCATAATCAATGCTTATGCATGATTGATCTTTCTTGTTTTTAATACCGTTTGTAACATATACCTGGCAATTATTAAAACTTTGACTTATTATTTTAAATTTCCGAAACACTAATTATACCGTATATATATAATCTATAAGGAACAAGATATGTTATATCAAAATATGTCTTTCTCTCTGTATGTCTGTCTGTTTGTCCTACTATGAGACAATCTGACGAGTTTGGGGATAAATTTGGCGCAACTTATCTACTCATGGAAAATGTCGCCAATTCATCGATAATTCCATATCTTGGAGAATAAAATTAAATTTCATTGATAAGTGTTGCCGCTTTGTTGGAATTTTTAATTTATCATTCTTGATTCAAAATATAACTAGTTAACACGTTTTGTGATACAAGGGAAGGCTCAGACGATCGCAAAGTATTTGCGTTGCGTTAAGATCCGTGCAGTAATTATGTTTTCATTAGGGGTGGTGTAGTAAGCAGTGGTTCTTTCAAGACTTTTTAGCATGGGGATGAAATTTTAAGGGGGGGGGGGGGTGCAAGTTTTCTGTTCACCCTATATAAATATACGTAAATGCTATGTCACATAAAAAGGAACTAGATAAACATAAGATGCCTCCTGGGAGGGGGGACAAATACTCATCTAGGAGGGTTCGCCCACCGGAGGTATGCCAGAAAAAAACACTAGCAATAAGTAATAATAGTAGTCACTGGAAATGCGCAAGCGGGCGAAAAGGGCCAATCTTATAACTTTAAGAAATTCGTCGTATAACGAGATTAATATCAACTTGTTACTAATAACTTTGGGACTTGCGTAATTACTTAGCTGTTTCCAACACATGCATTTAATATAATAGCAGAACGCTTATCAACTGACTCGTATTATTTATTTGAATAATCTTACGCATGGAGGAAAATGTGTTTGTCTGTGAAGTCTGTAACGGGAAATCTAAACGCCGTACGGCCTTGAAATTCGGTGCACAGGTACTTCAGGACCGGAATGGGTGTATCTGGTCGTTCCTTTTTTATTTAAATTTTGAATTAGTGTTTCAGTTAATTATGTTTTAGCATGAATTATAACAAGTTTGGACAAAATTCACACATATTAATTCTTTAGCGACCTAAAATTTTATCACAAAATTTTCATCGCGACAATTTAGAAAGAATGTGAAGAAAATTGAGTAATGTTGAGTAGTGCAGACATTATTTAAGTAACCGCACATTTATTTACGAAAACAGCAACGTCGGTTTGATTTAATTGGTTCTAGATTGCACATAAATTATATAACATAAATAAAATGCACATATAATTACTTTAATCCTCAAAATTCATACTATCTAATAACTTTTGAATAACTCATCCCATAATATTTAATTACTCATCTTACTTTGGAATTACGCATCCATAATATTTAATTACTCACCTTACCATTTAATTACTCATTACTTTGAATTACTAATTTAAAGTAAGTACATACCTATAACATAATTTTCCCCTGTCAATGCGCATTTAAAATTGCGTAATTATTTCAAGAAAACTAAAAAGTGAAAATTATAAATATTGAGATAGTTGAAAATCATTGCCTTCATCCAAGCTAAAACTGTGTATGGTTTATTCTTAAAGATGGGTTATGTATGGTTTATTCTTATCAGACGATTACTAGAGTACGGAAGAGTAAAATTTGCAAACTCGGCAATTCGATAAATGTTTCTACATTGGCAAAAAGCCGTACTTATAAGGAAATATTTCTGTTTGTTTATTCGTCTGTTTTTTGTGCCGTCTGTAGCGAATAAATCTAAACGTCTTATAGCCGTGAAATTCAGTACATGTTGCCTTGAAAAACTTACTGCCCAAACCGGGAATCGAACCCAGGATCTTCGAACTGGCCAACCGGCGCTCTATCTTTAAGCTACTGGAACGAAATTGCAAGCTCTTATTGTGAAAGTGGACTCTGCATTCTCCATCTTCTAATGTCAGATTGGCGGGATACTGACAATCTGACTGACCACCTCCTGCTATTTTTACCCCAGGTTAGCCTCTTGATGCTACTGTTTTTATCCAGGTTAATATCTTGCGTGGTGGCTGTGCTTCCGAATTGAAATTAAAGCTCAGTATCCTAGAATCCACTGAATTAATGCTAGTCGTACTAGGTGTGAGACCAGAAATAGATCTGACACTGTTATGGTGAGACGGTTTTATGTACATTATGTATTGTGTCTGAAACATCGGAGAATACCTCCAGTCTGAATGGCACCAAAGTTTACAGCACGTGAACCCAAAGATCAGATAAAACCATAAATTGAAGGATGTCAAGACAAGGGGGATCGAACGAATCTTGATAAAATGTGAAGTAACGACATTAGATAAAAGGCTGACCAATGGAGAAGGTGCTTGTAGCGTCACACTGAATGCCGAAAATGAGAGTAAAAGGGGAGTGTCAGTCCTGAGGCAAAAGAGCCACAGGCTGTGGCATCCGGCCATCCACATAGCTGCTCTAAGTCCTCGGACGAGTCGGATAGTCTGGGCTTTCGACAACCTGTGGCATAAGAACGACGATAAAATAAAAGTACGACTTTACTTGTTGAATACAGCACGACGACTAGAGATGCAGAGTGTTCCGTAGATGTTCCAAAATAATGGCTAGATCTATTGATTTGTGCAGTGCGATCAGAAGTACGAGATGGAGCCAAACATTCAGGTTTCCCTTTCGTTTCCGACACTAGGCTCACTATCAAACCTCCGGCATGTTTATAGTAACCTACAGAGTTGATTTGTTCGGGCGCTATTGTAAAGAAGCTTTGTAAGGAACCTTGCTGTCCCAATCAGGAATCTAACCCTGGATCTCCGAATTGGCCAACCGACGTTCTACCTTTAAGCTGCTGGGACGAAATTGCAAGCTCTTATTATCGAAGTGGACTGTGTAAGAACGCAACCATCTCGCAATCACAAAATCAATACAATCTGGTAAACATGCAAATGCACGTAAATTAATACAGTTAATTTCTTTACATGAATTTGTTTTTAATTATCGATATACAACGACTACTTCCCTACTCCAGTCTTCGTAAGTTCATTAATCACCATCTGTATCTGCTTATTTAGAAATTATCTAAAAATGAATCAGAATATACTTTTTAATTCAACGCAGTTTCTCTTTTATTGAAAATCATCATATTTTCATGTTCCGAATTCATCTGCACCATACCAAATTTTTCTGCCAATATCGAATGCTTTATTCTTAAATAGCCTAAAAGGCTCTTTTCTTCTTTCCATACCTTATGAGAGTTAAGGATTCTAATGAAGATTGATTTGCTATATTGTTCTCTTGACGGCCAGTGTTCTGATTGAGCGATGAAGTAGAATAAACCATGTATTCCATTCTCTGCTTGCGTGTTTCTTTAGGAACTTCCCGCAGCATTTCGCTGTTGACAAAAGACGAATAATTGTTTACTATCACATCTGAAATACCAAATTTGTGTATGACTCAATATGAAACGAGGGATATTTGAATTTTATAAAATAAGAATCTGATTTGATAAGCATATGACTTTCAATACAGAGTGATATTCATTTTCTGTTTACTTATCTTTAATAACCCATTTAATTGAGTTTAATCGCACAAAATAACACTCAAAATTATTTGAAATGACACTAATTTTGCATTTTTTATTAATTTTTTTTCTTTTTCATCTAGTAGTTGGACTTATTACTTTCCTTATATACATAATGTATAAGGAAAGTATTGTGCCGGGGTCGAAAATTTGAATTCGAGTTTTGAACGGGAAAGCACGTTTCAAGCATCCCTGATCTTGAATCAGACGTTTTTCAGGTGATGTCTGTGTGTGTGTGTGAAAGTATGTGTGTGTGTGTGCTAGTGAGTCTTTGAAGACAATAAGACGATAACTGACGAACGAATGGACTGATTCGAACGAAATTTGGTACAAACATTACAATCCATGAATACTGGAAGCCTATTGTTTTTATACCAATCGCATGTTCAGAACTCCCCTAAATTTCAGAGTGAAATTTTGAAAAAATCCTCAAAAAATCAAAACCTTTAAATAAAAGTTACGAAAATAGTCATTTCTTAAGTAGTTTTTCATTAGAAAACGATTAAAATAAATTTTAGAACGTTAGCAAGAACCATTTACGAGATATTGTACATTTTTCAAAACAATTATCAAAAAATCATATAAAATTCAAGAAAATATTATCTATTGTTGACATATATTCACTTTTCATAAGTAATATGATGCGATAAATTGGGTGACATCATTATCGAGGATCTAACTAGTTCCATTCATGAGGAAATATACTTTAGGTAACACTTCTGCATCTGGACGCCAATAGTCAATTATCTGTTACAAGAATAACTTATTTCTTCGTCCATAACACTTGGCGAGATTTTGGCTGAATGCCACCAACTAGGCGACTTTTTTAAATGTTGCCAAATTAACGAAACTGTCGCCAAATTGATAAAAATGACGCTATATAAATGAAAATGACGACTAGTTGATGAAGTAACTAGTTCCATTCATGAGGAAATATACTTTAGGTAACACTTCTGCATCTGGACGCCAATAGTCAATTATCTGTTACAAGAATAACTTATTTCTTCGTCCATAACACTTGGCGAGATTTTGGCTGAATGCCACCAACTAGGCGACTTTTTTAAATGTTGCCAAATTAACGAAACTGTCGCCAAATTGATAAAAATGACGCTATATAAATGAAAATGACGACTAGTTGATGAAGTAATTATTAAAATACTTTAATATATGGACTATATCACTTATTGAGGATGCCATGATTACTGATGATTGTTTAGAGTTGTGCTAAGTATAAGTTAATTGAGTATTTTGAAATAGTTTTACATAATGTCATCCTGAAAATCGCTCAATGTACAATTCAGCGATAAAAATACAGCGTCGTGGATCTTATACATTACTTTTTTATTGAAAACTAGTAAATCCATTGCATTATATAAGGAAAGTCATGTGCTGCCCACATCAGCGTTTTCATAATAGTGGGGTAGCAAAGACACGATAAAACTAAAATATCTCCAGACTGGCTAGTCCTATAGTAATGCGCTTGGTCTTATTCTTTTCATCGCCAAAAATTACGCATGAAACAGGCATTTAATTGATATATTTGAGCATATATAGTCTTTTAATTTAGATTTTGACGATTTTTGCGGTTCAATTTGCAAAAAAATACATGTTATTTTTTCCAAAATCGAACCCAAATGTTATCAATACCAGGGTCACCCACAAGTGACTTATCTACCACATTTTTTTAAATGTGGGCACTTTTTTTAGGTAGAGTGGATAAATGCGATTTTTGAGGACCATTTCGCAAAAATAAGCCGTTTCTTTTATCCATAATCGTGCCAAACTTCAATAAACACCAAGATCATCCACAAAGACTTAACTATAAAATTTTATGAAATTTGGTTCATTAGTTGAGTTAGGGTGGATACATACATTACACACACACACACACACACATACACATACACGTCATGTTAAAAATAGTTTTTTCGTGTTCTAGAGGTCCCAAAACATATAGATCCGTCGAAAACTGAAGTTGCGATTTTCGGCATGATTCCAATACTTTCCCTATATATTTTCATGTTTGCAGGGGAAGTAAAAAAAGTATTATTTTCATGGAATAACAAGAAAAAACTTTGCAATTCAAAATTTTTCTACGCAATATGTTAGAATTCGCAGAAATGTTGTAGAAATATAATAGCTGTTACTGTCTCACTTCTCTTTTGCAGTTTTTGTGAAATATATCTACAGTGAGAGCATTGACGAAGCGTCAGGGGAGACCAGAGAGAAAGTGTCTACACGAAAAATTTACGAGCAGGTAATTTTTTAATTACATATATTAAAAAATTCCGAAATAAATGCATAAAATATTTTATGTGTATATAAACAAAGTATTTTTGCTTCGTCTGGAGCAGAGCTCAATGGCAGCGCCATTCTTGTGTCCTCTAGACGCCAGTCAGGATTTTCAGGGGAGACGAATGTCTCTGTCTACTCATGTCTGGAGAAATTTCGTTAAAAATGACCGATCTACGTACCCGACCTACGTACATTTCAATAAGTAAAATACACTTTGTGCAAAGGATAAGGAAAACTAGAGCAACATAAATAAGCACAGATACCACAATAATGCAGCATATAGCTGTTTCGAGGATACGTTGTATCCGTTTCGTCAGTGCAAGTAACAGACTTCGGGCTTGTTGATTCTTTTGTACTGATGAAGAGGGTACAGCATATCCACAAAGCAACTGCATACTGCATTATTGTGTTATCTGTGCTTATTTACGTTGGCATAGATTTCCTTGACCTACGTACATTTCTTTAATATACCTGTCTTCCAAGCTACAAAGAAGGAGTCGGATTGTCTTTTTTTTTTTTTTTTGCTAAATTCCACGAATCTGGCGTTTTGACAAATCCTTTGGCATACTATGTTTTGGTTTGATATTTAGCACATTTTTGTCATATTTAAAAATGTGTTAACCATTTCCCCATTTTAAAATCAATTCCAGGGTTTTATTTTTACTTTCCTTATATGCATAATGTATAAGGAAAGTATTGTGACGGGGTCGAAAATTCGAATTCGAGTTTTCGACGGGAGAGCACGTTTCAAGCATCCCTGATCACGAATCAAACATTTTTGAGGTGATGTCTGTGTGTGTGTGTGTGTGTGAAAGTATGTGTGTGTGTGTGTGTCAGTGAGTCTGTGGAGACGATATTTCACGAACGAATGGAGCGATTCCAATGAAATTTGGTACAAAAATCACAATTCGTAAATACTGGAAACCTATTGTTTTTAAACGCAATCGAGTGTTCGGAACCTCCCTAAATTTTCGAGTGAAATTTAAAAAAAATCATCAAAAAATCCAAACCTTTAATAAAGTTACGCAAATAGACATTTCTTATGCAATTTTTCCTTAGAAAACGATTGACAGAAACTTTAGAACGCTAGCATGAGCCGTTCTCTAGATATTGCACATTTTTCAAATAAATTTATCAAAAAATCCAATAAATTAAAAACAATATTAACTGTTGAGAAACATATTCACTTTTAATATGTAATATCATATGATAAATTTGGTGACATCATTCTCTTGGATCTAGCTCGTTCCATTCATGAGAAAAGATTCTTTAAGTAATACTTTTGTATTTGAACGCCAATAGTCATTTATCTGCTATAAGAATAACTTATTTCTCCGTCCATAACGCTTGGCGAGATTTTGGCGACGAATTTTGCGGAATGTCGCCAACTTGGCGACTTTTTGAAATGTTACCATATTAACGAAAATTTCGCCAAATGGATAAAAATAATGCTAAATCAATGGAAGTGACGACTAATTGTCGAAAATTCAATATCTTGGAAAGAATATAAGTATCTACTATAAGAAAAATCTATTTTTTTACTGTAAAAGCAGTAAAAGCAGATGTGTTGCCCACATCAGATTTTTGTAAAAATGTCGCATAAGAACATAAACCCCCTTCTCCTCCCTTATATTTGGACAAAAATTGAAATTGTTGACATGCGAATTGTGATCACTTTTTGACGGTGTAATGCGAAAGTTTTCTAGAAGTCTGGAGGGTTTCGGGTGTGATTTTAATTCATGCAAATCTATGAATACATTATGATCAGATGATGTTTACGTTTATTACTTCCCCTATATACATAGTTTAATGTATAGTAAAGTATTGTGACGGAGTCAGAAATTTGAATTCGATTTATCGACGGAAGAGCACGTTTCAAGTATCTCTAAACTCGAATTCTAACGTTTGCGAGATGATGTCTGTGTGTGTGTGTGTGTGTGTGTGTACATGTTTCCGTGAGTCTGGGAGATGATGTCTCACGAACGAATGGATCGTTTAGAGCGGAATTTGGTTCGATTAACAGTGGAAACCTATTGATTTTAAACGCAATCGAATGTTCGACGGAATACCACCAAATTTGCGAATGAAATTTTGGAAAAAAAATCATTTAAAGATAGGAACCTTCAATAATGTTACGTAAATTATCATTTCTTTTGTAATGTTTCATTAGAAAACGAATTACACAATTTGTAGAACGTTAGCATGAACTCGTTCAACATATTGCACGTTTTTTAATAAATTTATTTAAAATATTACAAAAAATGTAAATTGTATTAACTATTAAGAAATATGTTCAGTTTTCATGCAATATTATGGAACATTTATGTTAACATCAAACGCGGGGATCTATTTCGTTCCATTCACGAGAAAGATTCTTGTGAAATAAATACTTGTGAAAACGATCAACCACCAGCAGTCATTTATATATAAGAAAAGCATTTCTGTCAATCTGTGTGTAAAGATTGGCGATAAATGTTTTCGAATTTGACAACTAATTACAAGATGTGCCACACCAGATTCACGAAAATTTAGGCTCCACGGAGAAACGCAAAATCAAGTTTCCACTATAATAAAGTTGCAAAATGTTATTAATTTATTTCCACTGTAATTCATTTATTACAGTAAATTCGGTTTATCAAGTATCTGATGTTTCGAAACGCCCGTTAGTCCGGATCTCGAACCGCTTTCGTGTGGGTCTATTCGGCTGGACTGAGGTACATTTATTGTAATAGGTTAAACGATTTCATATGCAGATTTCTGATTATTAAATATACTGTACAGCATATTTTAATTTGTGTAAAGCTCAATGCAAAAATATCAGATTTATTGTGCATTGTTTTGTTTTAAATTAAATTTTCCTGTTTTGTAGATAATTTTATTTGGGCATCCGATAATCCGAAAATTTTGATAATCCGGCACTGCTGAAATCTCAAACGTTCCGGATTATTGAAATTTTACGGTATGTTTTATTACATTCCCTATATACATACACAGTCGAGTCACATTATTGTGACCAGCAGCAAATATCCGGACTAACCGCTGTGTGCAGCGCGGACAGCAGCTAGACGGGTTGGGAGTGACTCAGTAAGGTGCTGGAAGGTATTCACAGGTATGTAGAACCATGCTGACTGTAATGCATCTGACAGCTGTTGGAGGGTGTGTAGTGGAGTATTCATAGAGCGAACAACTCGATCGAAGTTGTCCCGCAGATGCTCGATTGTGTTTAGGTCTGGGAAATTAGGGGCCAGTGAAGTACATTGAAGTCTTCATCGTCCTGCTCCAACCACTCTTGGACAGTTCTCGCTGTATGACACTTCGCAGTGTCGTGCTGATATATCCCATCCCGCTCCAGGGAAGACAATCAGCATGTATGGGTGTACGTGGTCTGCAAAGATGGATTCATAACGAATTCAGTTCATAGTGCCTTCTATAGGTATGAGTAGACCTAGAGAATGCCACAAAAATATTCCTCAGACCATAACGCCTTGTTTTATTCCAGATATGTTTGGTGAGTGTTTGTTTTCCAATATTTTACGTCTTATACACCGAACACCGCGTGCTGTTGGCACATTTCGGGCGCGGTAGCCCGGTGGTTTGCGCGCTGGATTTGCACGCTGCCACAACTGTCGCTGTGTTCGTGCGGAGTACGATCACGTTGAACATATGGGTCCGTAAGTCCTTCTGAGAGGTTGGTGGTAGAGGAACGAGGGTACGGTCCCTGTGGATACCTTCGCCACTGGGTTCCGGTCTAAATTGGGTGGCACTTCCCGGCCGTCCAAACAGTTACCTTACACCTTTCTGGTAGGTCGGACGGTCTGGGTCTCAACAACGTCTTATACACCAACGTCCATCCGTTCAATGAAGCAGAAAACGTAACCATCAGAGAAGGCAATGTTTTGAAGATGACCAGAGGTCTAATTCTGATACTCTAGTGCAAATGTGAGCCTTTTATGCCGATGCACCTCCGTGAGTATAGGTGCATCGACCATCCGTAGTGGGGTTCACTGGATGGTCGATGCATCTATACTCACGGAGACTCACGGCACCTATACTCACTGAGACACACTTCCGGTAGACTCTCGGGTGCCTTCGGAGCCGCCACTCACCTCTCACATCCATGGCACGTAGTTCTCCACAGTTTCCACATCACTTATTCGCAAGAGTGCCATTTTTCCATCGACGATACACTTTAACACAACAGCACATAAACAATTTAGAAATTGCACTGTTTCGAAAACACTGCCACCCTTGGTCCAAAACCCGTTAAATATCCCTTTTTCCAAAACTGATAAATCTATTCTATTGGCCATGAAAGCAATAAGCAATATCTTTTCCCAATACCTACACCACACCGTATATACCCACCACGCCAGCTTACTACATGTATCGGTAGCACATGTAGTAAGCTGGCTTACTACATGTGCCTTCTTTCATTGGATACGTGCTGTTGACTTCAAAAGTAGGAAGTGGTCACAATAATGTTATTCGACCCTGTAATATAATGTATAGAGAAATTTTTGTGATGGTGTCGAAACGACGGAAGAGCACGTTTCAAGCATTTCTGAGCTTGAATCGAACATTTGTGAGGTCATGTCTATGTGTGTATTTGTGTCCGTGGGTCTGTGAGCATGATATCTTTACGAACAAATGGATCGTTTCGAATGAAATTTGGTACAAAAATGAGTTGCCTCAAAGTATTTAAAAATTTTCTAAAAATAAAGTACAAAATACTTGGCATTTCGATACCGGGACACTTTTAGAATTGTTGCCTAAAAGTATTTAAACATTTTCTACAAGGAAAATACAAAGTGTTATATAATTTGCTACCGGTACATTTTTACTTGAAACAAACTCATTTTAATATATCACTTCATTGGTTCTGTCAATATCAAATGCTTTATTCTAAATTTCCCTAAAAATATTCCTTTCTTTCATATCTTATCAGAGCCGATGCTTACAATGAAGATTGATGGCCTATTAGCCACCCCCCCCCCCTCTCCCTTCTCCTGACGGTCGATGCTCTGATTGAGAAATGAAGTAGAATAAGGCAGATATTACCTTCACGACTTCTGTATATCTATGATGTTTTTGAATAGTTATTTGACATGGTCAAAATGGCAAATATTTTGATGTACTTGAATTTCTATTAGTTGCATTAATAATATAAAAATTCCTTCAGAAATTTGCGCTTATTATCCAGAAATGCAAGATTAAATATTAAAATAATGGTTATATAAAATCCAGTAATGATGTGGGAAAATATTGGAATCATACCGAAAATCACAACTCCAGTTTTTGAAAGATCTAAACATTTTGAGACCTCTAGAACACGAAAAAAAGTATTTTTAGCATGACGGCTGTGTGTATGTCTGTGCGTCTGTGTGTGTATCTATGTGTGTGTCTGTCTGTGCACAAGGAATGTATCCACTCTAACTTAAATACTAATTTGTCAAATTTCACAAAATTTTGGTGGATAAATCACTTATATATTATTCTGGTGCTGATTAGATTTTGGTACAATTCGGGAAAACATAACCTGTTTTGTTTTTTTCGTTCACTTGATATTTTAGTTTTGTCGCATTTTTGCCGCCTTTAAATACATGCCGCCTTTGCACTATGCCGCATTTGAATATACTTGCAGTTACCAAATAAAAACAAAAATTGAAAATTCAGTGTAATTTTAAATAAGAATGCGTGTGTTTTTGTACAATAAAATTTAAATTAATGTATTATTAAAGAAATAAAGGGGAAATAAATTTAAATCTGCAGGGAAAGTCATGTGCTGCCCACATAAGATTTTTTTACTATTGGAAGCAAAAATTGTGTACTGCTCTAGAACAATCTAAAGCAATCCGTTCTTGATATAGGGGGGAACTCTCGGCCAACAATTTTCAAACTGTAATAATATCACTTAAAATAAATCTTCAATAACCAAAACAGTTTTTACTGGTTAGGTCTTTTATTCTCTTTGCTTTGAAATCAGTTTAAGTGTTAATTTTCTTTTCTTCTAAAAGAATTTTTTTTTAATTTAAAAATGGCCCTAGGTACAATGACAGTGTTGTACCTAGAGCAGCGCGTTTAATACTATTATCCACATATAATATAAAGTGAATAAAGTACAAAATATAATGTTATTGAAAAAAACACAGCATTAATTGAATTCTGAAGAAAATTTAACCACTCGAGCTGAACTTTTACGAAACTTTAACAGAAAAGAATGATAAAATATAAGCAATACAAATTAAACAGAATTTGATTACTCAAATTGCAATCAATAATTTTGATAAATGAAATTATTTGTACTATCCCACATTGAGATTTGTGAAACTGATGCCAAAAGTAAGTAGTATAAATAGCCATTCTGAGCTTCCAATAGCTTTGGATTCAGGTAACGTACATAAAATATCATCTCTGCTAATCACATAAGTTGTATGATTGTGGTGTAGAAATTTTTCTGGCTCTTTATTCATTCGTTTTTGGTATTTTATTTTATACTGATCGTCTGCAACATCAATTACTTCAGCAACACAAAAATGTTTTTTTTTTCCCACCTAATTTCGTCAAGCAATAATTTTCCTTTTTCAATTTGATCCTTCCCAGCAGCTATTACAAAATCTATATGACATACAGAATCTGAAGATACCATCACACCTAGCGATTCCTTAGATGTCTAATCACCATAATCCAGTGGCGGCTCCTGAGCGACATGTAGAGGGGGGCACTCATCTATGTATTTATGTCTATATATATGTTAGTAATATATATATATATATATACATATATATATATATATATATTACTTATATATATATATATATATATTATATATATATTATATATATATATGTATATATAAAGCATATGTATATACATATACGTATTTTGGGCATAGCAACGGGAGTATTAAAAATATAAACGACGGATGTATTAAGTAAAATAACGTACCTCCCACCTGCTCGCTCGTTCATAAAAAGCCTGGACACATGGAACGTATCTTTCCTAGTGAAAAACATTACATAGTCCTAATTTAAGTAAAATTGTAGGGGCTAGTTAAACTAAAAGTTATGCCCAGAGAGTTGACTAAAAAATATGCATATTCTGGCGATACGTACTGATGGTTCAGACACTATAGCCAACCGTAAAATCAAAATCGGTGGATTAGGAGGCGAGATAGAAAATTGGGGGGGGGGGGGGGGTAACCAAAGTAAGAGTTACGCTCGGAGATTTGCCATATTAAAGTTGCATATCCAGGTGACATGTACAAATGGTAGAGACACTCACTACAGCGATAAGCCGAACCAAAATCGCTCAATTAGAAGCAGATATGTAAAACTCTGGGGACTAGTTAAACTAAAAGTTATACCCAGGGGTTGAGACAAAAATATGTGTATCCAATTGAAATGTACAAATGTTGCTCAGACTATATAGTCACCAGCAGAATCAAAATCGCTCAATTAGAAATTGAAATGTAAAATTATGGCGACTAGTTAAACTAAAAGTTAATCCCAGGGGTTGACGCAAAAAACGTATGTATATTATATCCATCAAATATGTATATCAAGTTAATATGTACATGTGGGTCAGAGACTATAGCCACCATCTGAATCAAAATCGCTTTATTAGGAGTCGAGATGGATAAGTGTGTGTGTGTGTGGGGGGGGGGGGGGTGCTATTTGAAGTAAAAGTTACGCTCAAAGATTTATCACTATAAAGATGCAGATCCAGGTGACATGTGCTAATGGTGCAGAGACTATAGCCATCAGTAAAATCAAAATCGCTCAATTAAGAGGTGAGATGGGAAATTGGAGGGGGGGCGTAAATGAAGTAAAAGTTAATCTCAGGGATTTCTCACAAAGATGCATATCCAGGTGACATGTACAAATGGTGCAGAGGCTATAGCCACTAGCAGAACCAAAATCTCTCAGTTTGGAAAGGAGATGTAAAATTGAGGGAGCTAAGCTAAAAGTTACGTCCAGGGGCTTGGCACAAAATATATATTCAGGTGACACGTACAGATGGTGCAGAGACTATAACCGTGATTAGAATCAAACTCGCTGAATTAGAAGGCGAGATAAGAAATTTGAGGGCTACTTCAATTTAAATATAAGCCTAGGGCCAATATTATAAGTCTAGAGCCAATTTGGGGCTACCAATATAGTCGCCAGCGGTCGGGCCAAAATTTCCAGAAAAACGACGTCAGATAAAAGGATCATGTTGAAAATTTAATTTTCAAGTTTTTTAACAAATACTTATAATTTCTTTAATTTTTTGGCATTTTTTAATGTTAAATAGCTGAAAAAGTAAGACAGCTGGATAAGTCAACTCAAACTAAATGTCCGAAACAACACATTTATGAAAGTGTCACTAAAAATAGTCTATATGTCACAGTGTGCCAAAAATTGGAAACTCGTGACGTTTAAAGAATTATTTTGAAGTCAAACATATTGAAATTCGTCACCAGCAGATCAACCAGAGCATAGAAATAAATCCCCTCCGGAAGAACAGAACAACAGACAAACTACATCAGAAATGACGAAATACGAAACAACTTCAATAATTAAGACAGCTGGGTGGGACAAACGATCCCTCAAACTGAGTGTTCTAAACAAGACACTTTATTCACGATGGCCAGAAACCTCTAAAATATCATAACTCCCCCCCCCCCTTCCCATCACCACACACGTACACTTAATTCTCTCATTGGTTCAAATGTTTATTTAAACTTCCAAATTTATAACAAAGACGAGAATGAGAACAAACACATTCTTAAATGTAGAAAATTGAAGCCAAATTAGCGAAACTGAGCCAATTTGAGAAGTCCCTCTTCATGTTTTTCTACTCTTCAGTTTCTTTTTGGCTGGGGCGCGCTCAGTCCCGCGACACAATCTACTAGTAAATCTGCAATGTCTGGTTTTTTTCACGCCAAATTTCTAATACAGTGACCGCCGGTTATAAGATTCAGTGGTTATAAGAAACAGCCGTTTATAAGACCCAAAACGACAGAAACAAATACAAACTTCATTTTAACATTAAAATTGTGTCGCTTATAAGAAACACGATTCCGCTTATAAGAAACAGTTTTCTACAGAAAATTTGTTGATTTCCTTGCGACGCGGGTGTAAAAAAGAAAAAAATCCATTTGTTTAAGGTTAACTGAAAGACGAGTTGTTATCTCTTGTCTCTGGGCGTACGGGGAGGGGGTGGGAGTTTGCTATGTAACAAAGGATGACAGAGAATTTCTCCGTAGAAAGGCTTAGGGGGAACAACCCCAAACCAGTAAGAAACGAGTTTTAATCTTTTGGCAGTTAAGGAAGCATACTGATAAGGAAAGGCATCTCTGCTTATGCACTCAAATAAGATTCGTACAGCTTTAGTTAGTCATTTTATGTTTTGCTAGTGGAAGCATGTCGCAAAAGAGAAAAACCCTTACTTTGCTTGAAAAGCAAAGTTTACTTAAAAAGTATGATTCTCTACCTCTGTGTAGTCAAAGAGAAGCTGCTTCTGCATTAGAAATTCCGCACTCAACATTATGTAAAATCCTGAAAGGCAGAAATGAAATTTTGACGCCAAATTGTAATCTTCAAAGAAAACGGAAACGAGAAGGAAAGGCAGCTGCTATAGAGGAAGCACTCTTACAATGGTTTTCTAACGCCAGATTAAAGAACGCTCCTATCAGTAGGGCAATTTTACTGAAAAAAGCAGAAAATTTTGCGGAAAAATTAGGAGAAAAAGAGTTCCGTGCGACTGATGGTTGGTTAAGCCGCTGGAAAGAACGAAATAACATTGTGTACAAAAAAAATTATGGAGAGAAGCAGGACGCGGACTCCGAGTCGGCATCTTCATGGATTACGCAAAGCTTACCACCTCTATTAGAAAAATACGCTCCTCATCAAATTTTTAACACTGACGAGACTGGGCTCTATTTTAGAGCGATGCCCGAGTATACAATGATGTTCAAAAATGATCTATCCTCCGTTGGAAAAAAACAAAAAGATCGAGTTACAGTTCTGTTAACAACAAATATGACGGGAACTGTAAAAAAGAGCCCTTTAGTTATGGGCAAAAGCAAACGTCCGCGCTGTTTAAGTGGAATAAAAAAATTGCCAGTGATCTACGAAAATTCTAAGAATGCCTGGATGACAAGTAGAATTTTTGAAGACTTTTTGTTAAAGTGGGACAGGAAACTGATGGGAAGAGAAAAAATTCTTTTAATCCTTGACAACTGTTCGGCTCATCCTGTAGTACAGCTGACAAACATTGAACTTTGTTTTTTGCCACCCAATACAACTTCCATCATACAGCCTCTTGACCAAGGAATTATTAAAGCATTTAAAACCCTGTATCGGTCAAATTTGCGACAGAAAATAGTAGATGCAATTGATGAAGAGAAAGGATCGGCTTGCGAAATAAGCAAGAAAATAACCTTGCTTGATGCTATCCATATGATCGCAGGCGCATGGAAAAATGTTTCTGACATATGCATTTTTAATTGCTTCCGTAAAGCAGGATTTTTGAAAAATAATGTTGACATACCAGCAGAAGATGTAGAAGAATTAGAAGCACATTTCGAAGAATGGATTCACATCGATGAAAATTTACAAACATCTGAAGAAAAAAGTGATGATGACATAGTGGCGGAAATTCAGAATGTTTGCAATGAAGAAGAAAATGAAGACGACGTTCCACAAGAAGAAAATTTTCCTACAGCCAAACAGTCGCGAGAAGCCCTAACTATAATTAGAAAAACTCTTGAACATAGAGGGGCATCAGAAAAAGTTTATGGACTATTTTATGATTTAGAAATGGATGTACGTAAACTAATCACAGACTCATTAGCACAAACAACACTGGATAAATTTTTTGCTGTTCCTCAGTAATAGATTACGGTATGTATGAAAATGTACTATGCTCTTATACATAAATGAACGACCTATGAGTTTTACTTTTTATTCTTATTTAATTACATACTAGTATATGCATACATATAGATACTATTTTAAGTTGTAAGGCTTAATTCGTAAAATAAGAAATATTTTTGAATGCAAAACTCAATTTACAAATGTATTATGTATGTACTAATATTTTACTTATATACATTTATCTTTTAAATTCTGTAAAATTGTGTTCAATAGTTAGTATTTACAATGGAAGAACGATATTTAAAAAATTTCCGGATTTAAGAAACAACTGCTTATAAGAAACAAAACGAGCGAAACGAACGTGTTTCTTATAAGCGGCGGTCACTGTATTGCTCCTATACCATTCTTTCATTCAGGAGATGCCGATTTTAGGGCCGCGGCTTTAAAAATATCCCTGTATTTTTCCCTATGTGTTGAAAATTCTGTGCAATATAGCTTTCGTGAGTCGACTTTCTCCGAAGAAAGGTGTAGTGCTTCCATCTAGTGGCATTTTCATAACTTATTTTTAATAATTCTCGATTTAATTGATCCAAAAATTCAGATTTTTCCAATAGAAATTGTAATAAATCTGTATAACTAAAAAAATGATTTGGGGTGTTTACTCAATGGTGTCGCGCGTACTCGAGCCCCCCCCCCCCCAATGGCCGCCACTGCCATAATCATTTTCTAATGCATATTTCTTCAAAACTGTGCCTTTCATTTTAGTCAATTCACTCAAACTTGCTTTTTCTGCTTGAAATGCAGGATTTTTAACAAAACAATCGGTTTTAAAATATCATCAACATGTTCTTCTTTGACTCAGACCATCCGACCTACCCGACAGTGTAATGTATCTATTTGGACGCCCAAAAGTGGCACCCAATTTAGACCGGAACCCAGTGGGGGAAGCATTCACAGGGACTGTATATCCTTATTCCCCTACCGCCAACTTCTCGGAAGGAATTACAGACCTACATGTTTAGTGGTCGTACTCGGTGTGAACACAGCAACAGTTTTGGGTGAAGATGGGAATGGAACTCGCGTCCTCCAAGTGCAATCCCCGCGTGCTAACTAATGGACTTTCGTGCTTTTCATCAACATGTTCGATTTGTGAATAAATGAGAAAAGTTTTCTTTTTAATGCGACATACGTTTGAAATTAAGCGCAGCTGTCAATAGCTTGATAGAGCGCGATATAAGATAAGATATTTTCAAATATGCTCATTTGAGTGGTTTCTCCACTCCAAAACGTTAGAAATGCGAACTTATATTAAAAGCATTTTTTGATGATATAAAAATTTGAAATTTAGAACAAGGATAATCCTACAATCGTAAGTAAAAGACAAAAAGTAAAATAAGTAAAAGTAAAATATCGTAAGTAAATGAAAAAAAATATGAGTACTAATCGTAAGTAAAAGTAAAATACCAAACCTGAATATATATTTTTATAATATGCTCATTTAAGTGGCTCCTATACAGTAAAATGTTAGAAATGCGAACTGACATAAAAACGCATTTTTTGATGATATTTAAAATATGAAATTTAGAACAAGGATAATCCTACAATCGTAAGTAAAAGAAAAAAGTAAAATAAGTAAAAGTGAAAGTAAAATATCGTAAGTAAAAGAAAAAAATATTATTACTAATCGTAAGTAAAAGAAAGAAAGTAAAAGTAAAATACCAAACCTGAATATATATTTTCAAATATGCTCATATATGTGGCTCCTCTACAGTAAAATATTAGAAATGCGAACTGACAGAAAAACGCATTTTTTGATGATATAAAAACTTGAAATTTAGAACAAGAATAATCCTACAATCGTAAGTAAAAGAAAAAAGTATAATAAGTAAAAGTTAAAATAAAAGTAAAATATCGTAAGTAAAAAAAAAATATTATTACTAATCGTAAGTAAAAGAAAAAAAGTAAAAGTAAAATACCAAACCTAAATATATATTTTCAAATATGCTCATTTAAGTGGCTCCTCTACAGTAAAATGTTAGAAATGCGAACTGACAGAAAAACGCATTTTTGGATGATATAAAAACTTGAAATTTAGAACAAGGATAATCCTACAATCGTAAGTAAAAGAAAAAAGTAAAAGAAGTAAAAGTAAAAGTAGAAGATCGTATGTAAAAGAAAAAATGCCACTATTACTAATCGTGAGTAAAGGAAAAAAAGTAAAAGACCAAACTTGACGAATAGATATCTTTAAATATGTGCATTAAGTAGCTCCTCCACACCGAAATGTTAGAAATACAAACTGACAGAAAAACGCATTTTTTTTAATGAAATAGAAACTTGGAATTTAGAACAAGGATAATCCTACACTCGCAAGTAAAAAATAATTTCCGTTACTTATTTTATTTTAGGAATATCGGGCACTGAAATATTGATTTTGCCAAATAAATAAGAAGAGCATTATTTCACGTAAGACACAGACATGAAATTTGGTACATGAACATTTCTATACGATTCACTGAAAATATCAAATTACTCTAAAATTTGAATATAAGTGGGCATGCTCCAGGCAGAAATGTTCCAAATGCGGATTGCTTGGAAAAAGCACTTATCAGGCACGGAGACAGAAACTTAAATTTTAGTAACAAAATAAGTTCTAAAATCAAAGAAAAATAAGAACATCACTGCGTCACAATATTTATTACTAAAATGATCGATTATGTATGCGATTATGTATATAGAAACTTAAAATTCAGTTCACTGGTGAAAAAACGATTCGACAAGACAACTGGAAAAAAAATCAAATTATTCAAATATTCATTTTGTTTAGGGTTTGCTTATTGTGAAATCTTTAATTTGCAACGCTAATAATTTCTAATTACATTCCAACAAAATATGACGATATATTTTGTCCTTTAGGAACCCTCAGTTTCTTGAGATAAGGAAATTCAACTGCAAATAACACTCAACTCCCAGGCTTCACTTCTTCCTGGAAAATATACTGCATACCGGAACCAACAAATGGTTCATTAATTTGGAAGGGGGGAAGTTACAAATGATATTTTGCGTAGCCATTTTAATTTATGCACCCCTCAATTCCAATGTGAGGTTACTTCATGAAAGCAGAAAAGATTTTGCATTGCTTTAACATTTGTGGTCAAAATGGGAAATCTGCTTGAAACAATGCGAGGCAATGGGAATTATTAAAGACGACGAGGAATTCCATAAATGATTCTTAATGACTATTTCTGTGAAAATAAAAAAATATATATATCGCTATAAAATAGGGAGGAGCAAATGTATGTAATATACCTTATGTTTTACTATTAAGTTATTCTATTAGCCATCGCAGTATTAGAGCAAAAACAAGAAAACTCGTCAAATTCGTTGGCTTGATGATGTAGTTGTTGCCCCAAAATAGGCATATTTTAGTCATATTATTATAAGAGGCATACTAAAAATACAATTTATATAAGGAGGAAAAATAGGTAGTTGTGCAACGCGTAAATTGACGACACGGATATGTCTGGTCTTTATAACAGTATTAAAATTCACCCAATTAGTTATATAGCTCAAATTTAACCCATAAAGCGCCATTGCTCCCATATTGGAAACATCCATAAAATATTTTTTCTGGCAACCACAAAATTAGGAATAGCAAATTTTTCTCCACAAATATTATCCATAGTCCAGTCCAAATTTCTGATAATTTTTGCATATCTTAAATTTTAATATTTCAGTTTGAAATTTAAATTCAAACATTTACGAAATTCAGATTACCACAATATTATAAATTTCCTGTGAATATACCCAGAAAAAAAACCCCTGGAACTTTATAAGTGTTATATCCCGAAATCCGAGATATGGTTCTATATTTCACAGTTAGGAATCAAATTTTTGATTTTTTTTTTTTTTTTTTTTTTTTTTTTGTGATTTTCTGGCGACTTTATTATGTGTTCCCAAAATGGGAGCATTGGAACTCTGGATAAAAAACTAATTGATCAAATTTCACAAAATTTGGTAGATGGTTACATGTAGATTACTCTGGTGCTGATTAGACTTAGGTATGCTTCGGAAATAAAGAACATGCCTTTTTTACTAAATGACCGCAAAACTCGTTATAATCTAAATTAAAAGAATACTTTTGTTCATTTGTATCAATTAAATGCTTGTTTTATACATAATTTTTGGCGACGAAAAAAATAAGACCAGTCCCAAAACTCTAGGTTTAACCATTCTCGAGATATTTTAGTTTTTTCGAATGTTTTCTAGACCGCCTTTGAAAATACATCCAGTTACCAAATGAAATCGTTAACTGAATTAAAAGTGAAAATTAATTGTCATGTCAAATGATTATGTTTGTTAGTTAGTGCAATTAAACTCAGTTTAATGAATTATTCAATAAATAAAGAGAAATTGAATTTGAGTCTGCAGGAAAAGTCCTGTGCTACCGATATTATATTTATTTATTTTTACCAAAAATAGTTTGAAGGTTTAGTTGATCTCTATTTCCTGAAAGTATATTTATTTAAAATTTTGAAACTTTTACATATAAATAAAAAATACAAATTTGAGATGTACAAAAATGCAAATAAATACAAAGAAAGATGAAAGTTAAAAAAATGCTAAAAATAGAAGGAAGTGCAAAATACATAATTTTACTTTGCATCATTTAAAATAAACCACAATTTTAAATACTACAGACATCATTTCTACTATTATGATGAATGCATTTAAAATTAATAAAGAATAAATATTATAACATCACATAAAAAAAACTACAGTAAATAAATCGGAATGCAACAAATAGTTTTAGGATCAAGGCTTGAAAAGTCTAATTCGTTTACTTTTGTGTTTACTTGAGGAAAGATCATAAGTAAGATTATTTCATTTTAAATAAATTTGTTGTTTAATAATTTATTTATCCAATGTTGAAAATTTGTGATTGATGGTTTCCATAAGTGGTTGGATTTTGTTACTGACAGTCAGATAGAAAGTATATGTTGAATTGCATTCACCTGTATTACTTCACTGGATAAGAAAATTAAAGACATCATTCACGAGACAGGACCCAGGTAAAGCATACTTCATCCTATACTTTTAGTAACAGCAACAGCAGAACAAAACTTTTAGTAGCAGCAACATAGTAGCTGAATTAGGAGAGCGTTGCACAATTGTGCGAATGTCGGAATACATGCACACACACACACACACACACATATATATATATATATATGTGTGTGTGTGTACTAAATTGTTTATAGTCATTGATGAAGGATACCCGAAAGTGTTAAAAAAAGGCCTTTAATAATATTTGTATTTAATATATATATATATATATATATATATATATATATATATATATATATAAATAATACATATATATATATATATATATAAATAATATATATATATATATATATATATATATATATATATATATATATATATATATATATATATATATATATATATATATATATATATATATATATATATAAGTACAATTATTAATAAAGGTATTTTTTGGCGTTTTCGGGTATCACCATATCCTTCATCAGTGGCTATATAAAAAATTTTATATAGCCACTGATGAAAGGTATGGTGATACCCGAAGGCGTTCAAAAAGAAAAATTATATAGCCATCGATAAAGAGTATGGCGACACCTGAAAGTGTTAAAAAAAGGCCTTTTTTAACACTTTACAATATAGTTAAAAAGTGTTTATGACTTTGTCCATTCTGTCTGTATGTTTGTCTGTCCGTTTTCACGATAATTGTCGTAAAAATGACTTGAATTGCCGTAAAAATGACTGAAACTTTAGTATGTTGTTCAGATGATCTGCGGGACCTATAGGAATATAATTGAATAATATCGCCCAATTAGTTTTGGGATTGAACCCGGGTTGAAAAAATTAAATATATTGAACCCAATGGCTATGGGACCTAATTTTTCAAACATTTTTTAAGCGAATTTTAAATTCACAAATTGCTTCGAAAATTTTAGGAAATATTCAAATTA
Organism: Amaurobius ferox; assembly: GCA_951213105.1. Lineage (NCBI taxonomy): Eukaryota > Metazoa > Arthropoda > Arachnida > Araneae > Amaurobiidae > Amaurobius > Amaurobius ferox. Next base: position 54,254,855 of record OX578138.1, on the reverse strand, counting down.
TCACATAAAAATATAAAATAAATTTCAGCAAAATATATTCGGTAGTTTTTAAATAAAAATTAAGATAATAATTACACCAATATCCTATGAGGAGATCGCGTGACCCACTTTAAAATAAAATATACCATCCATCTTGTGTCAAAATCGTGATTTTTAAAGTTATTTTTAATTTATATTTAGTAATGTATTGGTCCTAAAACAGCTTTATTTTGCATTATTTCTGTGTATTTATGTTCTGCGAATACAACAATATATTTGAGTTTAAATGATCAATGCCATCCATCTCGTGCAAAATAGTGATTTTCAAAGTTTTTTTTAATTTATATTTAGTTATTTTGTGCTGCATCCGTCCTAAAACCGCTTTGTTTTTTATTTTTTTTGTGCATCTATGTAGTGCGCCAACGCAATTATAATATTTTTGAGTTTAAATGATCATCAAACTTTGATTATTTCTACAACGAAGTTAGCTTTTCATGGAGAAGGTAAACACATCAAGATGTAAGATGAGTCGTAATGAGAATTACTGAATTTCTTTAAAGCAAAATTATTTAGCTCTGTACCATAATTATTTAGCGATATTGACGCAAACATATTTAGCAATATAGCTGATATGAATGAAACATTCATTGATTTCCCAAAGAAAAGCAGACGATCCTGTGACCTTTTTCGATGAAGATTTAAGCATGGGGTTATACAGTACTTTTACCTCATGGTTTTAAAGTTTTAAGTAAAATAAATGATTGTAGTATTGTGATAATTTTTAAAATATCGCCCCTAAATGAAAGGAATGGAAAAAAATTATGAATGAAATATTCACTGCTTTTATATAGAGAGCCATGCGATTTATATTTTGATAACGTTATTTGAATAAAGGTAATTTATCTTTGATGAAGTTTTCAAATATAATAAATTGTAGTACTGTTATAATTTTAGAAATATCATCGCTGAATGTATAGTATTTTAGACATTTTTAAACAAAATTGCATTGCAGTTGGAAAGTGTTTCATAATGAATGCTTTATGCATGATTGATCTTTCCTATTAATATTTGTCCGTCAAAAAGGATGGTTTTTATTCAATGACCTTTTAATCTATGATTTGTTGTCTCTGATTTAATACATTATTGAAGTTGACGTGTAACTATTTTAATTATATATATTTATTCATTTATAACTTAAACACCTTGATTTATCTGTTTGTTTATCTATCTGTCTCTGGGTAACGCTTGGCGAAATTTTGGTGTCGAAATTGGCGGTATATCGCCGACTTGGCTATGTTTTTTAAATGTTGCCAAATTGAAGAAAATGTCGCCAAATTGATACAAATATAGCCAAATTGGTAAAAATGACGACTAATTGGTGAAAATTCAATATCTTGAAAAAAATATAAGAATCTACTATAAGAATAACTTATTTCTCCGTCTGTAATGCTAGGTAAAATTCTGGCGGCATATCGGCAATTTGGCGAGTCTTTTTAAATGTTACTAAATTGACGAAAATGTCACCAAATTGATAAAATTGACGATAAATCAATGAAAATGACGACTAATTGATGAAAATTCAATATTCTGGAAATGCCATAACAAACGACTATATGAATAACCAATTTCTTCGGCCGTAATTCTTGGCGAAAAATTTGGCTGGATGTCGCAAATTCGGCAACTTTTTAAAACATTGCCAAATTGACGAAAATCTCGCCAAAGTTATAAAAATGTCACCAAATTCATAAAAATAACTCTAAATGGGAGACAATGCTTTACAAATTTTTAATTCCATCATATGACGGGTACACCTTCTAGCATATATATATATATATATATATATATAATCATGTAATCACCAATCTATATGATAAAAAAGATTCTTACAACTTCACTATCATAAAGCTGCTATCATATCAATCTTGTAATTCTATTCAATTGTTTAGAAACATCATTTTAAACCAGCTATTTCGAATACATCGACTTTCTGATCCTCGGTTTCACTTTCTCCACATCAATAATCTTAAACGCATTTGTCAAAATTACCAATATCCGGAAGTATTTGTAAATAATATTATTAATAATTTCAATATATAATATTTTACACATGCATTATTTATCTTTGTTTGGTTAACTCATTTTTGAGAATTCACCCATTCCTATCACCTAACTTACCACTTGGCCTGAGTCTAATACTGTTTACTATTTTCGAATGACAATTTTCCACTTGTCCTGAGTCCTATACTGATTACTATTTTTGAAAGTCTCCATACATATTATGTATCGTTCAAATGTATTCATTCCGGTGCCCACTCGCATTGACGAAGTGAGGTGAAATGTTCAGTCGCTAGTTCAACTTACACGTGGTAGCAATGCTTGTGAATTCATATTTCTGTTCGAGGAGGTATTATTTTTCAGATTTGTAATTCAATTGATTTATTTTTCTCCTTCTACTAGCCAGTAGACAGTTCCAATGGTGTCTATAGTTAAATACTATCGCCATTGTCAGAAACTGGTTATTCTATCGGTTGTAATTCGAATTGAATGGCTGTCCTGATGAGAATACAATTTCAAACTAACCGCCATTTTTTGTGTAGTTTCAATTGATTGTTCTCTATGTCTTAATCTTTTATCTTGAGCTAATTATTATTGCCTTTCTCATTTTTGCCGTGTTTTTTTTTCATTTTGTTTATATTTATATACTTTTAATTGTGATTTTTGTATCCTAATATTCTTCTCATCCCCCTTTCCATTGTAGTGATATGTTACATTCTATCTTTATCCTTAGTCTTGGTCTATAGTTACTCATTTGTAACAGATATGCTAGAGATGGGTTTTTTGTACATACAGTAGTTTATGCATAATTTTTTATTAAAATCTTTCAATTTATATATATATATATATGTGTGTGTGTGTGTGTGTGTGTAAAGTCTTATATGTATAGCAATGCTAGAATTATTAGAATATATTTAATGAAAAATTAAATGCCTAATTATTATTTGGTTATTGTTATTATGCCTTATACCTTAAAATTTATTTCACAACTATTAAAATATTATCTGTTAAAATATATTTCACAACTATTTAGACATATATAATTGTGTATTTTAAACTACTACTTTAAAGTACATGCCTTTTATACTTTTAAGTAATATTTTGTATAAATTATTATACATAAAATATATGAATGTTTAATGCCATTTTAAGAATCTATAAATAAATAAAGACATAATTTTTAATAATGTATTTAATAAAACAATATTTGTTATAAATGCAGGTTTTAGAAACTAGAGGAGTGCTTAACGCTTTAGCAGCTTTTATTTAAATTGTGGTAAAAAATATATCATTAATTTCTGTAATAAAATATTCTGTCTTGTAAAATTGGGTATTTTTCACATAAAAATAATTATAAATAAATATTACCATTGAAGATAACTTTGCAAAAAAATTTGTATGGAACTGTTAAATCGGTTGTGATGTTATAGCAAATCCTTGCACAAAATGATTTCAATGTAAAATGAAAAATTCTTGTCTCTAATCACTTTACAGAATTTTCGCTGATTACTTAACTAAATTCCACGAACGCATCATAATAACAATCAAACACGATAACAAATTATTAGAATTCCAATCAGAGATATTTGATAACATTTCATATAAACTATAATTTAACATTGTCTGTCTCAGACTGGAATTCAGACTTTTTTTGTATTATTTATTTTATTATTATTGAAATAATATTACTATAATATTGAGACTAAAAAATATATATTATGCTTATTAACCTTGATTTACGCTTCATTTTACTTTGTAGATCAGTTCAATATCAGCCATTTTTACTGTGATGCTAGCCAGTAGTTTCATCCAGCAGTGATTAAGTTGGCAACAACGATCTCACGACATTTCGTTTTAGATTCATTTGTATCAAGAAAGATCAATCATGCATAAAGCATTGATTATGAAACACTTCACAAATGAAAAGTAAATTTTTAAACATCTCTAAAATGCGATACTTTCAGCAGTGATATTTTTTTAATTATCACAGAACTACAATAATATATTTCACTTGAAAACTTAAAACTTCATCGAACAAAATAAACTTTATTCAAATGACGTCACCAAAATATAAATCACCTGGCTCTCTATGTAAAAGCACTGAATATTTCATTCATACACTTTTATTCCAGACTCCAGAGTTAAATAATTTTGCGTGAAAAATATTCAGCAATTCTTATACAATTCATCTTAAAATAACTTATTTACATTCTGCATTCATTAAAATGAGGCTTCGTTGTAGAAATAATCAAAGTTTGATGATCATTTAAACTCAAAAATATTGTAATTGCATTAGCACAGAATATAGATGCACAGAAAATGCACAGAAATAAAGCGATTTTAAGGCGGATGTAACACTAAATATAAATTTAAAAGAACTTTATAACTCACGATTTTAACTCTGGGAAAAAAAGATGGAAGCCATATTTTATTTTGAAGTGTGTCACGCGATCTCATCATATTATATGGATGTAATTATTATTTTGATTGTTATTTAAAAAATTGCCGAACATATTTTGCTAAATTTTTTTATATATTTTTGGGGATAATTTAAATATTTTGTAACATTTTCGAAGGAATTTGTAAATTTGAATTTCGCTTAAAAAATGTTTGAAATATTAGGTCCCTTAGGGTTTAATGTATTTCATTTTTCCAACCCAGGTTCATTCCAAAACTAATTGGGTGGCATTATTCATTTACATTCTCATGCATCCCACAGACCGTCTCCACAACATACTAAAATGTCATTTTGATAAAGTCATTTTTACGGCAGTTATCGTGCGAACGGACAGACAGACAGAATGAACAAAGTCATAAACACTTTTCAACTTAGTTGTAAAGTGTTAAAAGCAACTGTTTAGATTTTAACTTCAATATATTTTTCTGGCAGTTCTAGAGTTAAAAAAACTGCTATTGAAAAGCAAAACGTTTTTGTAACAGCGTTAAATACGTCTCATCATTAATTCAGAGTCAGATAATGCTTCTTCAAAAAGCTTGGAACGAATCTCAGTGGATTGTTACAAAAATAATTTTCGGGCTTAAATAATAAATTTTAAATAATCTCTTTATTAAGATGTATGCCCAAAAAGAACATTTTTTGTTCAGAAGAATAGTTTTTCTGGAGTTCTACTTCATTAAAAAGCAAATGGAATGTTCAACAGAAAGCAATTCAACAAGCTAATTAACTAAATTAAGGTCGAAGAATTAAGATAAATTCTCTTAATACCCGTAGCACAAAAAATATTTTCATTATTTCTTCAGATAGTATTTTTTACCTTTAAATCTAAATTTGTATTTTTCTTTGCAATGGCTTTCATTTATTCTGTTTACTTCACTCCAAGTTGCTTGTAAAGGAGGAAACAAATACAGCGGTTTTTATTGACTTATAAATTCATGCATATCTCTCAAATGTGAAAGTTTTTATTTCAATATATACATAAATGAGAAGACTTTTTTCTGTAATTTAGAGTAAAGGTAAAAATATTTTCCGCCGTAAAACACGCCAATCTGACATCCGGGAAAACAAGAAAAATTTTAATTATGATTGATCGGTACGATTTGGAACTTTTATATTTGTGGTTCCAATGCATAAATTATTTGAAATGTTTTCAGGGGATATAATAAAGAATTACCTTCAATAATAAAAACTGTAAAATTTAGTTTTGTGTTTCTAGTATTTTTTTTTATCCTTGATGAAATTTTTTGTGTTTGTTAAAATACATACGTTTCCTTTATATTTTTAAATGTTCACCATTTAATTTCTTAAAGTCTGTAAAACACTTTGCTCTCCCAGACGGGGTTTCTACCTGGGAGCTTCATGCTGGCCAACCGACGTTTAGCTATTTTAGCTACTGAGATTGAATTGCAAACTCTTACCATGGAAATGTTGTCATCTTCCCTCTAATGCCAGATTCACGTACAACTTGAAAGTCTGACTGACTCCTTTTTGATACATTTTACCTCAGTTTACCCTCTTGGTACTATTTCTATCCAGGTTAGTAACCTGCATGATCATTAGTTTACTGATTTCGAAAGCGGCGCGCAATTATGCAAAACGCCATTGAATCCGTACTAATCATGCAAAGGTCTCTTTCAGACGACCTAATATCACTACACTAACTTCTGTATTAATTTGTTCGGCCGCAATTTGAATCTTCCAGTTCTTCCAATTTTGCTAATGCAAGAACTGGGGGAAAGGGATTTATCGTTGAAGTGAATTCTGGAAATTTATTAATTATACGTCTTACTGTCAAAACGAAACTTGTTATCACTGCGGATCATCTTACTGGTTAGCCGATGTTCTCCCAATTGAGCTACTGAGGCGAGATTTTAAACTCTTGTCGAAATGAACTCTCAAAATTTATTTAAGCACAGGTATAAAATAAAATCAAGTCTATTAAAACACATGTTTAACATTTATTCAGCTCTGTTAAAGCACGTGTATAATATCTTATAAGAGATATTTTAAATATTTGAAATGTTTTGCTTTAAAAACTTTTTATCAGTGAAACAATGTAACTTATAAAAGAACAATGTATTTATTATTTCATATTTGTAGTACATCGCAAAATATTTGAAATGCTCAATGAACTTAGCAAAATCTGTATATAAAACACGATATACAAAGACATTTTATCAATACCTTAGTATTTAATATGCTACTCCCTTGTTTTGATCGGTGTAACAAGGTTTAAGTATCAATTTAATCATTTTTTCCTAGTTGTTTTCATATTTTTTTCTCATGCAATCACACTTGAAGGATTGAAAGGATCAAAAGTATTTGTAGAGTCTGTTTCTTAAGCCTAATTTTCTTTTTTGTATCATGATTTTCAAATATTGAAATTAATTTTTATACTTCTGAGATTTCATACTTATTTGTTAAATTAGGTTTCAATTTGAAATATTCCATAGCTCGCATGCTTCATAGCCCGGCTTTATGCTAGTATATACATACTTTCATATGAATATATATATGTATACATATGTAGATGTTTTTATACATAGATACATATATATACATACTTAAAATTTTGATTTACAATTACTTATAAACAAGCATGAATTGCCAAAAATATACGTCACTATTCACTAACGTCAAATTAAGTACAGAATATAAACTTATCTAACTTAAATCAAATTTTAGAATTTTTCTCTGAGTGAAACAAACAGCATTATTATACAAGCAGCACTCAATTCTACTGTTATTAAAGTTTAGCAACAACGAATTGGTAACTATCATGACATGGAAATATACAGTGTGATTATAATTAAAGTTGCGATTTTAAAACGCTGTAAAGTAAGAGCCACTGGCCAGAATGACCTGAAATTTGACATGAGTATACGTGGAGCAATGGAATTTTGTTTGGTGAAGGAAAAACAAGTACTTCAAAAATGTACCGATAGATGACGCCGTATTTGCCAAACACGGGGTGTTGTTAGCCGAAAGGAACCAATAGTCAACTAAAGAAAACGACAATTTAATCAACATCACATAATTTAATAGTTGATTGAAACATCACGAAAGCATGAAACAAACACCTATGATATATGCACAAGAAATGTTCAATATGCTGTCCACCGTGCTCGGCTGCGAGTTGGAAGCGCAAAACAGCATGTTCCGCAACATATCATAGGTGATGATGTGGATGTGGTGAGTAATGAGTGCTTTTAAGTCAGGTAAGTTCGCAATCCGATCAAGGTACACCACATTCTTGAGGTGCCCCAAAAGACAGAAGTCGCTAGGATTAAGGTCAGGTGAACGTGGCGGCCAGACTGTTGAAAAATGAGGCTGATAATCCTGTCATTTCCGAAATGGATATTCAGCATCTGCTTCACTGGTGTTGCAATGTGCGGAGGAGCGCCATCTTGTACAAAAGTTGTGATATCCAGACATTGACGCTGTTGAAGTACAGAAATGATGTGGTTTCGCAAAAGAGCTTAATACCACTGACCAGTGACGGTACAATTAACGGGGCCCGCAGGACTTTTCTACTCGAAAAAGAATGGGCCAATCATAAGCGTTGCCGTAAGCCCGCACCACATAGTGGTCTTTGCAGAATGAAGAGGCAATGGTTGCAGTGGGAATGGATTCTCGTTCGTCCATATTCTGCAATTTTGCGTATTGACAGCATCTTGCAGATAGAAATGAGCTTCGTCTGTCCACAGAATTTCCCATGGCCGTCCATTGTCCACTTCCATCCGAGCAAGAAATTGTAGCGCGAAAGCTCCTCGTTGTGGCAGGTCAGCAAAAAGCAACTCCTGGACATGCGCAATTTTGTACGGATAACATTGCAAGATGTTTCGTAAAATTTTACAGACCGCGCTGAGGCATGTCTAACGATCGGGTAATTCACCGTGCACTGCAGCTTTAGACACCACTGGTCATCTCTTCCTGTAATGCTGTAGCCACGTATTCCACTGATGTCTCAATTGCTTTCCTCCCTTTGCCGCGTTTCACGCCCAATGAACCAATTCTCTTCAACTTTAAGAATCATCTTCCGTAGGCCAAATGCAGACATTAGACCAGATTTTAAGCCTTTTAATGTCCGGAACCTCCTGAGAGCAGTTAACTCACAGTCACCGTCCTGGCAGAAAAGCACGATCCTTCAGTGACAGATTCAGGACAAGGCACTCAATGAGAACTGCATGTGCTCCTTGTTTTTATCACAACTGTAATGTGGGGTGCGAATGCCCAGTCTTAATTAGCATACCTTCAGATTAGAGGTGTGCTTTCGCGCTCGATCTAGCGGCTAATTTTTTCGTTTTTCGTCAAGAAAATTCCATGTTGGATTCGTACATTGCCATTTATCGGTACATTTTTGAAGTAATTTTTTTTTTCGCCAAACAAAATTCCATTGCTTCACGTATACTCAAGTCAAACATCAGGTCATTCTGATCAGTAGTTCTTACTTTACAGCGTTTTAAAATCGCAATTTTAGTTATAATCACCCTGTATGTCGCCATATAGTAAACCCTATTTTCCAATATTTTTACTTTCCTTATATATATAATATATAAGGAAAGTATTGAGACGGGGTCGAAAATTCGAATTCGAGTTTTCGACGGGCGAGCACGTTTCAAGCATCCCTGATCACGAATCGAACATTTTTAAAGTGATGTCTGTGTGTGTGTGTGTGTGCGTGTGAAAGTATGTGTGTGTGTGTGTGTGTGTGTGTGTGTGTGAAAGTATGTGTGTGTGTGTGTAAAAGTATGTGTGTGTGTGTGTGTCAGTGAGTCTTTGGAGACGATAACTGACGAAGAAATGGACCGATTCGAACGAAATTTGGTACAAAAATTATAATCCGTAAACACTGGAAGCCTATTGTTTTTATAAGCAATCAAGTGTTCAGAACCCCCTAAATTTTCGAGTGAAATTTTGAAAAAATCGTCAAAAACTCAAAACCTCTAATAAAGTTACGCAAATAGACATTTCTTATGTGAATGTTCATTAGAAAACGATTGACATAAATTTCAGAACGCTAACATGAACCGTTCTCGAGATATTGCACATTTTTAAAAAAAATTATCAAAAAATCATATAAAATAAAAAAAAAATATTTCGTATTGAGAAACATGTTCACTTTTCATATGTAATACCATGCGATAAATTGGATGACATCATTCTCGTGGATCTAGCTCGTTCCATTCAAGAAAAAAGGTACTTTGAGTAATACTTTTGTATTTGAACGCCAATAGTCATTTATCTGCTGTAAGAATAACTTATTTTTCCGCCCATAACGAGATTTTCGCCAAGCGTTATGGGCGGAAGAAAGTCGCCAACTTGGCGATTTTTTAAATGTCGCTAAATGAACGAAAAACTCGCCAAATGGATAAAAATGACTCTGAATCAATGAAAATGATGACTCACTGACAAAAATCCAATATCTTGGAAAGAATATAAGTATCTACTATAAGAATAACCTATTTTTTTTTTACTGTAAAAGTAGTAAATTAAAAAAAAATAGTAGTAGTTAAAAAGTAGTAATTGCATTATATAAGGAAAGTCATGTGCTGTCCACATCAGATTTTTTGGATATGGTATCAGCAAATGCAGAAATTAGCTCCATTTTTCAGTGTGATCACAATACGTACTTGCGCTAAAGTTGACAAGTGCACTACACGTAAGATAAAGACAGAATGAATCTGTGTATCGTACGCTGCTGAAAGACAGCTATAGGCCGAAGGCAATAAGGCGAGCGGGACCAATTCTCACGATCATTATCACAATTTCAAATATTACGATATAATATTAGATTTTACGATGGGTTTGAAACCACCTTAAGTGGTAATGTTGTAAATTAACCAATATTCAATAGCTTGATTTAGTCCTTGGATGCCCAGGAGCAAATATGAGGATAGAAGGAGTTTTTCAGAATTTTTGAAGAGAAAGAGAAAGATTTTGCAAAGAAAGGAATACAAGAGCTCACTCAACTTCCTAATAAAAAGTAGCCATATGTCAGTTAAGTGACTATAATTGTTTTGAGGGTGTTCACTCACAATTTTTATTAAGAGTGCATAGTATTTTCTAATTGTGCTGTTTGGGCTTCGAAACCATTGTAGACACCAGGCAGACATATGGCAAATTTTTACAAGGAAGTTGGGTAATTTCTTGTCTTTCAAGCAACAGTTTGTTTTTAGTGTTTTGAAGAGAGCATTACTTTAAAATCTCAATGTAAACATATTATTTTCCTGAAGCTCGGATATGTACCACCGACCTAGAAGCTATGGACCTAGGTCGGCGGTTCCACCTCCACCGACCTAGGAGTTCCAACTCCCAATGTATGGAGGAGTCATTGGTAATTATTTAAGGATAATGGTATATTAGTCAATGGAATTTATTTAAGGATTTGTTCCCTCCTTATATTGTCAATAAGCCAAATTGATCAATTAGGAACAAGTTCAGTTGGTATTATTGTTATGCAATAGTTATTACGTATTTTCTGTTGTACTTTTGTGCAAATAAATGTGATTTTATTTTTTAATATGGTTTGATCTATTTAGTGATCTAACCAATGGTGTCTTCAAGAGGGGAATTGTTGCCCCCCCCCCCCCCAAATGATCTAATTTATAGAGTTAATGCAGACACTGTTCTAGCAAATTATTTCAGTGCTGCCAACGGGTATTCGCTACAGAGGAGCTGTGATAAAATAGAATACTGAAGCAACAGTAAGAATATCTTTCGAATACAGATCCCAGGAAGATTTCTGGACTACAAAAATCACTGCTCTGATGTAGTATCGTGTTTATGTCTATTATACATATTAAAATCCTATTTTCTCTTATTCCTTCTTTTAATTATAAATTATGGTTATTTTTAAAGCAGTTTATATAGCTAAAATTGTGCTGTTGGATATATATATTTTTGCAGCATAATTAAAATGAATTCTGACTTTCATATTTTTAGAAAAGGAAAGACAAGTTTTGATTGTTTACTGCATATAAATGTTATAGTAAATTAAATGAAGCATAAGTTTCGCAATAATCATGTATACAGAAAAAACTGTAGAAAAGTAATGTATTTCCTAATCACATTCCGATTTATTTCTAAATTCGTATATTTTATATTGTATGTATGTCCCCTCTAAAATTGTAAAAGAGGTCTGTACCTTTCCTTTGCATATGAATACAAGCGAGAGTTGCTACCACAGTTCTTTAATGTAAAGTTGGACAATCAGCCCGGGCAAGCAATAAAGAAATTATCAGCTTGATTTCGACGAACTTAATTCGTCATTCGTGACGCCAAGGACGAGGAAGTCGGTGCCAAAATACATGAAGTTTTCGCATTATTACAATTAAAGATTGTTTGTTAATTTTGAAGTGGCAATATTGAGACGTAGATATTTTAAATTGTGCTGTGCCCACCTTCCCCAGTAATAATTCCCAAAGAGATTCAGTGACGTCGTTTAATGACAGTTGCAGTTAACAAGTTCGGTCTCTCTTGAGAACTCGATAATAAAATTTGCGAGTTTGCTATTCCTTTGACATCATATGCGCATAGCCAGGTATAAAAAATTAAGTCAGTCATGCTGAGAATGTGCACCTTCTGGTTATTGAGCAAAAAACTGTCCTAAATAAAAATAAACAACATGAAAATCCTGACAATTACGTTCAAATATAGAAAATAAGCATTATTTAGAAAATATCTTGATTTAATTGTTAATTAGCAGGACGTGTATCAATTGTGAATATAGTCACACCCACATTTGACCGCGCCCATATATAGTATTCGAAGTTTTCTTCAGACATTTAATAGTACTAATAGGTAATACATTTTAAAGAGGGAGGTGAATTTTTAAGTAAATGTTTTTATTCCAAATCTTTATTTCTCCAGGTGCTGAAAATTACTATGAACTATACTGAAATTGAAATGACTTTTAGCGTACTATATTGGCGGCACTAATTCTGTTTTATAAAGTTTAAATTTCATTTTATTTTATTTATATCCCGACAGATCATAGATAAATTATTTTGACAGCAGCCATCTGGACAGCTCATAGAATAATGTATCCGTTTTGGACTTAATTATCTCTTCCACATTATGAAATTACTAAAAGTTTTAAATGAAATAAATATATTTGCATACTCTCCATATATATCAATAATATTATAATAGTATATTTTATATAAAAAAATGCTTTCGCATGACAACGAAGGTGTAATGAATACGAATATCATCCGGATAGCTTGGCCTTATAAGACCGCAGTTAATCGAAGCAAGGTATATACACAATACACACCAGAAAACATGTGTAGCCGTTGTCTCTACTGCACGACTGTTTAGTTGTGTTGCGACCCGCTGAGCGAATTCGAACTGCGGAATAATTTGTAACCCGTGAAAATTGCACGCTTGTAAATAAAACATTTTAAACAAATTAAATTAATTGAATTTTCTACAAGTTCTAAATAAATTTCTAAAGTTAACAACTTTTAAGCGTGGCCTTTAATAAGGGAGTGTTGACATCTTTTTAATTGCAACTCTATTTAATTTCAAAATATTTCTACAGTGTATTCATACTTTGACCGTTTATTAACACTTTTATAACATAGTTGAAAAGTGTTTATGACTTTGTTCATTTTGTCTGTCTGTCTGTCCGTTCGCACGATAACTGCCGTAAAAATGGCTTTATCAAAATGAAATTTTAGTATGTGGTTGAGACGGTCTGTGGGACACATAAAAATGTAAATGAATAATATCACCCAATTAGTTTTGGATTGTATCCAGGTTGAATAAATAGAATACATTGAATCCAAGGGGAGCTAATTTTTAAACATTTAAACGAATTTAATATTCACAAATTGCTTCGAAAATTTTAGGAAATATTCAAATTATCCCATAAAATATATATAAAAAAATTCAGCAAAATATGTTAAACCGTTTTCTAATAAAAATTAAAATATTAATTGCAAACATATTATATGGAGAGATCACGTGACACACTTCAAAATAAAATATGACATCCAACTTGTTTCAAAATCGTGATTTTCAAAATCCTTTTTTATTTTTTTAGTGTTGCATCCGTCCTGAAACCGCTTTATTTGTTATTTTTTCTGGGCATCTATATACTGAGCCAACGCAATTACAATAGTTTTGAGTTTAAATGACCATCACACTTTGATTATTTCTACAACGAAGCCTAATTTTTATGTGTAAACACATCAAGCTGTATGATGAGTTGTATAAGAATTGCTGAATTTCTTTAACGCAAAATTATTTAGCTCTAGAGTCTGCAATATAGGTGATATAAATGAAACATTCATTGATTTTACATAGAAAAGCAGACGATTCAATTGACTTTCTCGATGAATGTTTAAGCATGGAGTTATACAGTACTTTTACCTCCATGGTTTTAAGTTTTTAAGTGAAATAAATTATTGTAGTATTGTGATAATTTCAAAAATATCGTTGCTGAATGAAAGGAATGGAAAAAAGCTTATAAATGAAATATTCAGACTTTTTATATAGAGAACCAGGCGTATTATATTTCGATAACGTTATTTGAAAAAAATTCATTTGTTTCCGATGAAGTTTTCAAATATAATAAATTATTGTAGTATTGTGATAATTTTAAAAATATCATCGCTGAATGTATCGCATTTAGAGATGTTTAAATAAAAGTGCATTGCAGTTGGAAAGTGTTTCATAATCAATGCTTTATCCACGAATGATCTTTCTTGTTTACTTTTGCTTTTACTCCCTGTTCAAAACACGTTCCAAACAAGTCAATTCCTATTCAAAACACGTAATTTTTAGTAGCTGCGGTGCCAGCAGCTAGCGGTTAATATTTTAGCTGTCACATTTTAAGGGCGCATTTTTTAGCATGCACTTTCTAGCAGCCACTGATAAAGTTAGATAGATCCGGCACTTGGGCGCAAGAAATGAGCAAACTTTAAATGTTCTACTAATACACCACAGTAAAAATTAGTAATTTAACAATAAGGCCGAAAGAAAATCAAAAATGCCAAAAATTATTTGTATAATATTTGCCAAAGAAATAGTCGTTTATGTAAATACACAATATTTATTTCTCGCCTTATCGCTTTCAATGATATCAGCATACACAACAGATTTTTTTTTCTTTTTACCTTCCCTGCAATACATGGTAATGTATAGGGAAAGTATTGGAATCATGCCGAAAATCACAACTCGAGTTTTCGACGAATCTACACGTTTCGAGACCTCTAGAATACGAAAATACCATTTTTAACGTGACGTCTGTGTGTGTGTGTGTATGTATCCACTCTAAATCAAAAACTAGTAGACCGAATTTCATAAAATTTGGTAGGTAAGTCACTTGGGTATGACCCTGGTGCTGATTAGTTTTTTGTACGATTCGTAAAAACAGAACCCGCCTTTTTTTGCGAAATGGCCCGAAAATATTTCATGTATCCACTCTAGCTAAAATACTAATTGACCAAATTTCACAAAATTTGGTAGATAAGTTACTTGTACGATACTCTAGTGCTGATTAGATTTTGGTAATAATCGGAAAAGATCAACCTGCCTTTTTTTACGAAATGGCCCGCAAAAATGTCATGTATCCGCTCTAACTAAAATATTAATTGACCAAATTTCACAAAATTTGATAGATAAGTTACTTGTGGGATAGGCTGGTGCTAATTAGATTTTGGTATTATTCGGAAAAGAACAACCTGCCTTTTTCTACGAAATGGCCCTCAAAAATCGCGAAATCTGAAAAAAGCTACGTATGTTCAAATATATCAATTAAATGCTTGTTTTATACGTAATTTTTGTTGAGGAAAATAATAAGAACAACGCTAGTACTGTAGGACTAACCATTCTCGAGATATTTGAGATTTTTCGCATTTAGTTATGGCACTTTTAGATAAATGTCTAATTACCAAATAAAAACAGAAATTGAACTAAAAATGCAAATTTAGTGTTATTTTGTGCAATTAAACTCAATTTAATGAATTATTAAAGAAAAATAAATATGAATTTGAGTCTGCAGGGAAAGTCATGTGCTGCCCACATCAGATTTTTTCTACTGTGAGCAGCAAAAATAATGAAAGGTTAAAAAGTTGAATAGACATTTTTAATAGATAGCATTTGATAGTTCCTAGGTAATTATAAAATTTATTCAGACGGTGAATTTTACTACAATAAAAAAAAGATTTTAGAAAGATTTTAAGTGCTCTCGACCGTCATTTCACTGTTTTCTGAAGAGCACTAAATTCCGTCTCGGGAGAACTTTGATACACGGTCGCGGATCTCTGATCTAAGCTCTACCTATAACCTAATCTAAGAAATGAATTTTTCAGAGAAAATTATCGTATCGTAAGTTCTTCCCCGCTACCTCCCCTGAATTTGACGTTGTATCCAAATCAATCTTCATCGTAGCTTTATCTATAGTAGCCGATACTGAGAAATATACGTTTCAGAAAATTTTGAACTGGATATAGAAATCCTTAGTGAATCATTTCACTACCTTTCAAGTTTTATTCGGAATCCATATCAGTCATTATCTAAGCTCTATCCATAGCTGTTCTGAAAAATATATTTTTCAGGGAAATTTTTTGAATCAGATGTGGAAATTTATAGTCAATCCCTCTACCAGCTCCGGAACTTAAGCCAAATCCATCAAATTCCGGATGCCAAATCCATCAATTCATCAGTCGTAACCTAAAGTTTATCTTATGTCAATTTTGAGAAATAAACGTTTTAAGGAATTTTTAACCAGAACTGAAAGAATAATTGGAAACGATAACATTTATTAAACCACCTAACGTGCTTCAGAATTTGATACTGAATCCATAGCAGTTATCATCTAAACTCTATCTATAGGCAATGCTGAGAAATATACATTTTAAATAGAATGCATAATTTTGAATCGAAATGAAAAAAATAATCATAAGTGAAAATTCTTAGTTAGTTAGAAATTAATTAGTTAGTTGAAAATTCTTAGTTAATTCTTAGTTCTTAATTCCACGACCTCCTCCGGAGTTTGGCGCTGAATCCATATCAGTAATTATATAAGATCTATCTATAACATACCCTGAGAAACCGATATTTAAATAACATTTTGGCAAAAACAATAGTATGGCAATACGTTTTTAGCAAAACACTAGTATGGCAAAAATTCTACCATCAATTATGATTATGCCACATATTAAAATAACAAATGCACTTCAAAGCAGAAAAGTTATCAATTGTTGACTATGATGCACATCTAATATCCAATGAATACCAAAAATAGTTAGTCAAAGTTAGGGCGCAAAAACAATCAGCTAATCAACGATACCTCAAGTCTCTTATGCTCAAATTCTGGCTGACGTCCCATCAAAAACGGAAGTAGAAGTATATTTTCATCTGCTATTACCATGGATTTAGAAGTAAATAATTATAGATTGTTTAAAAGAAGAATTTCTCTTCTTCTAAATCCATGGGTATTACAGATAGCTCCAGTCTGATACCTAATGAGTGTGACTGATGTATTCTGCTTTATTCAAGCGCTGTCTTCTATTTGCTTAAATACAATACAAAATGTTATTTTTATTCAGATAAATTTGAGCATTATTGCTTGTATATTTAACATACATTGAAATCAACTTTCCTACTACAGCACCATCTACTTTTATATTTTAATATGATGCAAGTCATTTTATATTTCCCCGCTACCAAATTATTTTAATTAATAGCAAAATTGAAATTCAGTATAATCTCAAATGTATTCAGGCGCCAATCAAAATTTGCATATTGTGCATTTATAAATGCCTTTTTTCATCTGCATAGAACTAGATCCATTGGGTTTTGTGGTTGCAGCGACGAATCAGGCACATTTCCAAACTTTTTAAACAATTCTTCGCTTTCACATTGTAAATTTTATGTAACGGAAAGTAATCCTATCCAGGTAAGCTCCTTGTAAAACTTCGCCATGTGCACACAAGTAGCGCGGGTATCGATGCATGGAGGTATCGATGCATGGAGGTAAAAGTAAGGAATTAAAACTCCATACTGAGATAATACCAATATCGTTTGAGACAATTCAGGTGACGCTGCAATAAAATAAGAGTCCCTGTATTATCTATATTATCTATATTTCTATTCTGAAAGGCTTAAAATATTTATTCAAACTGTCAATTTTGAAGAAATAAAGTAGTAGCGCAATGCAAATTAGAACTGAAACAATAAGGGATATTCCTACGTAATTAAAATTATTTTACCTTTCAATTTATTTTTATCTCCTTATATTCTGAACTCTGTCCTACAGCTGTGAAAAAGTACTGATTAATTATACTGATAATTAAGGAATCTCAATTTAAAAATAATCAAAAGTACATGTACTCAATAGTCAATGCTATGCCTCTTTATTGGATCAAATGGAAACAAAGAGATCTTTACTAACACTAGCGACGCCTAGATACAATTCTCAAAACGGGCATTTTCAAGCTTTTCATACATAGGAGTTTTATCTCATCCTCTCTCACTCCATGGATATGACAATGTTGAACTAGCCTGCTGGATTGACTATAAATCCCGTCAACTTTTATACCTCTGCCTCCATAATCCACTGCAGTCGACATGGTAAAGTCTCACAAACAGTTCTGCAGCGATGCAAAAGACTATCCGTCCTATGAAAGTTGCAAAATTCAGAACTGCTCACAATATGTGATGATACGGTAAATGTAGCTCTCTGGGAACAAAATTTAACGGACTGTGTCTTTAGTTACCGAAACAAGGATCTGCATTTAGATCTGCAGTATGCGAATTTTAAAAAGCTTCCAAATACTTTTTAGAAGAATGTGTATATATGCATAATAAGTTGAAATATGAAAATAAAGTTATTCATTTTACTTTCCCTGCAATACATGGTAATGTATAGGGAAAGTATTGGAATCATGCCGAAAATCACAACTCGAGTTTTCGACGGATCTACACGTTTCGAGACCTCTAGAATACGAAAAAACCATTTTTAGCGTGACGTCTGTGCGTGTGTCTGTCTGTCTGTCTGTGTGTCTGTCTGTCTGTCTGTCTGTCTGTGTGTCTGTCTGTCTGTGCAGATTTTGTATCCACTGTAACTAAAAAACTAATGGACCGAATTTCACAAAATTTGGTAGGTAAGTCACTTGTGGGCGGGGCTGGTGCTGATTAGTTTTGGGTACGATTCGGAATAAAAGAACCTGCCTTTTTTTGCGAAATGGCCCGCAAAAGTTTGTATCCACTCTAGCTGAAAAACTAATGGACCGAATTTCACAAAACTCGGTAGATGACTCACGTATAGGTCACTCTGGTGCTGATTAGATTTTGGTACGATTCGGAAAAAAATAACCTGCCTTTTTTTGCAAAACGGCCCGCAAAAATCTTCAAAATCTAAACTAAAGAACTACGTATACTCAGACATATCCATTAAATGCCCGTTTAATACGTAATGTTTAACGACGAAAAGAATAAGACCAACCCCATTACACTAGGAATAGCCGTTCTCGAGATATTTTAGTTTTTCGTACTTTCCCTACGCCACTTTTCAACCGCAAAAGCTTGTATCCACTCTAGCTGAAAAACTAATGGACCGAATTTCACAAAATTCGGTAGATGAGTCACGTATAGGTCACTCTGGTGCTGATTACATTTTGGTACGATTCGGAAAAAAATAACCTGCCTTTTTTTGAAAAACGGCCCGCAAAAATCTTCAAAATCTAAACTAAAGAACTTGGTATACTTAGATATATCCATTAAATGCCCATTTAATACGTAATGTTTAACGACGAAAAGAATAAGACCAACCCCATTACACGAGGACTAGCCGTTCTCGAGATATTTTAGTTTTTCGTACTTTCCCTACGCCACCTTTGAAAATAAACCCGGTTACCGAATGAGAACGAAATTTGAATTAAAAGTGAATTACATTTAATTGAAATAAATAGAACGTGGATATAAGTTTGCAGGGAAAGTCATGTGCTGCCCACATCAGATTTTTTACTTTCCCTGCAATACATGGTAATGTATAGGGAAAGTATTGGAATCATACCGAAAATCACAACTCGAGTTTTCGACGGATCTACACGTTTCGAGACCTCTAGAATACGAAAAAACCATTTTTAGCGTGACGTCTGTGCGTGTGTCTGTCTGTCTGTCTGTGTGTCTGTCTGTCTGTCTGTGTGTCTGTCTGTCTGTGCAGATTTTGTATCCACTGTAACTAAAAAACTAATGGACCGAATTTCACAAAATTTGGTAGGTAAGTCACTTGTGGGCGGGGCTGGTGCTGATTAGTTTTGGGTACGATTCGGAATAAAAGAACCCGCATTTTTTTGCGAAATGGCCCGCAAAAGCTTGTATCCACTCTAGCTGAAAAACTAATGGACCGAATTTCACAAAATTCGGTAGATAAGTCACGTATAGGTCACTCTGGTGCTGATTAGATTTTGGTACGATTCGGAAAAAAATAACCTGCCTTTTTTTGCAAAACGGCCCGCAAAAATCTTCAAAATCTAAACTAAAGAACTAGGTATACTCAGATATATCCATAAAATGCCCGTTTAATACGTAATGTTTAACGACGAAAAGAATAAGACCAACCCCATTACACTAGGACTAGCCGTTCTCGAGATATTTTAGATTTTCGTACTTTCCCTACGCCACCTTTGAAAATAAGCCCGGTTACCGAATGAGAACGAAAATTGAATAAAAGTGAAATAAATGTAATTAAAATAAAGAGAACGTGGATATAAGTCTGCAGGGAAAGTCATGTGCTGCCCACATCAGATTTTTACTTCCCCTGCAATACATGGTAATGTATAGGGAAACTATTGGAATCATGTCGAAAATCGCAACTCGAGTTTTCGACGGATCTACACGTTTCGAGACCTCTAGAATACGAAAAAACCATTTTTAGCGTGACGTCTGTGTGTGTGTCTGTGTGTCTGTCTGTGTGCCTGTGTGTATGTCTGTGTGTCTGTCTGTCTGTGCAGATATTGTATCCACTCTAACTAAAAAACTAATGATCCGAATTTCACAAAATTTTGTAGGTAGGTCACTTGTGGGCGGGGTTGGTGCTGATTAGTTTTGGGTACAATTCGGAATAAAAGAGCCCGCCTTTTTTGTGAAACGGCCCGCAAAAGCTTGTATCCACTGTAGCTGAAAAACTAATGGACCGAATTTCACAAAATTCAGTAGATGAGTCACGTATAGATCACCCTGGTGCTGATTAGATTTTGGTACGATTCCGAAAAAATAACCTGCCTTTTTTTGCAGAATGGCCCGCAAAAATCGTCCAAATCTAAACTAAAGAACTACGTATGCTCAAATATATCCATTAAATGCTTGTTTAATACGTAATTTGTAGCGAAAAAAAGAATAAGACCAACCCCATTACATTAGGACCAGCTGTTCTCGAGATATTTTAGTTTTTCGTATTTTCTCTACGCCACCTTTGAAAATAAGTCCGGTTACCGAATGAGAACGAAAATTGAATTAAAAGTGAAATAAATTTAATTAAAATAAAGAGAACATGGATATAAGTCTGCAGGGAAAGTCATGTGCTGCCCACATCAGATTTTTTACTTTCCCTGCAATACATGGTAATGTATAGGGAAAGTATTGGAATCATGTCGAAAATCGCAACTCGAGTTTTCGACGGATCTACACGTTTCGAGATCTCTAGAATGCGAAAAAACCATTTTTAGCGTCACGTCTGTGTGTGTGTCTGTGTATCTGTCTGTCTGTGTGTCTGTCTGTCTGTGCAGATTTTGTATACACTGTAACTAAAAAACCAATACACCGAATTTCACAAAATTTTGTTGTTAAGTCACTTATGGGCGGGTCTGGTGCTGATTAATTTTGGGTACGATTCGGGATAAAAGAACCCGCCTTTTTTTTTGCGAAATGGCACGCAAAAGCTTGTATCCACTCTAGCTGAAAAACTAATGGACCGAATTTCACAAAATTCTGTATATAAGTCGCTTGTGGGTTACCCTGGTGCTGATTAGATTTTGGTACGATTCAGAAAAAAATAACCTGCCTTTTTTTGCAGAATGGCCCGCAAAAGTTGTCAAAATCTAAACTAAAAACCTACGTATGCTCAAATATATCCATTAAATGCTTGTTTAATACGTAATATTTAACGAAAAAAGAATAAGACCAACCCCATTACACTAGGACTAGCCGTTCTCGAGATATATCAGTTTTTTTCGTATTTTCTCCACGCCATCTTTGAAAATAAGTCCAGTTATCAAATGAGAACGAAAATTGAATTAAAAGTGAATTAAATTTAATTGAAATAAAGAGAACGTATATATATGTCTGCAGGGAAAGTCATGTGCTGCCCACATCAGATTTTTAATTTTCTGATATAGAAAATGGTGTGAGGCTCCTTTTAGCAACGCACTAGCGGCTCAATGTAAAACCGGACCGGTGTTGTTACCATTACTTGTAACAATATAGATTAGTAGATTCGAACGGAAAATATACAGGGTGGTTCAGAAGGTCTTAGACAAACTTTAAGGGTAAATCAGGCATACAAAAACAAGCATGTTTTACATAGGAATATGTGACCGCAAACGCTACCGTGGGGCACTACAGATGCAGGAAGAAACAGAAAGAAAGGATTGCAGATAATACAACACAGGTTTATTAGACATGACAATTACAAGAATCAATTACAATTGTTTATCAGAGTATTAAAGTAGGCGTTCAAATTTATTGCCATCGCCAAGCTGTGCAAGTTTCAACCAAGATGTGCAGAGCTATCTCAATATGACCTTTCTTTCAAGACAGATCGTCCGGCCAACACAGTCCCCTGACTTGTCCCCAATTAATTTCATAATGTGGGGGTTAAATCAGAATCTTTGTTTACGAAATCCATGCAACGTGTGGTGCTGACCTTGTCACTAGAGTCGTTGAGGCAGCAGCACGTGTCCGCTGGCGTCAGGCATTTTTGAAAGCATTCGCCAATCCATGCGTCGACGTTGCCAGACATGCATGTCTGCTGATGGTAAGAATTTTGAACCCTTACTTTAATACTATGAAAAGCAACTATAATTCATACTTGTAATTGTTATATCTAATAAAATTATGTTATATTATATGGGTTCCTTTCCTTCTGCTTCTTCATCTGTAGCATCCCACGGTGGCGTTTGCGACCACAAATTCCTATGCAAAACGGGCTTGTTTTTATGACTTAACCTAAACATTTATCTAAGGCCATTTGAAGAAGTAAGTATTTGAAAGAAGTAAATTAGAAACATAAATAAATGGTTCGTTGTAAAAATATCTCGTTTAAATGAATTCATAATGGTATTTTTATTTTGTAAGGAGTTTTTGGAAATAAAAAGGTGGAAACAAAGACATTGAAGTATTCGTCTTTTAAGCTGAAGTAAGGATAGATGAATTAAACTTCGTAGATATGATGAAATAATTTTGATCTTCCTTTAAATTGCAGTAAGCATTCATTATTAACAAAATCCCCTTTCTTTCTAATAACTCTCTCTCTTTCTAGTAACTAGAATGAAGTATCAAGTATCACGTTTAGACACAATTCCGAAGGTCTTAGTTCATCAACTGGCTCGTTTTAATTTTTCCATCGCTGAAATTAAGTGTAATAGTATGCAAGTAACTCCAGAAAACAAATAGAATGTAAAAGCGACAGGAAGTTTGAATTCACTCCCTGACTTTGTTTAAAAAAAGGATCATGTAAGGTAATGCTACCACCATACAGTTCATATACACACAGTTATTTACAGTTCCTACTCATAGAACCAGGGCTCAGTTTCTCCCCTGGCTCGTTTTAATTTTTCCGTCGCTGAAATTAAGTGTAATAGTATACAAGTAACTCCAGAAACAAATAGAATGTAAAAGCTACCGTAGGTTTGAATCCACTCCCTGGCTTTATTTATAAAAGGGATCATATAAGGTGATGCTACCACCATACAGTTTATAAATCCACAGTTACTTACAGTTCCTACTCATAGAACCAGGGCTTAGTTACTCCCCTGGCTCGTTTTAATTTTTCCATAACTTAATTTTAAGTGTAATAGTATGCAAGTAACTCCAGAAAAGTGTAATAGTATACAAGTAACTCCAGCAAAGTGTAATAGTATACAAGTAACTCAAACAAATAGAATGTAAAAGCTACCATACGTTTGAATCCACTCCCTGGCTTTGTTTATAAAAGGGATCATGTAACATAATTCTACCACCATACAGTCAATATACTCACAGTTACTTACAGTTCCTACCTAAAGAACCAGGGCCTTATTAAAGTTTAGATAGTATATGTATGGTATATAACAACATCTATGGGCCAGTTTAGTTTATTTATGCGCTCATTTTCATATTACAGCCAGTGACAGTAATGGGATAAAAAACAGCTTGCAATATGCACTTTTTTTCGCAACTCTCTGTGGAGACGGATAAATTCAGTCTTATGCATCCGGCATCAACTTTTTTAAAGATTGTGCTCAGGCTAATTGATGCAATTGTCAAGCTCACATTTGCTGAACATGCATGTAGGGGGTGTCAACTTGTGCCCAAACTTCATTTCATGCAGGTTGCGTGGGCGAATTGAATTTGTCATTGTCCATAGAGATTAATAAAATTGCGGCATGTAAAGGGTTTAATTGCTACCATTACAGGTATTGGCTATTCCATGCCGAAGAGTGTCTAAAAAGTAAGAAATCGTAACATGTGTTTCTTGCAATCGGAGTGTGATACTAATTATATATAGTGCCTGAGTGGCGAATATATAGAATATTTTGGCACTTGCCCAGAATTCAAGATTCAATTTCTGACTCTGGCTGATTGTTTTTCAGAGGTCAGAATTAGGTTTTATACTGTACACTGCAGTACACCTCAATTAAACGACAAAATCAACTAATAAACAGTAAAGTATTAAATGGACAAAGAGTAAATTGCATCATAGTACAAACAGTTCGAATTATTCGTTTTCAGATTAATTTGTTCTTCTTTACTTCTGTAAGCTTACACATTAGAGCGACCGCAGATGTTGTTCCATAAAACAAAAGTTAAAAAGAAACTGGAATTGAATTTGTCTCAATCCTCTTTTGGTACTCTGTGTTCTTTGTTCAAATGTTTTACGGTTCGAAGACAGAAAATCTAAAATTCTATTATAGAAATTTACTGGCTGGTTTCAGAATAAGTTTATTTCAAAACCTGGAAGCTGTTTTTCTATTATGCGAGATATCAGAGTAAATAAACACGTGTGAAGACGTAAAAAAGAAATTGAGAAAATAAGACCATCCCACCGATGAGATAAATCCTTACAAATCCAATTAAATCCATTGCTATTTAGCTATTAAAAACATGTTTAGCAATCTCACATTTTCATTAAAATAAATTCGAATTGACAAATCCAATTTTGTTCAGTAATTCTTTTCTATAGGAATATTTTATATACTTGTTAAAATAAAAATAAAGCAAGCAATTTGCAGTCTTCGCAAGTGTTGTGCATACTTGGTTCTCGATGGAACTATTAAACATGTTTATACTCTTCTGAACACTTATTTCGTAAAGTCATGTGAATTTTCCGAAAGTGCCATCTCCATAAACGTAAGTGGAAACCTTTAGTGAACCTCTACACTCTTTTTGCAGTTCAATATCATATCGGTCATTATCTAAGATTTATCTATAGACAATTTTGAGAAATTGATGTCTCAAGGAAAATTTTTGAACCAGAAGTAAAAATACAGAAATGGAAATTCTTAATGAACCTCTTCACTTCCTCTAGAATTTGATGTTGAATCCATGTCAGGCATCTAAACTATCTATTCTATCTGAGTATATCTATATATACTATAGATAACTTTATATATACTATGGCTAATCCTGAGAGATAAATGTTACAAGGTAAATGCATATTTTTTATCGGAAGTGACATCACCAGAACCAGAGGTGGATATATTTAGTGAGTCCCTTTTAACCTATGAAATTTGATGATAAATCCAATACCAGTCATTATCTAAGCTCAATCTATAGTCAATCCAAAGAAATACACTGGTTTGTTAATTCTTGACCTGGAACTGAAAAAGAACCGGTAATGAAAGTCTTTAGTTGTTGTTGTTGAGACCCAGACCGTCCGACCTACCGGAAAGGTGTACGGTAACCGTTTGAGAGTCTTTAGTAAACCACCTTTCCTCTTCTGGAGTTTGCTGCTAAATCCATATCAGTTGTCGTCTAAGCTCTCTAAAACCAGTCTGATGAAATAAGAACGAACAAGAAAACACTTAGATACAAACATTGTTATAAACCTGTAAAATGTAGAGCCTGAATTAGGATCTTTGAGTTCCCATATGGGAAAAACACCTTTGAAGGCAGCCATTCCTATTTCGTAAATGTATGGTTGCCATATTTTGACCTTCGGGGTATGCTTACCATATTTGACTATTTATCCCTAACTTGGCGACTTTTGGAGTGTTGTCGAATATACTAGAAATTTCTCGAAATATTGAATATTCTTGGTTATATGAGCCCTTTCAACAAATTTATATGGAGAGTATATTAAAGGAGTCATCCCTCATTTGGAGAGCAGTTGTCGTGATATGATTTAAATTGAATCATGAGATACGTCAGTCCTTTGAGAATAATATAGGCTATTTCGAATATTAAGTGAGCATTTAATTGCTGTTTTAGTGTCTAACAGTCATTTAGTGACCTTGTAAGACAGTTATCAAGCTATTCACTGTATATTGCTCGTGTGTGCTTTTAAATAAAATTGTTAGTTATCCAGAAATTTGGATTTGGATTCTAAGAGTACATCTACGATTTCAAAGGACACGTCGTAGCAATATGGAAGCCAAAGAATTTGCGATATGATTATCTTATGTTACGTTATCACAATTCAAAACTCTTTCAGGATTGCGTTTTCAAGACCGACAATGAATCCTATCATAGTAGAAGTGTTATTGGGTTTAAGCTGTCAACATTGTTATCACTACGAAGTTATCATATCGTTATGGCTTTTAAAAGAAAAAAAAACGATTAAAAAATAGAATATTTAATAATAACTTCTAATTTTGATATTTTAATTCGATTTTACAAATGGTTTAGTATAACTCTTTTGTATAATTAAGTACTGATTCATCAATGATTATCTTATGTTGAGTTATCGCGAATCCATCAAAACACATTTTTCAAAACTGACAATGAGTCCTATCATAGTAAAAATATGAGTTTAAACAGTCAACATTGTTAGTACTAGGAAGTTATCACATGTCGCCCAGGCGGTGAAGTGGATACCGTCTCCGACTGCTGTCTAGTGGGCTTGGATTCGAATCCCGAGTAAGGCATGGTTGTTTTCTTGAGGATGAAGACAGTCTTCCGCCCTCTGGGTCCTCGCTAAATGAGAAGCTGCACCCCCGTTGACCTTCTTCAGCGATGTTGTTTGTGGTAATAAACTTTGTAATCTTGTCTTGTGTCATTCTTTGTCCGTCTTCTGGCATCACTGGTCCTGTTTGTGGTTCCACCGAAACAGGAGGTTATAAGCAACAACAACAACAACAACAGTTATCACATTGCTATCATTTTTAAAGGAAGGACAATATTTTTAAAAATATAATTGTTCATAACAGCTTCCGAATTTGATACTTTAATTCGATTTTACAAATTGATTAGTATGGCTCTTTTGTATAATTAAGGCCTGATTTATCATAGATTATCTTATGTTGGGTTATCACGATTCATAACTCTTTCAGCACTGCGTTTTCAAGACTGACAATGAGTTCTATGGTATTAGAAATATTAATGGGTTTAAGCAGTCAACATTATTATCACTACTAAATTGTAACATTCTTATCACTTTTAGAGGAAGAACAAGATTAAAAAAATATAATTTTTAATAACAACTTCTAATTTTAATATTTTAATTCGATTTTGCAAATTGTTTAATATAACTTTTTTGTATAATTATTGATTTGGATAATTATTGGTCCTAACTTTTTTTGGATAATTATTGGTCCTGATTCATTAATGATTATCTTATGTTGGTTTATAAAGATTCAAAGTTCTTTCAGGTCTGCTTTTTCAAGACTGACGATAAGTCCTATCATAATTGAAATATTAATGGATTTAAGTAGTCAACATTGTTAACACTACTACGTTATTATATTGTTATTACTTTTAAAGGACGAAAAAGATTGAATAATACAGAATTTTTAATAATAACATCTGATTTTGATATTTTAATTCGATTTTACAAATTGTTTATTATAGCTCTTTTGCAAAATAAAGTCATGATTCGTCGACAAAAATTTCTGTTAAATCAAAATGTAATAAACACGTTTATTTTTCATAAATTTTTAAAAGTTATAAGAAACGAAGGAAAAATGATAAAATATGAGATACAGACATATATATGCTAGTCTGCTACATGATGCCCTTATGTCATTAAATCTAGGATGCTTTGCTACCATTGCTTTTTGAAGAAAAATGGTCACAGGTGGTTTCAAAACAGAAATTTGGAGTTTCACTTCAATACGTCGTCTCAACGTCTTGTTTCTTGGAACAAATATTTATATAATTGGAAAGAGGAAATGATAAATTCCGGTACTGATATCCGTGACCTGTTTTCAAATAATTCTCCAGTGCAAAATAACAAAAAGTCAACTTTTTATCAAGTAGGACAGCATGAGACATATATGGGGATTTCTATCGTATTAAGTTTAAGATAGAGTTCAGATTTTATTTTCAACTGTGCAAGCTATTTGTTAAGTATAAAGAAAACGAAACACAGAAAAGAGTTTGCAATGATAAATCGGAAATCTGGGAAAGTAGGAAATATAATATTTTATATAAGTTATTGTTGTGAATGCTGGTTTGTTTGTGGATTCAAGGAGGAAGAAAAATTCCATGCTGGTTTCGGCATAATTGATTATTTGCAGTTGCACTCCCAGTATATGCACAGTCGACCGGTAGAAGAATCCACCAGACTTCCTTTACGGTGCGGGCGGAATTAATAATGTCCATTTTTATGCGTTAGCTTAAAAAAACACAAAAATTAAAATAATGAATTAATTTCTAAAATAGTTAGTTAAAATGCAAAGATATACACGCAATGTTTTGAATATGGAATTGTGCTAATTTTCATTTTTGAATGCGGCGAAATAAGTATCAGAAAACCCAGAAATTCAAATATTTATGCATTTATATATAATATAAATATTAAATATCCAAGAATTGTTTTACGTATTCAGTTTAAATCATTAGAAAGAACATTCAATCTTTTCAATGATTTCAAAATAGAAACTCTGTGATATATTTTCTGGTAGATAAGGCTTTGTTAAATCGCTCAAAATCGTGCTAAAACATAAAATAACTAAAAAACTAATTCGAATTTTTAAAGGAACATGCACATCCCGGATCCTGAAATACCTGTGTACCAAATTTCATGGCTGTAAGGTGCTTAGATTTCCCGCTACTGATAACACAGGCAGACACACAGAAACACGGATATCTTCCTTTATTAGGTAAGAGAATATAGTTACTATTTTTCATTTCATTAAATTGTTCTCTATCAACCATTTATTAGTTAACATACACTAGACTAGACGCTGCAATAAAAATAATCAACAAGCGAAACAACCAGGGTTAATAGAAAGCTGAAACTAACGGTCTAAACTGCCTGGTTAGCTTAGTGACTTCGAGTTTTGCTAGTTAATAACGGATTAAAATTAATTTCAATTGCTAATTTCTAAATTTCTATTTGTAAGACAACCACTACTAGCGATATTAAGCGGTTTTCTTACCTTTAATGTAACATTAGACTATAAGAACAAATTTATTTAAGCAGAAACGAATGATGTAAGATAAACAAATATTTATTTATTTTATGTATAAATAATAGAAAATTCACAGACAGAGATGTAAAAGGGTGGTAAACAGTGTATGAGAGAGAGAGAAGGAGTTGACAAATAAAAAATAGTTTCTTATTTATCTATTTTTTAAAGATTATATCTCTAGACATTTTTACATTTATAAAAATTTTGGTAACATTTAGATTATGCAAATGATAGAAGTAGCATTTAAATAAACGACAAATATATAGCATAGAACTTAATTAAAAAAAATATTTAGTTAAGATAACACATTTTACATAGTTTATTATAAATATTTTTATACGAACAGTCTTTTAATTACTCAAATCTAATTTGGTTAATTAAGCTTCAAGTTCTCCTTCCTTCTGGCATTTATTTTAAAAAAGGAACTGATAAGTAATACAATCAAAACAATCCCATTTCTCTTCTCTTGCGTGTTCTCTTATTTTAAGAAGATGATCAATAAAAACCACCCTTAACTTTTCTTGTAAAAGTTCCACGCTTCATATCTTAGTTTGCTATTCACACATGTAGAGCGTGAGACACCTCCATTAAATTTGGATTAATGAATTAATTCAACGCTCTAACTAATTAATTTTGACTTTCGATGGTATTTCTCAAACGCATTTTTATATTGTAGTGTGTATAAAATAAGAAAACAAATAAGAAACTTAATTAATTAAGAACTCTTTGAAACTTTATTGGTAGATATGCGCAAAAAATTGCATATCAAATTTAATTGAAAATTATTTCTTGCTGAAACGGGTTTAATTTTGTTCATTCTTCAATAAGAGACAAAACGTAAAAATTGTTTGTTTCAATAATATTATAAATTTCTAAAGTAAGCAGTTTGATTATTTTTTTCCATTTTCTTATAACTTACATTTTATATTTTTGATGTGAAATATCTTAGGGCGTATACGGAATACATTATGGAAGCAATATAATGGAGATGAAATAAAATTGAATAACGGAGGTGCCTCCATATTCATTGATGTCTGCGCTGTATTCCAGTATGGGCTTATCGCTTGCGCAGACCGCACGCTTAGTCCATGGATTGACAGCAAGTGTTGGATTGAAATCAGTGTCGGTTCGTAACGTCAGGAGGGGTAAAGAAGATTCAGTGGCGATATTCCTCTCCTCCTCGACCGCAAACATCATCAAAACCTATCACGCTACTGGCATAAGTGTTATCATTTATTATCTAAAAATAACCAAACGGGTCTCAAAAATTCACCATATAATAATAATAATAATAACCCATTCAACCAATAACTTTAAGTGAATTTATCCTAATTCACATAACGAGCTTCCACTGATTCAAACATTTCATCGTCGATAATTTCGTCATTGGCTGTCCGATTCAGATGAGAAAAAATGTATTCTATTATACTATCAAAACTGTAGAATTTGAAAACAAAAATTCTGAAGATAAAATTAAGGACAAAACGTTTTAAAAAACGAAAGGTCTTTTATTTAACACATCCTAAAAGACGTACAAAATATATATTAAAAACTGCCAAAGCGCTTTCGGACGTATATACGCCCTTCATCAGTGGCTAGATGAATAGTAAAAACATGGAATGTTTATATATAGAGTATATAAACATTCCATGTTTATATACTCTATATATAAACAAATTTGCATAAAATATAAAATGATAAACGAACTTACTAAAAATAATACAAGAAATATACATGGAAATCACAAAATAAGTTTAAACGCTTACGAATTTTAAATTATTACAAGAAAAGAACTAATGCAAATTTTAAAAAGCGTCAAGCATGATATTACTGAGAATGACGTCACAAATAACTTTTAAGAGATTTGAATTGCATAGAGTCGAGAATGAGTCGCCAAGCATAACTTAAAATTTGAACAGGATCAAAATTACAAATGGATTCACGGTAAATATAAATAAATATGGATTCATAAAGAAGAATAATACTACATGGATTGTTACAACGAACCAAAAGGAAAGTTTTTTCAAAAACGGGAAGAAATTTATCATAACCACATATTGAGCAAGAGCCATAGAAAGTTTACCAGATTTGACATCGCGAGCATGTTCTGCTAAACGGATGCCAACAATACGTTTTGTACTACCAATGTAAAATTTATAGTCACCAGCAGGGGATAACAGGGGAACGACATACAAGCCAAAGCTTTTAAAGTCATATAAATTCCCAAATTTATCGAATAGAATACGATTAAATAAAGTGGTAATATTAGAGTGAGCGGGTTTGAAACGAAATTCATGACAGAAATTAATAAAAAGACGGAAAATCTTAGAATGGTAAGGAACACTAGATTTGTGGACTAAACGATCTTTAATAGCATTAAGTTTAGTATCATATTGAGTAAATTTAAGGCGAACGGGGGCTAAGATCTTATAAATAAATTCAAAAGAATAAGCAGCCTCATGGCCAAGTTTAAAAATAAAATTAATTTCATCAGTCAAAGCGGGAATAGAAGAGCAAACATTAAAAGCGCGATTAAAATACGTGTTAAAAGAAGCTTTCTTAGAGGATACAGGATGAAAAGAATTAGCGGGGATACAGGAGTTAGTAAAAGTGGACTTACGGAAAACGGAAGTATAAAAACCAAAATCAGAACGGGTGACCAAAACATCGAGGAAAGGCAAGAAACAGTTAGATTCATGCTCAACAGTAAAATTAATCGAAGGGTAAAAACCATAACTTTATCCAAAAGGTGAAGGATATCATTTCAATCATGATCCCAGATAATAAAAACATCATCCACGTAGCAAAGAATAAGTTTAATTGCATTATTTTTAGTAAGTTCATTTGTCATTTTATATTTTATGCAAATTTGCTTTAAACTGGTCTCTATATATATAAACATTCCATGTTTTTACTATTCATGTAGCCACTGATGAAGGGCGTATATACGTCCGAAAGCGCTCTGGCAGTTTTTAATATATATTTTGTACGTCTTTTAGGATGTGTTAAATAAAAGACCTTTCGTTCTTTAAAACGTTTTGTCCTTAATTTTATCTATTGACTGCAGACGTGATACCAATCTTGATTAAAAATTCTGAAGCTCAACATTTCTGGTACTTTGTATCATCGTCACAAAAAACACATATAGGTCTTTTATCATTCGAAATGTGCGATAGGAATCACGTTTGATAATCAATCTATAACGAGTAACATAATTACGCACTATTTGTTTTTAGTTGATTGTCACTAAATTCATATCCATCAGCTTTCTCCTGACTCTGAGAAAATTTACCGGATAATTCTGAACAGACTTAACAAATATTCTATACTATCTTAAAACAGCTGGTACAGTTTTCTCAATGTAGATATCATAATTCATGGACCGGTTCCGTTCTTATCATTATTCGCTCGTCAGCAGTGAGTAGGCTATATCTACAATGGCAGCAAGGAAACTTGCAGCATGACACAATTTTGAGAATCCAGATGGTGAAAAACAATTTCAATTCTACCAATATCAATACCCTACTATCAATACTCGTAATTTGAAACAAGTACAAGTTCAGGATCGATATAATCAATAGCGGACAGTACACTAGAAGGTGATTAGGGTTTTTTATTTAGCACATTTTATAGCAAATGGCAATAAGTAGCGAATTTGGATATCCCCAAACATCTGTGCTACAGAAGTTCTATTTACCCCAGTTTCCCTTTAATAAGTATACAACGTGCCTGAAGATTAAATTTACTCACGGAAATCTCACATACTAGCTTGAATCTTTCTCGAGATTTTGCATGGTTTTAAAATAAATATATCTAAAAATTACAAAACAATGAACAGTAGTATTATCAAATATGTAATACTTAGAGATAAATTTAACAACTAATTTGGCGAAATTTCGCCAGCTTGGTGACTTATTACTATGATGCGAATATTGCGATGTCGCCAAATTAGCAAAAATAACGTGGTAACGAAAATTAGGTCACACCGATGTAATTATATTTCGCATACTTTAATATAAAGGAGTATATCAAAATCAGGACATATTGTTAAATAATTAATCATTTTGTACGTATTTTTACTTTCCCTGCAATACATGGTAATGTACAGGGAAAGTATTGGAATCATGCCGAAAATCACAACTCGAGTTTTCGACGAATCTACGCGTTTCGAGACCTCTAGAATACGAAAAAACTATTTTTAGCGTGACGTCTGTGTGTGTGTCTGTGTGTCTGTCTGTCTGTGTGTCTGTCTATCTGTGTGTCTGTGTGTCTGTCTGTCTGTCTGTCTGTGCAGATTTTGTATCCACTCTAACTAAAAAACTAATTGACCGATTTTCATAAAATTTGGTAGGTAAGTCACTTGTGGGCGAATCTGGTGCTGATTAGTTTTGGGTACGATTGGGGATAAAAGAACCCGCCTTTTTTTGCGAAATGGCCCGCAAAAGCTCGTATCCACTCTAGCTAAAAATCTAATGGACCTAATTTCACAAAATTTGGTAGATAAGTCGCTTGTGGGACACCCTGGTGCTGATTAGATTTTGGTACGATTCGGAAGAAAATAACCTGCCTTTTTTTGCAAAATGGCCCGCAAAAATCTTCAAAATTTAAAATAAGAAACTACGTACTCTCAAATATATCCATTAAAAGCTTGTTTCATACGTAATTTTTAACGAAGAAAAGAATAAGACCAACCTCATGACACTAGGACTACCGTTCTCGAGATATTTTAGTTTTTCGAATTTCTCTACGCCACCTTTGAAAATAAGTGCAGTTACCAAATGAAATCGAAAATTTAATTAAAAGGGAATTACATTTAATTAAAATAAAGAAAACGTGGATATAAGTCTGCAGGGAAAGTCATGTGCTGCCCACATCAGATTTTTTATTCTAAACAAATGACACAAACTTTAGACCACTAGTTCGAAAACGTTTTTAAAATAAATGTATCTAAAAACACATAAAAGTAAAAAGTGGTAATTATTATCACACTTGGCGGCGTAACACTTGGCAAAATACAAATTTTGGCGAAATATTGCCAACATGACATGACGACTTTTGAATGTAGGTTCAAATCGGCGAAAATATCACTAAATTGGCAAAGATGACACTAAGTTAAAAGTAAGCCAAATCGGCGAAAATATCACTAAATTGGCAAAGATGACACTAAGTTAAAAGTAAGCCAAATCCATGAAATTACAATTCACTTATTTTAATATAACAGTTTAGCAGATGCTAGCAAATTATCAAGTTACATGTCTGCGAAATATAAATTAATTAGGTACTTTAAAATTATTTTACATGTTGTCACCCAGAAAAGTGCAAAATGTCAGCATATTTTTCAAAGTTAAAAATAGTGCAAAACATTTGCATTATGTAGGGAAAGTTATGTGCTGCACACATTAAATATTGTTTTCACACATTAGTTTTTGTGTTTTACGTATTTGGGTATTGTGACCATGTAAGCGTTTTGGGATTCTGAAGTAATATCTTTGGTAATTTTAATGGAAGATGTCATATACATTTATTTCTTTAAATAATTTGCTATTGTTTTTATAATTTTTCAAACATGTATTTGACAAACTTTAAGGTCTTCCAAATTCTAGTTTCTGATGAAAATCTGTATGATTCATATATGTATGACCTCAGAAAATGTTCTATCTTCAAAGAA
This sequence comes from Amaurobius ferox, assembly GCA_951213105.1. NCBI lineage: Eukaryota > Metazoa > Arthropoda > Arachnida > Araneae > Amaurobiidae > Amaurobius > Amaurobius ferox. Next base: position 54,219,910 of record OX578138.1, on the reverse strand, counting down.
AAAAATCTGATGTGGGCAACACATGACTTTCCTTATATAATGTAATGAATTTACAACTTTTTCAGTAAAAAAAAAGTTTTTCTTATAGTAGATACTAATATTCTTTCCAAGATATTGAATTTCCGACATTTAGTCGTCATTTTCATTGATTTACCGTCATTTTTATCCATTTGGCGAGATTTTCGTTAATTTGGCAACATTTCAAAATGCCGTCAAGTTGGCGACATTCCGCCAAATTCGTCGCCAAAATCTCGCCAAGCGTTATGGACGAAGAAATAAGTTATTCTCATAGCAGATAAATGACTATTGGCGTTCAAATAATTGGCGTATTACTCAAAGTATCTTTTGTCATAAATGGAACGAGCTAGATCCACGAGAATGATGTCACCCAATTTATCGCATGATATTACATATGAAAAGTGAACATGTTTCTCAATAGGAAATATTTTTTCTTATTTTATATGACTTTTTGATAATTTTCTTGAAAACTGTGCAATATCTCGAGAACGGTTCATGTTAGTGTTCTAAAATTTATGTCAATCGTTTTCTAATGAAAAATTACATAAGAAATGTCCATTTGCGTAACTTTATTAGAGGTTTTGATTTTTTGACGATTTTTTCAAAATCTCATTCGAAAATTTAGGGGGATTTTGAACATTCGATTGCGAATAAAAAAAATAGGCTTCCAGTGTTTACGGATTATGATTTTTGTACCAAATTTGGTTCGAATCGGTCCATTTGTTCGACAGTTATCGTCTCCACAGGCTCACTGACACACACACACACACATACTTTCACACATCCACACACACACACACACACACACACACACACACACACACACACACACACAGACATCACTTCAAAAATGTTTGATTCGTGATCAGGGATGCTTGAAACGTGCCCTCCCGTCGAAAACTCGAATTCGAATTTTCAACCCCGTCACAATACTTTCCTTATACATTATGTATATAAGGAAAGTAATAAGTGGATTGTGAATTTGGACATTCATTTTTAACACTTTACAACAAAGTTGAAAAGTGTTTATGACTTTGTTCATTCTGTCTGTCTGTCTGTCTGTCTGTCCGTTAGCACGATAACTGCCGTAAAAATGAGTTTATCAAAATGAAATTTTAGTATGTTGTTCAGACGGTCTGTAGGACCTATGGGAATATAAATAAATAATATCACCCAATTAGTTTTTTATTGAACCCGGGTTGAAAAAATGAAATACATTGAACCCTATGGGACCTAATTTTTCAAACATTTTTTAAGTAAATTTAAAATTCACGAATTGCTTCGAAATTTTTAGGAAATATTCACATTATCCCATAGAATATATAAAAAAAAATTCAGTAAAATATGTTAAGTAGTTTTTTAATTAAAAAAATTATTTAATATAGGGAAAAAAACAAATTCAATTAAATTCTGACTTTGGGATATCTTCCAGAAAGAAAAGAGAGAGATATTATATAATAAATATCTCTCCATTTGTTTAAACGTTTTGCATATGGGAGTGGCTTCATATTTTAAAACAAATTTGGTAGATAACAATTTTTCATTTTTTTTAAATTTTATATAACTCTTCATGATGAATATTTAATTGATGGCATTTTAAATGCACTTTCCTACGTCCTAGAGAGTTAAAATTTGGTACACAGCTTAAATTTGTTGAACATTTTATTCGACAAAAATTTGATGGATCTTTAAATATAGATCATACATTTTTTTCGAAATGGCCTGAAAATAATCCCCGTTCACTTCTATAAATCATTGGTGTAATATTGTTAAAAATTCTGACATCGTGTCAACATCGTGATTTTTAATGTTCATTTTAATTTATATTTAGTGTTGTAACCGTACTAAAACCGCTTTATTTTTTATTTTTACTGAAACAACGCAATTACAATATATTTGAGTTGAAATGATCATCAAACTTTGATTATTTCTTCAACGAAGCCTAATTTTCACTTATGGAGAATGTAAACACCAAAATATGTAGAATGAGTTGTATAGGAATTGCTGCATTTCTTTAACGCAAAATTACTTAGCTCATGGGGTCTGCAATATAGCTGAAATGAATGAAACATTCACTGATTTTATACAGAGAATCAGACGATTTTTTCGATGAAGTTTTAAACATACAGTTAAATTACTTGTACCTCCATGGTTTTAAGTGTTTAAATAAAATAAATTATTATAGTGTTGTGATGAATGAAAGGAATGGAAAAACGTTTATGAATGAAATGCTGCTTTTATACAGAGAGCCAATCGATTTATATTTCGATGACGTCATTTAAATAAAGTTCATTTGCTTTCGGTGAAGTTTTCAAATATAATAAATTATTGTAGTATTGTGATAATTTTAAAAATATTACCGAGGAATATATCGCATTTTAGAGCTGTTTAAACCAGGCAATTTATATTTCAATGCCGTCATTTGAATGAAGTTCATTTTCCTCGATGAAGTTTTATGTTTTCAAATATAATACATTATTGTAGTATTATGATAATTTTAAAACTATTACCGAGGAATGTATCGCATTTTGGAGATGTTTATATAAAATTGCATTGAAGTTGGAAAGTGTTTCATAATCGATGTATTATGCATGATTGATCTTTGTTGTTTGAATTTATAATAAAACCACTGCTTTTTTAATTATTTAAACAATGTGCCATACGTAAGCAGTTTTTGTGTTCCCCAAACTATCCAAAAAAAATATCCATATTCCACAAATAGCATCAGCTATAAAGTATTTGAAAAGAAAGTATTTCAGGAAATTTCGTAAAAATTCAACCAGAAATCACTTCTTCCTGTGTCTTTATTATTATTCAAACAGAAATCTTATTCCGAATATATCCATGAACTCCATCTTTGCGCTTGCAAAACTTGGAAGAACGAGAAAACGATTTTGAAATATAATATTTAAAATATCTCAGATTCTAATATAAAATTCCACAGAACTACAATAATAACATATCAAGTTATGTCTGATAGATTGATAATATGATAATATATTTTGTAAAGAATAAGAAGTAGAAATTATATCTTAGCTAACGGTTATTGTCCGTTTATAATCGTGTTGCTATGCAACTAGCCGTGTGCTACAAATCAATAAAAAATAAAATTAAACACCTGCTTGTATGTTTGTGTGTTTATGTGCTTGTCTCATCATGATGCTGGAACGCTTCACCGAATTGCATGAAATATTGTGGGTTGCCTTGAAATAGTCCCACTTAAAATTTGATCTATACAAATTTATGTTGATGGTCCCGAACTCGGGACCCGGTGCTTACAAGACCGACATTAAAAGGTTAGAGCAAAAGCTAGCTTCGGTTCCGAACTTATAATTCGGATACTGATTCCTAGCATCCTCGATCGATATCTTTGGCAGGAGCAGAGTCGGCTGCTGCCACCCACTCCACCCCCTGATGAGAAGCCCGGTCGAATTTCGGTGAGAAGGGGAGCCACCTAGAAAACCCCAGTCGTGTCCCCATCCCGGAACTCAGTCGAGGGTTAAATAGCCGGGAGGCGTGTCGTATCTCAGGCGTGGTCAACCAGGAAGGGAGTGCTCGGCGCCTCTAGCTCGGCGCCTCTAGCTCAGCGTGGTGTTGCCATCTCGTGTTAAGATCGTTGGAGAGAGAATGTTGCGTGCACGTATGTCCAGGGTCATCATTATAGGAATTGATGTTGCTAATTCCGAGCCAGGTCCGAACTCGGGACCCGGTGCTTACAAGACCGACATTATAAGGTTAGAGCAAAAGCCAGCTTTGGTTCCGAACTTATAATTCGGGTACTGATTCCTAGCATCTTCGATCGATGTCTTTGGCAGGGGCAGAGTCGGCTGCTGCCACAGATCCATGTTTCGAGTTTCTAGGAAAAGATGTTGTCTAGATATTAATAAAAAAATTAAACCTTCCATAGACATAGCATTATACAGACGGCATGTTTTCCGCAAACTTATCTGTAGTAAATGATATTATGTTGCTAAACAATGGAATTAAACCCAATGAGTAAATATAGAAGATTTATTTGAAATAAAAATTGGTATCACGTTGCTAAGCAACGGAATTCAATAAGTTTATACCAACGATCTTATATACAGAGGTACTACTGACGCCGGCTTCATAAGTAAACGCTCTTCCTTCACATGACATCCCATACAGTCAACTACCAGCATAACCACCTCAACTCTACGACCTTGCTATTTGCTATTTAATGAATCTATTGATATTTTAATTGTATTCCGTATATCTTGTTTTAATTTCATAGATTTTGATTTCTGTTTTCACAATAACAAATAAATTCACTGGTTGTGACTTCACCGGCAGCGCGAATGGTGGCTTATGGCTCATAATATTGCAAAAATACGAATAATGTCTATGTGTATATAAGCTCATTGGATTATACAGCAGATTTATTTGAAAAACACATGATGTTGCTAAGCAACGGAATTAAACCCAAAGGTTACACAACATATAATTTTTATTAAATCTTTTTCGATTTAAATAATTAATATATATATATATATATATATATATATATATATATATATATATATATATATATATATATATATATATATATATATATATTACGGAAAGTCATTAGTACATTAAATTTCTTACGTTAGCTGTTTTATTTTAACAAAGCTTTTTCAAACTCATTTATTGTATTTAACTCAAGTGTATTTAACTAGCATTTATTGTTTTTAACTAGCATTTATTGTATTTAACTAGCCAAATTGTTGAAATAGAATAAAATTCGTGGGGGTACATATTTTAATACCATTTTAGTGCTTTCATTTTGGCATATATTAATCCAATTTCATAGTTTTTATAAATTTGTTTACGAACGAGATCAGGATGTTTAATTCTTCAGATCTGCACGTGAAGATAATTTTGTAGCAAGAACAAATATTTTTGTATACTTCTTTAACGGTGAATCCAATGAAATATTCAATAGTATGCTTTAAATAACAATACCATTTAGAATACTGTAGGAATTTGCACGTCATTGGGAATTTTAAGTTTCTTTATATTATATATTCCGTACGAAGAATAAGTGTGCTGCTTCTATAACATTAAAATGTTAGTTATTTAAAATTTCTCACAATTTAGATAATTTAACGTATAACGTAAAAAATTCGTAATTCATCCGGAATTTGAATTATGGGTTTGCGTCCGGCCAATCTGCGCTCATTCCAGTGAGTTACAGATAGAAAATTATTTAATTCTGCAGTTGAAGTGGACCAGTGATGTTATGCACCCATCTGTCATCTCAACGGATCAGCGGGTGGTTTCTGATTGCTTGCACTTGGACGATGGGCTATTCGCAATGGGCAATCAACTAGTTTCATATAAAATGCATTCTTGCTTAGACAGCAGAATGAAATTTTGTTTATTAGCGTATGTTCGGTTATAAAATAGTAAATGCTTGAAATATTGGACAATGATAAAATTATCTTGATTTGTTAGGTTGTGAGATTCCTTGCCACTGCTGGATAGCCCAAATGCGTGAGATAAGAAGTGAAAGCTATTGTCTTTCACGGGTTATGTGTCATATTGACGTCTCTGTTTACAACTAAGTGGGCCATTTTCTCTGAAAGGAATTTTTCATTTTTCTTGTTACAATATATTTTTTTTTCTGTTTTTCAACTGGTTTTCTGTATTATATTTTAGCATGGGTGGTTTAAACTGAAAAAAAAAAACAGTATCAACGATCATTTTGTAGAAATTAAATAGAAAATGCAAATTTTTATTTCCAAGACAAGTAAATGACATCATGACAGGAAATGACACTTAATATAAACAACTGCTTCGGTAGTATATATGTACAAGGTTGTGAGTATATATATATATATATATATATATATATTTATATATATTTATATATATATATATATTTATATATATATATATATATATATATATATATATATATATATATATATATTGACAATCTTGTAGAGACAATAACTTCGCTGCGTACTTCCATTAATGACCATTAACATCCACCACCACATCCGCGCACTCTCGTATAAAGATAACAGCCGAAGCTACACGACGACGATTCACACTTTCATCTTTCTCGGATACCAATACGAATTCGACACGATAATCTAACGTTTGCCTCTTTTTATAGTCCTGGCCAATCGTGCGTACGTGATTCTCGAAAATAGAGTTGAGGCGTTTCGTACATAATTTAGCATAATAAAAAGTAAAATTAACATACGATAATAATGAATAATAGAATCCTCACAAACTTATATTTAGAACTAACTTATTATTTGTTTTATCTTCTAAAAAGGAAATCTGATTTAAATGCAATTCACCTGGTGCAATGTCATTCCTTTGTCTTCCAAGAAGACAGGTAAATGACTACAGGGGAATGACAAATCATGTGATTTTACTTTCTTTGTATATGAGTTTTATTTGCATTTAAGCCCAATTTTATATTCAGTTTACTACACTAACTAGGCTCAGTCACATATATATTAAAAAAATATTTACTTTATTATTCTGATAATAATTAAAGACAGGTGAATGACAAGGAATAAAAATACCCCAAAATTTTCAGTTTTATAATATTTTCCTGCATAGAATGATAGCTAGAACATAGTCTAACTCTTGAAATGGTGAATATGTACTTTAGTAAATATAATAATACTTTAATTATATTGTATTGTCATCTATGTACAGAATGAGGTGTTAAAATTTAAAGACGGGTGAATGACAAAAAGCTATGGGATAGCGGTAAAAAATTAACTTAAAATATTGCTTTAATGCATAGTGGATTTTTGACACACGGGGGAATGGCGTTTAATAAAAAAACTAAATATTAAAAATATAAAATGTTTTTTAGCTAATGGGTGACAAATATAAACAACAATATAGTAAAACTGATCTGTGTCCAAAATCGGTTCCAAGTCATGCAAACTTGTATTAAAACATCTGAGACATGTAAAACTCCCGTTTACAGAAAATTACCCATATAGAATCTTGAGATTTGAATTCCTTCTAATAGTTTTCATAGTATCCTTTTCCCTCCGAAATTTTATATGTTAAGATTTTTAGAATACTGCAAAAAATATATGATAGGTTGAGTTTTACTATATTTTTCTATGTGTGTTATGTCATTTACATAAAAAATTTGCTTCTCAGCCATTCCTTGTGTTTTGCATAAGATTGGATTGCTTTGGAGAATAATTTTAAAGAAACCTGAAATTGCCGATGTGTTAGATGAACATAAAAGGTAGATGTCTGAAAAGTTAAATGGTTTTGCCCATTTTGGATAAGATGGCCGATCAAAGAGGTTTAAGTAATTTAGAGAACACGGATGATCACACTAAATTAAATCACACTAAATAAAGTTCTAAGTTTTCAAATATAATAAATTACTGGAGTATTGTTATAATTTTAAATATATCAGCGCTGAATGTATTGTATATTAGAATTGTTTAAATAAAATTGCATTTCAGTTGGAAAATTTTCATAATCAATGCATTGTGCATGATTGATTATTCTTGTATTTAATTGATTTTTTCCTGTATTCATCCATGTTTCTTTGATTGTATAATGGGTATTATCGGGAAAAAATTACTTAACTATATTCTTGAATAATACGATTTTAGCTAAGGGAGAAATACAAATTAGGTTATAATTAAAACCATAGTTTTGAAATATGAACTAAGTTAATTAAACTTGAAATAATTGCCTCAGACTAATATAGTAAAATTTATTTTTCTTTGCACTTTCGTACTTGCTATAGCGGATATATATGTCGAGCTAATAATAGAACCCAAGGTAATTTAAAATCCTAAATATGTTCTCATGTTTTTGTTTAATTAAATTGAGCTAACTAATAAAAATGTACCTAATTATATTTAATATAATTTTAATAGGTTAGACAGAACATCTTAATAAGGCACAGAAACATTTTTAATTTGTGAAGAAAAAGCTATGCTTTTAGTGCTTAATTATTATTGAAACACTACTCTTAGTAAGCGGGGGAAAAATAAATGAATTCTAATTTTTGGAAATCATTATCAATCCATTATCTGCTCTATAAAATAAATGTAATTTCGAGTTTAGTCATTCTTAAAACCCATTTTTACTTCCTCGGTATTATTTAGGCTTGGAAATATTATTTTCTTATCAGGCACAATTTTATCGAAATCGAAAACCGGTATGTTTTGAGGGAATGTGATTAATTAAATTATCTGATGTAGCCAGTACATAACCGTCCCTACAAACAACTACTCAGTTTGCTCCATATTTTCCGCAATGTATTAATGAGTGTGGAAGCAATCAATCAAATCAAATCTGACAAAAAAAATTAAGCATTTCAAGAATCATTTTGTGCGATTATTACAATTAGTGAGTGATGGAACACTACTGATTTTAAACCAGAGTGAATGTTTGAAAGTTAATCTTATTTTCGAATGAATTTCTTTACACAGTCTTCAATAATAAGTAAGTAACCATTTCCGTAATTAATCATTTCCGTAAACAATCATTTTCGCCGTAATTTTTATTAGTAAACGAAAGACGCCAATTTTGGAAAAACAGCGTGAACGGGTATAGAGATATTTCACTTTTTTCAAATAGATTTATCGAAAAATTACATGAAATTCAAAAAATATAGTAAGTATCATTCAATATTTTGACTTCCAAAATGCAATATTTTCCCACAAATCTATGAACATCATTCTCGTGGTTCTAGTTCATTCCATTCATGAGAGAAGGTGCTTTATATTCTAGTTTTGTTTGCCAAATATTCGCCCATGGTAATTTATTTCACAACATGTTCAGTATCAGTTTACTGCATTCTGATGAGAATTTTGTACATGCATATGAATAATTTACTCTGTTTGGACTCATAATTTACCAAGATAATCAAATTTTAATTTATGTGGTGTTAATTAAATGCCAAAATCTATGGATCTTGTACATTATTACTTCGCTTTCAAAGAAATAATGCCGTAGCATTATGTAGTGAAATTCATGTGTTGACCACATCAAATTTTTACTTTCCCTATATATGTAGTATAACATATAGGGAAAGTATTGTAATAGAGCCGGAAATTCGAATTCAAGTTTTTGAAGAAAATTATTTCAAGCATTCCTGTACTCGAATCGAGCGTTTTTGAGGACATGTACGTGTGTGTGTGTGTGTGTGTGTGATGTATGTATATTAGTGCACATGCATGTTTGTGTGGTATGTATGTCAGTGTATGTAACAGTGAGTCTATTGCGTAGATATCTCACAAACGAATGGAGCGTTTTAGACGAAATTGGATACAGATATTACAATCCATGAATACTGGAAGCTTATTGTTTTTATACGCAATCTCGTTTAAAAACAATATTTTTACGTTTTTATACGTTTTTATATAACGTTTTTATATAACGTTTTCATACGTTTTTATACAATAGTTTATACGTTTTTATACAATAGTTTATACGTTTTTATATAACGTTTCTATAAGTTTTTATACAATAGTTTATATGTTTTTATACGCAATTAATTTTAAATGTTCCGAAAAGTCCCCAAAATTTAGAATGAAATTTAAAAAAATCATTAAAAAAAATCTTAACTTTTAATAATGTTACAAAAAATTATCATATTTTATGTAAATTTTTATTAGAAAAACGAAAGCTAGCCTGAACCTTTCTCAAGACATTTCACGATATTCACATTTCAAGACATTCACGATTCCATAAAGTTCATTTGTTTTCGATGAAGTTTTCAAATATAATAAATTATTGTAGTGTTATGATAATTTTTAAAATGTTACAGAGAAATGTATCGCATTTTAGAGATGTTTAAACCAAGCAATTTATGTTGCAATGCCGTCATTTGAATGAAATTTTTTATGAATGAAATGCTGCTTTTATAGAGAGAGCCAGGCGTGTTATTTTTTCTATGACGTCATTTGAATGAATTTCAGTTGTTTTTGATGAAGTTTTCAAATATAATAAATTATCGTAGTATTATGATAATTCCAAAATTATTACCAAGGAATGTATAACATTTTAGAGATATTTAAACCAGGCAATTTATATTTCAATGCTGTCATTTGAATGAAGTTCATTTTCTTCGATGAAGTTTTCAAATATAATAAATTAATGTAGTATTGTGATAATTTTAAAAATATTACCGAGGAATGTATCGCATTTGAGAGATGTTTATATAAAATTGCATTGAAATTGGAAAGTGTTTCATAATCAATGCTTTATGCATGATTGATCGTTCTTGTTTTTTCGTGACTTCATTAGACCTGCCTTGGGTAGCAAGTTACCCTCGTAGGAGTCTATTATCAAGTGGGGTATCAATGGGAAAATTTTTTCAAGCCCTTTAAAGTAAAACGTAACACCTTATAGTTGCAATCACTTGAACCTACGATGAGGATTTTTCAAATCTTTTATAAAATTTCAGAAAAAAAAATGAATTCTGGTAGAGAAATTCGGGTTAAGACACACTTCAGTTATTTTATAAACGTGATGTGACTATAAGTAACGAGAATTTTTCACAATTTGTCGAATTAAAGGTAGAATGTAAATATGCCCTTTTTTATTATGTTTAGCATTTAACTATTAACAACATTACCAGTAAAATTGGATATCTCTGTAGATTTGGGAATATAGATGCAATGAATTTTAACTTGTGAAATGTACCCCTACATACCGAATTCGTCAATGAATTTATCCATGTTTTCATGAAGTCTCTTGTGTATTTTTTGGAAAAATATTACTTAATGATATGTTTTAACACACTTTCAGCGAAGAAAACGAAATCAAAATAAGGTTATAATTAAATAGTTTTGAAATTCGAATTAAGTTTAATGAACTCGAAATAATTGTCTCAGACAAAAACAGCAAAATTGCGTTTTTCTTTGCACTTTTTTACTTGTTATGTCGGATTTCGATCACGAACTAATAAGCAAACAATTTGAAATCTTAAATATATTAACATGTTTTTGCTTAATTAAGTTGAGTTAACTAATTGGTGAAAAGGTACTTAAACATTTTTAATCTAATTTTCAAATAAGGTACATAGAAAATATTAATATTTGTTAGGTTAAAGCTGTGCTTTTGGTGCTTAATTAGATTTAAAACGTAAGCGGAAGAAAAACAATTCAATTTCAAACATCGAAAATTATTATCAATCCAATGTTTCTCAATAAAATAAATTTCATTTTGAGTTTAGCAATTTATAAAACATATTTTTACTTCCAAGGTGTTAATTAGGAAGTAGTATTTTCGTATTTTGAACTATTTTATTCCAATTGAAAACCTATACGTTTTAAAGGAATGCCATTAATTATAATACTCGTATATCTGATTTGAGCACAAACAACCCTACTAACACCTACTTATTTTGATTCATATGTTCAGTAACAGTATATTAATTTAGGTTATATCGCGCAAAATATGAAAAATAAGATATTTGCTTATTTCAAACTAGCCAATTTGCAGTTATAAAATGATTTCCTTTTGATGTGAATAATTGCAATTATAAAATAATTTTTTTTTTTGTGAATAATTGCAATTATAAGATGATTTCCTTTTGATGTGAAAAATTGCAATTATAAGATAATATCCTTTTAATGCGAATAATTGCAGTTATAAGATGATTTCCTTTTGATGTCAATAATTGCAATTACAAGATGATTTCCTTTTGATGTCAATAATTGCAATTACAAGATGATTTCCTTTTGATGTGAATAATTGCAGTTATAAGATGATTTCCTTTTAATGCGAATAATTGCAGTTATAAGATGATTTCCTTTTGATGTGAATAATTGCAGTTATAATATGACTTCCTTTTGATGTGAATAATTGCAGTTATAAGATAATTTCCTTTTGATGTGAATAATTGCAATTATAAGATAATTTCCTTTTAATGTGAATAATTGCAGTTATAAGATGATTTCCTTTTAATGTGTGTGATCGGGGTTTCGCTGATGAAAAAAAAGGAGTGTTACAAAAAATGAAAACATTTTGAAAGATTATTCTTTCTAATCTCATAGATAAAACTGTAAATAATCTTTTTCTTGTTTTGTCGAAAATAGAGTCTAGATTGTGAATATATGAAAGTAATTTTTATATTTAGAGCATTTTATTAAAACGATTTTTTTAACAAGAAAGATTAATCATGCATAAAGCATTGATTATGAAACAATTTCCAACTGAAATGCAATTTGTTGTAAACATCTCTAAGATGGAATACATTCAGCAGTGATATTATTTAAATTATCACGGTACAACAATAATATATTTTGCTTGGAAACATAAAGCTTCATCAAAAAAGGCAATGCTCTAAAATCGTCTGTTTCTCTATGTAAAATTAATGAATATCTCATTCATATCACTTATATTCCAGTCTCCAGAGCTAAATAATTTTGAACTAAAAATACCCCAATTCTTATGCATCTTGCAATCGCTTGATTTGTTTACATTCTGCATACGTTAAAATTAGGCTTTGTTGCAGAAATAATCAAAGTTTAGTGATCATTTAAAATAAAATATATTATAATAGAGTAGGCACATAATTTACATATACAAATAATATGCAAACATAATGTGGTTTTAGGACGGATGCTACTATGACGGGTACTAAATATAAATATAAGGGTTCCATAAGAATCACGATTTTCACTAAGCGAAAAAAAAATGGATGTCATATTTTATTTTGCAATGAGTCTCGTGATCTTTTCATATAATATGGGTGTAATTATTATTTCAATTTTTATTTAAAAAATTATTTAACATATTTAAATGATTTTTTTTTGCACAATTTACGTGGTAATTTGCATATTTCCTAAAATTTTCAAAGCAATTTGTGAATATTAACTGTGTTTAAAAATGTCTGAAAAATTAGGTCCGATAGGATGCAATGTATTTTATGTTTTTAACCCGGGTTCAATCCAAAACTAATTGGGTGATATTATTCATTTACATTCCTATATGTCCCACAAACCGTCTCAAAAACATTCAAAACTTTCATTTTTATAAAGTCATTTTACATCAGTTATCGTGTGAACGAAGAGACAGACAGAATGAATAAAGTCATAAACACTTAACAACTATGTTGGTAAGTGTTACAAAATATCTCTCTGAGCGAGTATTATTTTCATTTTTCTAACTTTTAATGAAAATATATAGTAAAGAAAGAAGAAATATATTAATAATAAACAGAGAAGACATATATTAATAGTAAACAAAAAATGTGTACTAGAATGTTTAATATTATAAAATCTATATATATTATTAAAAAAAAACTTACATAGTTTTGAGTAATTTTATTGTCAATTTGAAGAAAATTCAAAATTTTCCGCTTTCCAATTTCGTAATGCATATATCGTAAAAACTAAAAGAGCTAGCTATAAACTAAGCCAGAATTTATTGGCGTTTGAAAGCCCTACATGTGCATACAATTGTATTTTGGATCGAGGTGAAAGTTTTGGAAAAACTTTAAAAAGTACATTTCCAAATGAGTTGTTCTTTCATTTTTAACACTTTACAACAAAGTTGAAAAGTGTTTATGACTTTGTTCATTCTGTCTGTCTGTCCGTCTGTCTGTCTGTCTGTCCGTTAGCACGATAAATGCCGTAAAAATGACTTAATCAAAATGAAATTTTAGTATGTTGTTCAGACGGTCTGTAGGACCTATGGGAATATAAATGAATAATATCACCCAATTAGTTTTGGATTGAACCAATTAGTTTTTGGTTGAAAAAATGAAATACATTGAGCCCTATGGGACCTAATTTTTCAAACATTTTTTAAGCGGATTTAAAATTCACAAATTGCTTCGAAAATCTTAGGTAATAGTCAAATTGTTCCATAAAATATATAAAAAAAATTCAGCGAAATATATTCAGTAGTTTTTACTTTCCTTATATACATAATGCATAAGGAAAGTATTGTGACGGGGTCGAAAATTCGAATTCGAGTTTTCGACGGGAGAGCACGTTTCAAGCATCCCTGATCACGACTCAAACATTTTTGAAGTGATGTCTGTGTGTGTGTATGTGTGTGTGTGTGTGTGTGTGTGTGTGTGTGTGTGTGTGTGAAAGTATGCATGTGTGTGTGTGTGTGTGTGTCAGTGAGTCTGTGGAGACGATAACTGACGAACGAATGGACCGATTCGAACCAAATTTGGTGCAAAAATCACAATCCGTAAACACTGGAAGCCTATTGTTTTTATACGTGATTGAATGTTCAGAACCCCCCTAAATTTTCGAATGAAATTTTGAAAAAATCGTTAAAAAATCAAAACCGCTAATAAAGTTACGCAAATAGACATTTCTTATGTAATTTTTCATTAGAAAACGATTGGCATAAATTTTAGAACGCTAACATGAACCATTCTCGAGATATTGTACATTTTTCAAAAAAATTATGAAAAAGTCACATAAAAAAAAGAAAAAATTCCTATTTAGAAACATGTTCACTTTTCATATGTAATACCATGCGATAAATTGAGTGACATCATTCTCGTGGATCTAGCTCGTTCCATTCATGAAAAAATATACTTTGAATAATACTTTTGTATTAGAACGCCAATAGTCATTTATCTGCTGTAAGAATAACTTTTTTCTTAGTGCATAACTCTTGGCGAGATTTTGGCGACGAATTTGGCGGAATGTCGCCAACTTGGCGACTTTTTTGAAATGTTGCCAAATTAATGAAAATCTCGCCAAATGGATAAAAATGATGCTAAATCAATGAAAATGACGACTAATTGTCGAAAATTCAATATCTTGGAAAGAATATTAGTATCTACTATAAGAAAATCCTATTACTTTCCTTATATACATAATGTATAAGGAAAGCATTGTGACGGGGTCGAAAATTCGAAATCGAGTTTTCGACGGGAGAGCACGTTTCAAGCATCCCTGATCACGAATCAAACATTTTTGAAGTGATGTCTGTGTGTGTGTGTGTGAGAGAGAGCCTGTGAAGACGATAACTGACAAACGAATGGACCGATTCGATCCAAATTTGGCACAAAAATCACAATCCGTAAACACTGGAACCCTATTGTTTTTATACACAATCGAATGTTAAGAACACCCCTAAATTTTCAAATGAAATTTGGAAAAAATAGTCAAAAAATCAAAACCACTAATAAAGTTACGCATATAGACATTTCTTATGTAATTTTTTCATTAGAAAACGATTGACATAAATTTTAGAACGCTAACTTGAACCGACCGTTCTCGAGATATTGCACATTTTTCAAAAAAATTATCAGAAAGTCATATAAAATAAAAAAAAAATATTTCCTCTTGAGAGACATGTTCACTTTTCAGTAATACCATGCGATATATTGGATGACATCATTCTCGTGGATCTAGCTCGTTCCATTCATGAAAAAATATACTTTGAGTAATACTTTTGTATTAGAACGCTAATATTCATTTATCTGATGTAAGAATAACTTATTTCTTTGTCCATTATGCTTGGCGAGATTTTGGCGACGAATTTTGGCGGAATGTCGCCAACTTGGCGACTTTTTGAAATGTTGACAAATTAACGAAAATCTCGCCAAATGGATAAAAATGACGCTAAATCAGTGAAATGACGACTAATTGTCGAAAATTCAATATCTTACTATAAGAAAAACCTATTTATTTTACTGTAAAAGTGGTAAATTCATTACGTTATATAAGGAAAGTCATGTGTTGCCCACATCAGATTTTTTAAATAAAAATTAAAATAATAATTACACATCTTATATGAAACGATCACGTGACCATGATATGAAACGATCACATGACCCACTTCAAAATGATATATGGCATCCATCTTGTTTCAAAATCGTGATTTTTTTAAGTTCTTTTTAATTCATATTGAGTGTTGTATCCGTCCTAAAACTACTTTATTTTTACTTAAATTCTGTGCATCTACATACTAAAACAACACAATGACAATATATTTGAGTTTAAATTCTCATTCAAATTTGATTATTTCTACAACTAAGCCTATTTTTCTCCAATGTAAAATGTAAACAGCAAAATATGTAGAATGAGTTGTATTAGAATTACTGTATTTCTTTAACACAAAATAATTCAGTCCATGGAGTCTGCATGGCTGATATGAACGAAATATTAATTGATTTTATAAACAGAAGGACGATTTTTTTCGATGAAATTTCAAGCATAGAGTTTGATTTTTTGTAGCTCCATGGTCTTAAACAAAATGTTTAAATAAAATAAATTATTATAGTATTGTGATGAATGAAATGAATGGGAGAAAGTTATGAATGAAATCCTGTTTTTATAGAGATCCAGGCGTGTTATTTTTTCCATGACGTCATTTGAATTAATTTCAGTTGTTTTCGATGAAGTTTTCAAATATAATAAATTATCGTAGTATTATGATAGTTTTAAAAATATTACCGTGGAATGTATTGCATTTTAGAGATATTTAAACAGGCAATTTATATTTCAATGCCGTCATTTGAATGAAGTTCATTTTTTTCAATGAAGCTTTAAGTTTTCAAATATAATAAATCAATGTAGTATTGTGATAAGTTTTAAAATATTACCGAGGAATGTATTGCATTTTCGACTTTTTTAAATAAAATTGCATTGAAGTTGGAAAGTGTTTCATAATCAATGCTTTAATCATGATTGATCTTTCTTGTTCATACTTCCACTAGAAATGCCTTCGAAACTATGACAGACAGATCTAAATTGCAAGTGATAAAAATATGTATTAGGAAATTTAGTTTATAAATCTATATCTTGAAAAAGGTCTTGTAGTTGTCTTCTAATCTCTTATGGTCTTAGCTCTTTTTTTTATATTTTTTTTCAAATTTGGAATGCTTATATCTTGGAAACTAAAAGAGATAGCTATAAACAGAAAGTAATGCTTTGCAACATTTTGAAAAAGTCTTATAAGTATATATAATCAATTTTGCTTCGAGTTATATTCTTTTCGATATTACAAAAGTTGGGGTAGGTTTTTTTAGAATATTATTCATGCTATATTGTATTTTATTTGAGCTCCATCGGACTGGAGCCACCGCTGATTTTTTTCCATTTAGAAATTTAGTACATTTTAAAATGGCATAAACTTGTAAAAAATTCCAATAAATGAACTAAATTATACAAGCAGTCATGGTTTATCCTAGCATGATTGGGTTTATATTTATTCGTTCAGACGTCAAAAGTAAAGTTTAAAAGGTATTTCATTAATACATTTAAACATATAGAGTTTCTAATTACAGATTTTGCAGATTTTCACAGGCCTTTTCTGAGGGCGCGGTAGCCCAGTGGTTAGCGCGCGGGAATTGCACTCGGTAGTCCCGGGTCGATTCCCTCCGCTGCCAAAACTTCCACCGTGTTCACGCGGAGTACGATCACGTTAAACATGTGGGTCCGTAAGTCCTTCTGAGAGGTTGGTGGTAAGGGAAGGAGGGTGCGGTCCCTGTGGTTGCCTCCCCCACTGGGCTCCGGTCTAAATTGGGTGGCACTTCCCGGCCGTCAAAACAGTTACCTTACACCTTTCTAGTAGGTCGGACGGTCTGGGTCTCCACAACAACAACAGGCTTTTTCTGGAAAAGCCGGTTCTAATTCCTCAATAGTTTAAAAATATAATCATGACTGGTGTAGCGTGTAAGACTTTACTATCAAATTTTTGAAAAGTTCATTGGACCGCTTTTTCAGTGCTTAGCGAGCGAGGATTACATTTGGACGACCGAAGTTTGATTCCCATCTCAGACCAAACTGACCCCGTGTTCAAGCGGAATACTTAGATTTTATATATGTGGATACGTAAGTCCTTTCGAGAGGTTGGTGGTAGGGAAGAAGGGTGCAGTTCCTGTGGATACCTTCCCCACTGAGTTCCGGTCTAAATTGAGTGGCATATATCTTAGAGCATATATATTAATGGCATATATCTTATAATATCTTAGTGGCATATTTCTTAGTGCATATATCTTAGTGGCATATATCTTAGAGACATATATCTTAGAACATATGTCTTAGAACATATATCTTAGAACATATATCTTAGATACATTGCCGTCCAAACAAATGCCTTAGACCAGGATGCACAGACCGTGGCCCGCCTCACCATGTATTATTTTTACTTTAACAAGCCACACGACATATCATTTTTAAAATTTTCACATGGGCACAGCAAAGTAGCTGTGGCGCCAGGCATGGCACCAGCCGTAGCACGCCAGGGACATTAGTTATTATTTTGTTGTCAGTGCATGCTCCATCCGCATGGTTTTAAGTCGCATTGTATTTTTTGGTGTGTTTGAATTGTTGGCGATAAAGATAAATAACTGTTATTTAATATATTTCGGTCAACCTTGTAGGTATCTATAGCCTATTTACTTACGATAATCAGTTATTAATAATGTTAACAAATTTTGTAATTCGTCTGTTTGTCATATGAGTATTTTGTTTCCATAGGTGTGGATGCCACAATTAATTATCACCCCTTGGAAATGGTAAAAAAAATGATATCTATAATGGACAAAGCAGGGCCAAGTAGGAAACGCAAAGTATAGGACGAAAAATTGCAGTTTCAGAATTGCTTGACCGAGAAATGTTGTTTTTTGCAGTCGTTTAATAATATCGTGTGCTTGATTTAAAATAGTGCTGTAGGTGTCCCGAAAGAAAATCGCGAAAATCGATCTATAACATTCTTTATGTAGGCCAAGATTAGAAACAATTGGCATGCGTTGAATGTTTCGTAGTAATGAATACGATGTCTCAACGACATGACTTAGCCGAATCGGTAACCTGAAGGGCTGTTGGTCGTTAGAGACAGGTCAAACGCAACCGTTGTAGCTAAAGCCCTTGGAGTGTCACAAAGTGTCATTCCCAGGCTATGGAATTGATTTATGGAAACTGTAAATGTTAGTCAGAGACCAGGACATGGTCGTAGGCATGCAAAAACACAAAATAAGAACCGGTATTTAACACTAACGGTCATAAGAAATCTCAGTATGAACGTGACTCTTTTGCAACAGCACCTTCGGAGAGCTAGTGGCACCCGTGTTATAACCCAAACGGTTCGAAACCAACTCCATCGTGTTGGTTTTTATGCTAGCAGACCTATGGTTTGTATTTCCTTAACTGCAAGCTACCGTGCTGCCCGCAGAAGGTGGGCACAAGGGCATGGAGACAAAAAGAATGAAACATGTTCTCTTCTTAGACGAATCCCGCTTTAGTGCACAATCTGGCAATAGGCGAATTATTATTTGGAGAGAAAGTGGCACTCGAAATAATCCAGCATTTTTGAATGAAAGGGTCAAATTTGGAGGAAGAGGGGTGATGGCCTGTGCCAGTATCTCTATTAGTGGTCGTACCGAACTCTACATCATCAGAAATGGATCACTGATGGCTCAGAGATTTAGGGATGAGATCCACGGACATTTTGTGATTTTTTACGCTGCAACATTCGGTGATGAATTCATTCTCATGGATGATGATGCTAAACCATATCGTGTTCGGTTAGTGGACGACTTCCTTTTCGACGAAGGAATCCTTCGAATGGATTGGTATGCATATTCCCCAGACATGAACCCAATAGAACATATTTGGGACATTCTAGGGAAAAGGGTTGCTGGTCGCTTATCTCCCCCAGAAACAGTTCAGCAGCTGGAAACCGCTTTTCTACAGGAATAAGAGAGAATACCCCAATCTCTCCTTAATAATCTCATCAATACCATGCCACACAGGCGTGCAACATTGCTTTCGGTCAGGAGAAATCATACCCCTTATTGAAACTCAATTTTATCCGAGAAATCACATTCTTTGGCCGTTTTCATAACATGTACAAAATGAGCATTTTTTTTTTTTTTCTGAAAAAAAAACAAGAATAAAATTTAATTATACCTCGTTCTGTGCGTATTTTTTCCTAATAGCTTACAACATCTGTGGATCATATATCAGCCAACAAAATTTCTCTCATCCGCATTGCCAAAATCATAATATCCCCTAATTATTTTGAGAAGTTTAGCAAAAAGTTGCCGACCATTTACAGACGGAGACTTCGTTAAAGATTGCTTTCAGATAGCTCCTAAAAAATTGTTCGGAATCAACCAAAAATTTTGAGAAAATTCAGTTAAACAGGATGATTGTGCAAAGAAGAATTTCTGCAATTTCAGAAAATGTAAAGGACCAATTAGCATCTTATTCAAAAAAATGTGCTTACTTTTTATTGGCTATTAATGAATCAACTGACATCACTTACCCAGCCCAGTTGTTAATATGTATATGTATAATAACGGACGAGTTTGCGGTGACTGAGGAGCTGATTGGAATGATTTCATTGTAAGATCAAACGAAAGGTAGTGACATGTTCGCTGGGCTTTTGGAACGGCGTTCCAAAATTGATTTAGATCTGACAAAATTACCAGGTATCACGACTGACGGAGCTACTTCCATGATAGGAGCTAAATCTGGATTGGTAACATTATTGAAACAGCATTTGGGACGGTACGGCGATGAGTTGATACAATTCCACTGTATAAGCCAGCAGGAGAACTTGTTCCCTAAGAAACTGGGATCTGAACATATTATGAATGTTGTAGTTCAAACAATTAATTTTATAAAATCCCGTGGTCTCAATTATCCATAGTTTAAAAAGTTTCTTGAAGACATTGAAAGCGAATATGATGAATTGATTTTTTACGCAGAAGTGAGGTGGCAAAATCGTGATCAAACATTGGCGCGGTTCCTAAATTTAATTGATAAAATTGAAATTTTCATGATTGAAAAAAAAAATGTCCCTGACATTAAAAGTCCGGATTATTTATGTGACTTCGCTTTTCCGGTTGATATTACTAATCATTTAAACATGTTAAATACGCGACTTCAGGGCAAAGATCAATTGGTTACTCAACTTTACGGCCAAGTTCTGTCTTTTCAGTGCAAGTTAAATCTATTTCAAATCCAACTGAAGTCAGATATTTACGTCCATTTTCCTAATTACAAGAAAGTTTCTGAAAAGTTCAATGTCAACTTCAAAACTGTATATGTTGATAAGATTGATAACTTGACATCAGCCTTGAAGGATCGTTTTTCTGATTTTCAAAAAGTAAAACCGTTGCTAGATTTATTTAGCAACCTTTTTGCCATTTTGCCCGAAAATGCACCCGAATCAGTACAGCTTGAACTCATCGACATGCAAAACGACGAGAACCTGCGAAATAAATTTAATGAAGGCAATTTACTAAATTTTTACCATTGTATCGATAAAAACAATTATAAATCGTTGCTAGATAATACATTAAAATGCGCAAGCCTCTTTGGGTCAACATATATTTGTGGACAAACTTTTTCAGTCATGAATAATAACAAATTGAAAAATAGGAACCGCTTGACTGATGAAAATGTAGAATCCATTTTGTTGTTGGCTACTACAAAACTCGAACAATCAAAACAATTGTCAAATCAATGCAATGTCATGCATCAAATTAATTCACATACTTTTTATTATATTCTTTTAACAATTATGATAGGTAAAAATAAAATAAAAATAATGGTAGATAACTTTCAAGGTTAATTTTGGTGGCCCTCCCATAAGTCGCAGTGGATCTACGTGTCCCTTGGTCTTAATAAGTCTGTGATCCCTGCCTTAGACCTTCGAGTAGGTCTGACGGTCTGGGTCGAAGAAGATAATTGGATAGTGAATGCTTATCCATCTGGTGATTCAAAACAGATTCGATACCAAGCTAATTTTTCGCACTATGAAGTTCAGATATATTTTAATGATTATATCTTTCAGAATTTCTTGAGCATCTAAAAAATATTTTTACGCTGTCAATATTTTAAAAAACAAAACATTTTGGCAGTGACTCCAATTCGATGAAGCAGAAATAATTTTTATGAAGAAAGTCCTTTAAAACAGAACTCCAATATAGCTAAATGCTTGCATTCTTCAAGTGTTGCAAGTTTTTATTTTATAAGCAGTAGTTTGATTTATTGCTTTGTTTTGCACTTTTATACGCTGCTTTAATACTTATTTATTGACTGGACATTTTAGGTGTCAAATTAAAAAAACATAATTCGCAGTACCCCAATCCGATGGAGTAGAAATGGTTTTTATGAACAAAGGATCTTAGTAAGATACAAAATTGACACAACTTCACAAATTTTCTAGACATTTCACCATCCAGCTAATATACTTTAAGTGGCTTGGATCTTTCTATGAGCGTTACACAAAAGTTTGCAATTTAGCGTCAAAAGGGGATTTTTTTTCTTTCCAATTTCAAATTTACATATTATTAAAAATAACTTCCAAAAATTCTGGATTTCTATCTTAAAACAAAGTGCTCTTTAGAAATGATTTTATAAAGTGTTACATCATAGCCCTCATAGGGGCGCGGTAGCCCATTGGTTAGCGCCCTGGACTTGCACTCGGTAGGCCCGGGTTCGATTCCAGCCACTGCCAAAACTGCCGCCGTGTTCATGCGGAGTACGATCACGTTAAACATGTGGGTCCGAAAGTCCTTCCGAGAGGTTGGTGGTAGGGGAAGGAAGGTACGGTCCCTGTGGATGCCTTCCCCACTGGGTTCCGGTCTAAATTGGGTGGCATTTCCCGACCGTCCAAACAGTTACCTTACACCTTTCTGGTAGGTCGGACGGTCTGGGTTTCATCATCATCATAGCCCTCTTAGTAAAATGAAAACTTTATTTGCTTTTCTCTCACAATACAAATTTCACATTTGTTATTTTATTGTAACTGCTAAAGCTTCTTTTTTAATTTCAATGCTCATAAATATTTTGGAATATCTATAATGTTCAGAACTATAAAAGTATGCATATTTTTTTTTTTTAATTGTAACATTCTAACTTTGAAAAACCCCAGGACTTCGCCCCTTAATTAGCGGAATCTCACCAACTCTCTTAACTCGCTCCATAAACAACAAGAAAGATCAATCATGCGTAAAGCATTGATTATGAAACACTTTCCAACTTCAATGCAATTTTATTTAAACATCTCTAAAATGCGAAACATTAATCGGTAATATTTTTAAAATTATCACAGTACTACATTAATTTATTATATTTGAAAACTTAAAACTTGATCGAAAAAAATGAACTTTATTCAAATGACAGCATTGAAATATAAATTGCCTGGTTTAAGCATCTCTAAAATGCGATACATTCCTCGATAATATTTTTTAAATTGTCATAATACTACAATAATTTATTATATTTGAAAACTTCATCGAAAACAAATGAAATTTATTCAAATGACGTCATCGAAATATAACAAACCTGGCTCTCTCTATAAAAGCAGCACTTCATTCATAAACATTTTTCCATTCATTTCATTCTTCATAATACTATAATAATTTATTTTATTTAAAAACATAAGAACATGGAGATACAAGTAATTAAACTCTATGCTTAAAACGTCATCGAAAAAATCGTCCTTCTCTCTCTAAAATCAATTGATATTTCATTCATATCAGGTATATTGCAGACTCCATGAGCTAAATAATTTTGCTTTAAAGAAATGCAGCAATTCTTGTACAACTCATTCAACATCTTTTGGTATTTACATTTTCCATAAGTGAAAAATAAGCTTCGTTGTAGAAATAATCAAAGTTGGATGATCCTTTAAACTCAAATATATTGTAATTGCGTTGTTTCAGTATGTAGATGCACAGAATTTAAGCAAAAATAAAGTGGTTTCAGGACGGATACAACACTAAATATGAATTAGAAAGAACTTTAAAAATCACAATTTTGGCACAAGATGGATGCCATATTTTATTTTGAAGTGGGTCACGTGCTCTCTTCATATAGTGGTCACGTGATCGCTTCATATAAAAGGTGTAATTATTATTTTAAGTTTTATTTAAAAAACTACTAAATATATTTTTCTGAATTTGTCTTATATATATTTTATGGGATAATTTGAGTATTTCCTAAAATTTTCGAAGTAATTTGTGAATTTTAAATCCGCTTAAAAAATGTTTGAAAAATTAGGTTCCATACGGTTCAATGTATTTCATTTTTTCAACCCGGGTTCAATCCAAGACTAATTGGGTGATATTATTAATTTATATTCCCATAGGTCCCACAGACCGTCTGAACAACATAGTAAAATTTAATTTTGATAAAGTTATTTTTACGGCAGTTATCGTGCTAACGGACAGACAGACAGAATAGACAAAGTCATAAACACGTTTCAACTTTGTTGTAATGTGTTAATAATTACAAACGCTCAGTCCCCAGTTTTCTACGCTACCCCCAAACTTCGCCATAAGTTGGGAAGCTTCGTCTCTTACTCCCTATTGCTCTCTAAGCCTGCATCGCGAACCTTTTCTTTCAGCCTGTTATTAAGAACGATTGCTTAAAATGTATTACAAACAAACGGCAAAGTCTCATAACTGTACGTTTTGCGGTTTGTTTGTAATATAGTGGCAAAATATCGTATTGCGTTTCCAGTATAGAGATATTTAAATTAATAAAACATATCACCATTCCCAGACTTATAAATACTTGGTAAGTCTCTTAGCCCCGTCCTGAATGTAATGCTGAATCGATATCAGTCATTATATAAGTTGTATATATAACCAATCCTGAGAAATATATGTTTCAAGGAAAATGTCTGAACAGGAAGTGGAAAAGAAGCCGGAAGTGAAATTTCTCAGTGAACCACCCTATCCCTTCCAGAACTTGATGCTAATTTATTATTAGTTATCACCAAAGCTCTAGCAATAGCCAATCTTAAGGAATATATTTTTCAAGTAAAATGAACATTTTTGAACCGGAAATTGAAAACAAACCGGGAATGCAAGTACTTAGTAAACCCCCTACCATCTCCCCATCAGACATAATCTGAGCTCGATCTATAGAACATTCTGGGAAATAGATTTTCCACTGCAATTTATTTCCAAAAACCATAGCATTATAAAAATGTTGGCACTGCAAATGAGCTCTTTACAAACGAACTCTTTAAAATGCGTCCACTTTTTACAAGAGTAAATCAATGTTTGAAGAATAAAAAAATGTGTACTGAAAGTAAACTTCGTTCAAAAACATACAAGTACCTCATATAAAAGAAAAAATGAAATAAGTGGACTTCAGGACGGCATAATTATTGAAGTTAATAAGGTATCCCTAATTGTCTCCATTTTCCCGTTTCCCCTTGAAAATTAAGAAGTTAATTGTTGAACGGAGATTTCTTTTTCTGCAAAATGTTTTATTCTTTTTAAAGAAAGTGTCTTTGTGAGGCAGTTGAATATTGACCTCTGCTTTTACTTAAGAACTCCGGTTAAAACTATGTATGGTCCTACCCAGTTTTAATTTTGCTCTTAAAAATTTTACAACTATTGCTAATTACTTGATTTGGTTGATTTATGTTGCAGAGTGATGAATACGTTGTTGCTGTTGTTGTTGAGACCCAGACCGTCCGACCTACCAGAAAGGTGTAAGGTAACCGTAAAGTGATCAGTACGTGTAAATCATCAGAGGCTCGAATGGAAATATTCGATTCTATTGGCGTTTCCCTGTAAGAAAAATACGATGTGGATAGCACATGGCTTTTCTTACACAGTGCAATGACATTACTCCTATTACAGCGAAATATTAGTAGATATTGATCAATTGCACTATGCTTTTGGCATTAAATTAATATAACTTAATTGGAATTGAGCTCTTTTGAGAGTTAATTTGTGTAAACAGAATACATCCATACTCAAGTAAAAATACTTTTGGAAGCGATCACAATGCAGTTGGCATTAATATCCTGTGAAATCATGACTATTAGCGAATTTTTTGGAGTGAAAATGCAAAAACTATTACAAAACAACCCTCTCATTAATAGAACAAACTAGATCAACAAGAATGGTGTTATGAGATTCGTCCCATAATAGTGAATGCTTTAAAATGCATCGAGCATTACACAGGATATAAGATGACAAACCTCTGATTAAAACAATACTGGAATTCACAGTAAATGCTGTCCAGTCAAATTATGCAAATTAATATCTCAATTTAGAACTAATTTACTCCGAATGATCTATCTGTAATACTCTTGTGCTAACATTATTTTAGATGAAAGGTTGTGCTGAGTATTTCTGATTATATACTGAAATATTCGATTATTAAGAATTACTCCTGTTATTTATGCTAATAAGCAAAAACGTTAGTAAACTAGAAAATGTAATAAAATTACGGCAGGAGGAATAAAAAAATATGTAAGAAGTAATCGGCTTTGCTCGGGATTCTTAAACTCTGTTGGGAATCTTAAGTGGTCAATTTAAGAAGTCAAGTTCATGCATTAGGACATTCTAGTTGCAGATGTTTATATGCATTTTATTTTCAAAATTACGTTGCAGAAACTTAAATGTAATTGTAACTTTGTTAAATAGTACAAAATTTTAAATAGCTTAAGCCCGTATATTTCTAAGTGTGTTTTGCGGAACTCTGGGACTCCACGACAACATTCAAAAGATTCCACGACGTGATAGCGTCGTGTAGAATTTCTTTAAATTAAAAAAAAAAACGTGAAAGATTTTGCATGCATAACTTGGACTACAATTGACTATTCTCATTTTTAGGTTCCGCCATCAAATTAAATTCCTAAAAGGCTCCGTGTTCCAATAAGTTTGAAAAACACTCGCTTATGCCATTAACCTGGTCCTGATGTAGCTTAACAAACCATTGCAAATAGTATGTATATTGGTTAATTAGACTGCAACTTTTGATAACAGTCATGCCTCTGATATAAATACTAGCAATTTTTTAAATATTTCAAGATTCTGAACACGAATATGACATTGAAAATGTAAATTTGGCTACGATTTACAGTTACAGTTTCTTACATAATACTCATATTATTGATTTGGGTTGTGCTCATATTATGGATGTGGGTGTCACTTTCGATGATACTTTTAACTTTCAGAGTCATATCGACAATACTATTAAAAGAGCATACCAAAGACATGGTTTCACCAAGACGATCTCGTGTTTTTGCAAGGTCTTATACTATTATTTGTATCTTTACTACCCTTGTTAGGCCAATACTGGAATATTGTGCAATGATCTGGGACCCTGTTTACGGTCTGCATTCTCAACGAATAGAAATTGTGCAAAATAAAATTTTACGTACTATGGATTACAGATTGTCTAGCTATTGTCCTTATGATATGCATATGAGTGAACTCAGACGGAAATATAGATTAATGTCTCTTAAAAAAAGAAGAAAATGGTCCTGCCTTTTGTTTTATTATAAAGTTTTAAATAACATTATTGATGGTCCCATCTTACTTTCTTGTCTGGAATTTCATATACCTGTTAATAATACAAGGTAAAAAACTTTGTTTCACAATATTACTGTTAAACACAACTACCTTAAATGTTATTCTATCTATAAATTTGTTGATCTATATAATACCTATTGTACTGATATTGATATATATTAAAAAGAAGAATATGGTCCTGCCTCTTGTTTTATTATAAGATTTAAAATAATACTATTGATTGCCCTATTTCACTTTCTTGCCTGGAATTTCACATACCTGTCAATAATACCAGGAACAAAACTCTTTTTCACAATACTACTGTTAAAGACAACTACCCTAAATGTTATTCTATCTATAAATTTGTTGATCTATATAATACCTATTGTACTGATATTGATATATATTAAAAAGAAGAATATGGTCCTGCCTCTTGTTTTATTATAAGATTTAAAATAATACTATTGATTGCCCTATTTCACTTTCTTGCCTGGAATTTCACATACCTGTCAATAATACCAGGAACAAAACTCTTTTTCACAATACTGCTGTTAAAGACAACTACCCTAAATGTTATTCTATCTATAAATTTGTTGATCTATATAATACCTATTGTGCTGCTATTGATATATTTAACTTGACTCCTGCCTATTTTAAAGAAGCCTGTTTCAATGCGCTTGACATGTTTACTACTTAGTATTCTTGTATCCTATGTTCTGTACGTTTTAATTTCTTGTGTGGCTACTGTAGCTGGATTTCATCTGTAGTTGCCCCGTAAATTGAATAAAATAAAATAATTAATTTGACTCCTGTCTGTTTTAAAAAAATCTGATGTGGGCAACACATGACTTTCCTTATATAATGTAATGAATTTATCACTTTTACAGTAAAATAAATAGGTTTTTCTTATAGTAGATACTAATATTCTTTCCAAGATATTGAATTTTCGACAATTAGTCGTCATTTCATTGATTTAGCGTCATTTTTATCCATTTGGCGAGATTTTCGTTAATTTGGCAACATTTCAAAAAGTCGCCAAGTTGGCGACATTCCGCCAAATTCGTCGCCAAAATCTCGCCAAGTATAATGGACAAAGAAATAAGTTATTCTTACAGCAGATAAATGACTATTGGCGTTCAAATACAAAAGTTTTACAAAAAGTATCTTTTTTCATGAATGGAACGAGTTAGATCCACGAGAATGATGTTATCCAATTTATCGCATGGTATTACTGAAAAGTGAACATGTCTCTCAAGAGGAAATATTTTTTTTTTATTTTATATGACTTTCTGATAATTTTTTTTAAAAATGTGCAATATCTCGAGAACGGTTCATGTTAGCGTTCTAAAATTTATGTCAATCGTTTTCTAATAAAAAATTACATAAGAAATGCCTATTTGCGTAACTTTATTAGTGTTTTTGATTTTTTGACTATTTTTTCAAAATTTCATTCGAAAATTTAGGGGTGTTCTGAACATTCGATTGCGTATAAAAAAAATAGGCTTCCAGTGTTTACGGATTGCGATGTTTGTACCAAATTTGGTTCGAATCGGTCCATTCGTTCGTCAGTTATCGTCTCCACAGACTCACTGACACACACACACACACACACACACACACACACACAGACAGACATCACTTCAAAAATGTTCATGATCAGGGATGCCTGAAACGTGCTCTCCCGTCGAAAACTCGATTTCGAATTTTCGATCCCGTCACAATACTTTCCTTATACATTATGTATATAAGGAAAGTAAAAAAGCTTGTTTGAATGCGCTTGACATGTATTCTTGTATTCTTGTATCTTATATTCAGTTCTTTTTATTTTTGCGTGGCTACTGTAACTGGATTTCATCTGTAGTTGCCACGTAAATTGAATAAAATAAAATAAAATAAATAAAATAATAATAGACTAAGATGTACATATGACATGTAATAGTAACAGACCGCTTTATTTCCAACGTCGCTTTGCCTGCCGCTTGTATAGATTCTCAGAATCATTTTTGACGTGCATCCAATAGTACTCAGCCAACATGGAGGTAAACCAGTTTCCCTTATATATTTTCCACATCGTTGCAATGTCCTGGTGAAACGCTCACCATGTTAATCACTAACCATGTCGAAGTTGCTGGAGAAGAAATCCAAGTGGGAATGGTGAAAGTGAATATTTAAGGACATATCGAAACTAAGTTTGCGATGCAGAGACAACTTGTCCTCAACTAATTCCATGTAGTTTTTTGCTTTGAAATTCCCGAGGAAATTAGTTGGATACCAGCCGAAAAGCGTTCACAATCGTCTTTTCATGACTCTGAAGAAGGTTGAACACCCAGACCGCCCGACTCATCCAGTGGACTTGAGCATCTATTTGGACGGCCGGACTCTGAAGCAGGTTGTCGAACTTCTTGTCTCGAACACCTCGAGCATGGATTGTCAAATATTGGTAGTTGTTGTTGAGACCCAGACCGTCCGACCTGCCAGAAACATGTACGGTAACCGTTTGGACGGCCGGGAAGTGCCACCCAATTTAGACCGGAACCCAGTGGGGGAGGCATCCACAGGGACTGTACCCTCCTTCCCCTACCACCAACCTCTCGGAAGGACTTACGGACCCACATGTTTAACGTGATCGTACTCCGCATGAACACGGCGGAAGTTGTGGCAGCGTGCAAATCCAGCGCTAAAACCACCGGGCTACCGCGCCCGAAATGTGCCACGAACATCGGTTGTTGAACATCGGTTGTCGAAGATCTCGCAAATCTGAAGGATTTATAGAAATCCTGTTTCTGATGATAGCTTCGCCGTGTCTAAGAAATTTGTTATCCAAGTAATTGAAAACTGATTCAGTCCACTCCATAATTTTTACGAAGTTTTTCTCCACACTAAGTTAGATCCGGCCTCCCAAATAGTTGCTCAAGTCCTTTGGATGAGTCGGACGGCCTGGGTTTTCGACACTAAGTTAGACGTTTAAGGACGTTAGCAGGACGATTTTTTGCGTTTCTGCTACTTCCGGCTCTGTTACACATTCTTCTCTCTAACATTCAGACATGTTAACTATGTGCACAATGTGAACTGAATTGTTTATATATGACCATTTATGCCTCTCTTAAAGAATAAATAACCAATCGACAAATTGTATTGTAATTCAGGACCTTGACGTGAGTAAACGTTTGATATTTTCAATTCAAAGGCATTTTGTGTCTCATCCAGTATATAATTATGACAAACTGACAAAATAGGAATTTTAAGTCCCGTACGCGTTAAGCGTGCTAATCTAGAAGGATATAACCTACATTAACATATTCAATTTTATCTTCATTTCCTGAAAAAGGTTTGTCGATATCAATCGAGTTTTTCAGAGGATATTAATACATTTTCACATATTACTTTCCTTATACACATAATGTATAAGGAAAGTATTGTGACGGGGTCGAAAATTCGAATTCGAGTTTTCGACGGGAGAGTATTCAAATGCACGTTTCAAACATCCCTGATCACGAACCAAACATTTTTGAGGTGATGTCTCTCTCTCTGTGTGTGTGTGTGTGTGTGTGTGTGTGTGTGTGTGTGTGTGTGTGTGTGTCATTGAGTCTGTGGAGACGATATCTCACGAACGAAAGGAGCGATTCGAATGAAATTTAGTACAAAAATCACAATCCGTGAAATACTGGAAGCCTATTGTTTTTAAACGGAATCGAATGTTCAGAACAACCCCAAATTTTCGAGTGAAATTTTGAAAAAATCATCAAAAAATCAAAAGCTTTAATAAAGTTACCCAAATAGACATTTCTTATGTCATTTTTCCTTAGCAAACGATTGACATAAACTTTAGAACCCTAGCACGCACCGTTCTCGAGATATTGCCCATTTTCCAAATAAATTTATCAAAAAATCCCATAAATTCAAAAAATATATATTAATTGTTGAGAAACATGTTCACTTTTCATATGTAATATGATGCGATAAATTTGGTGACATGATTCTCGTGGATCTAGCTCGTTCCATTCATGAGAAGAGATACTTTGAGTAATACTTTTGTATTTGAACGCCAATAGTCATTTATCTGCTATATGAATAACTTGTTTCTCCATCCATAATGCTTGGCAAGATTTTGGCGATGAATTTGGCGGAATGTCGCCTACTTAGCGACTTTTAAATGTTTCCAAATTAACGAAAATCTCGCCAAATCGATTAAATGACGCTAAATCAATGAAAATGACAACTAATTGACGAAAATTCAATATATTGGAAAGAATATAGGTATCTATTGTAAGAATAACCTATTTCTTACTATAAAAGTAATAAATTCATTGCATTATATAAGGAAAGTCATGTGCTGCCCACTTCAGATTTTTTTGGATTTAAACTCATATTTATACTTTTATGTATTAACAGGATAAATAACTTTGGCATAATAATTTTGGCATAAACCCTGTTTATAATTAAGGTTCACAAACCAGTGAAATATATATAAATCCGTAGAATCATTCCTGAGTTATAAATAGTATTGATAGACGAAAAAGCTACTGCCTTTTACTGAAGTGTGATAAAACAGATACTAGAATATTCCCTGGTCTTAATCATCAAAATGCATCATATAATTTAGGACACATTTTAATTAAAAGCGTTTTTTACATTCCCTGTAATACATGGTAATGTATAGGCAAAGTATTGGAACCATGCCGAAAATCGCAACTCAAGTTTTCGACGGATTTACACGTTTCGAGACCTCCAGAATACAAAAACTATTTTTAGCGTGACGTCTGTATGTGTGTCTGTCTGTGTGTCTGTGCAATGTATGTATCCACTCTAACTCAAAACTAATGGAACGACTTTCATAAAATTTAGTAGGTATGACTCTTGGTGCGACCCTGGTGCTGATTAGTTTTTGGTACAATCAGGAAAAAAGAAACCGCCTTTTTTTTACAAAATGGCCTACAAAAATCTCATGTATTCACTCTAGCTGAAATACAAATTGACCAAATTTCACAAAATTTGGTAGGTAAATCACATATGGGATTCTCTGATGCTGATTAGATTTTGGTACGATTCGGAAAAGAACAACCTGCCTTTTTTTACGAAATGGCCCACAAAAATCGCCAATATCTAAAAAGGACTACGTATATTCAAATGTATCAAATGCTTGTTTTATACGTAATTTTTGAAGAGGAAAAGAGTAAGAACAACTCTAGGACTCTAGGACTAACCCTTCTCGAGATATTTGAGACTTTTTGCATTTTTTATGTCACCTTTTGGAAAAATGTCTAATTACCAAATAAAAGCAGAAATTGAATTAAAAATGCAAATGTAGTGTCATTTTGTGCAATTAAACTCAATTTAATGAGTTCTTAAAGAAATAAAGAAAAAACACATTTGAGTCTGCAAAGAAAATCATGTGCTGCCCACTTCAGATTTTTTAATTTGACTTTATAATATTTGATGCAAAGGGAAAATATTATGATGGGGTTAAAAAAGCAAATATACTACATTTCGAATAACACTAAAATATAAAATATTAACATGTGTCAGTGTTTTTGAAACTTTTTTTGGTCACGGAAAACTTTTAAATTTAATTTAATGGCGGAGTTCCCAAATGAGAAGAAGTACATTATGGTCCAACTTATGCATTGTTATTTTAAGCGTTTTCTTAACATTTATAAAATTTACACTAAGCCATCACATTGCGGAACCCCTGTATTACTATCGCCAAACCCCTAGATTACTGTCGCCAAACCCCTGGATTACTGTCGCCAAACTCCAAGGGTCCCGTGGAACACATTTTATACACTGCAGCTGCACTTGAAACACTGCAGCTGCACTTGAAACTGCAGCTTTATATATATATATATATATATATATATATATATATAAGTAAATACATCATCAAATTAAAAAAGGGGGGGAGGTACAAAGGAAGGGGGGAAAAGAAAGGAGAGTGTTTACAGGAACGACAGAAAAAAGGCCGGGGGGGATAGTGACCCCCCGTTCCCGGTTAAAGCACTTTTACTCTAGAAACACTCCCGGTGCCTCTGTCTTCCTGAAGCACTCCTCCGTCCGATGAAATATCTATGAAACATCCCGAAGTATATAGACCATGAAGCAAAAAAGGGGGCTTAAGATTAGAATAAACCTAACCTAATTACTCAACAGAATACTTGAAGTCCACAAGCCATGCCGCACAACCTTATCTCACCGACCTGCTTTCATCAAATGAAATTGGATATAAAAATCAACAAGATCATTTTGAGTTTGGGTTTTACCCTAAGTGCCTGGAACTTTTGGAAACTAAATATACAAATCCAGGAACTGTTGATTTTCTGGATATCAGCATTTACTACAATGAGAAAAACAAGATATGTTTTAAAGTTTATGACAAGAGGGATAATTTTGATTTCAACATTAATTACATTATAGATTGGAAATCTAATTTGAGCAGTGGTATTTTCAGGAATGTTATAATAAATCATCTAAATCGATATAGACGTCTCAACACTGAAAAAGAAGAACAGCAACACAGCGTCAATAAATTACTCAGGGAAGCAGCAAAAAGCAATTACCCACATCGTTATCTAAGGCACTATGTAGACTTGATATTTGACAGAAAGACAAACAATTTCATTTGATGAAAGCAGGTCGGTGAGATAAGGTTGTGCGGCATGGCTTGTGGACTTCAAGTATTCTGTTGAGTAATTAGGTTAGGTTTATTCCAATCTTAAGCCCCCTTTTTTGCTTCATGGTCTATATACTTCGGGATGTTTGATAGATTTCATCGGACGGAGGAGTGCTTCAGGAAGACAGAGGCACCGGGAGTGTTTCTAGAGTAAAAGTGCTTTAACCGGGAACGGGGGGTCACTATCCCCCCCGGCCTTTTTTCTGTCGTTCCTGTAAACACTCTCCTTTCTTTTCCCCCTTTCCTTTGTACCTCCCCCCCTTTTTCAATTTGATGATGTATTTACTTTTATATACCTGCTAAACATGAAAGAGCGGCAATGCGCCTTAATGTTATGAAGTGTTATGTTTGTGTTTTTTGTATATCTTATTTTTAGATATTTTTCTAATATATATATATATATATATATATATAAATAAAAATTGAAAGATTTTAATCGAAAATTATGTATAAACTACTGTATGTACAATAAAACCCATCTCTAGCATATCTGTTACAAATAAGTAAGTATAGACCAAGACTAAGGATAAAGATAGAAGGTAACATAACATATCACTACAATGGAAAGGGGGATCAGAAGAATATTAGGATACAAAATTCACAATTAAAAGTATATAAATAAAAATAAAAAAGAAACCACGGCAAAAATGAGAAAAGGCAATAATAATAATAAGCTCAAGATAAAAGATTAAGACATAGAGAACAATCAATTGAAACTACACAAAAAATGGCGGTTAGTTCAAAATTGCATTCTCATCAGGACAGCCATACAATTCGAATTAAAACCGATAGAATAGCCAGTTTCTGACATTGGCGATAGTATTTAACTATAGACACCATTGGAACTGTCTACTGGCTAGTGGAAGGAGAAAAATAAATCAATTGAATTACAAATCAGAAAAATAATACCTCCTCAAACAGAAATATGAACTCACAAGCATTGTTACCACGTGTAAGTTCAACAAGCGACTGAGCATTTCACCTCACTACCTCAATGCGAGTGGACACCGGAATGAATACATTTGAACGATACATAATATGTATGGAGACTTTCAAAAATAGTAATCAGTATAGGACTCTGGACAAGTGGAAAATAGTCATTCGAAAATAGTAAACAGTATTAGACTCAGGTCAAGTGGTAAGTTAGGTGATAAGAATGGGTGAATTCTCAAAGTTAAGTTATCCAATCAAAGATAAATAATGCATGTGTAAAATTATGCCGTGGTATATTTGAAATTATTAATAATATTATTTACAAATACTTCCGGATATTGGTAATTTTGACAAATGCGTTTAAGATTATTGATGTGGAGAAAGTGAAACCGAGGATCAGAAAGTCGATGTATTCGAAATAACTGGTTTAAAATGATGTTTCTAAACAATTGAATAGAATTACAGGAATGATATGATAGAAGCTTTATGATAGTGAAGTTGCAAGAATCTTTTTTATCATATAGATTGGTGATTACATGATTATTGAGGATATCTAAATTTAGGTCTAAAAAATTTACAGTTTGACTAACGCTAGGCTCATTAGGAATTAATTCTAGGTTAGATGGGTAAAAATCAATATTAAAAGGATAGGAATCATCAATGATAATACAAATTAAGTCGTCAACATATCTATATATAATATATGAATTAGAGTTAAAATGACATTCATAATAATAAAGATATAAGTTAACGAGTATACTACTACTACAGCCACCTTGTGGTACACCAGATGTTTGTAAATGAATGTTATCACCTTGGATAATATAATTGTTGTATAACACAAAGTGCAAGAGCATGGGAAAGTTTTTGACATTAACTGCAACATTATTGGAAGATAGATATTCATGATAAAGAGAGATAATAACTTTATATAAATCTTTAATGACAATATTATTATATATAACAGTTGCAGTCTCAATTGTTCAAAATAAACATTGGCCGGGATTTAGAAGCAAATCAATATTTTGAAAAAAATATTTAATACCAAAAGCAAAAAATGCATTTTTTAGATATAAAAAGTAACTGAACTGAAGGACGGTTGATTACTGAAGTTAATAAGGGTCCCTAATTGACCCCATTTTCCCTTTTTCCCCTAGAGTCAAGGACTTAATTGTTGAACAGAAAGACCTTTTTTCTTCGTTAACATTTCATTTTCCTTTTAAGAAAAGCGCTCGTGGAGTGTAATTGATTTTTAAATGTTCTCTTCACTTAAGAACGACTAATTAGCTTCTGATTTACTGAATATGACTTCTATGTTTTAATAGGAATTTCAGCATTTTCGCTAATACTACTGATGTTGTTTTGCTGTCTCGTATAAATATGTAAAGTATAAAATTTTCTTTTGAGCACAATGAATAAGGAAATAGTTACAACGTGAAATGCAGCACAAGCTGACGGAAGTAAGCTGACGGAAAGCACTTTAAAAATATAATAATATAGATTCTAATATACGTATGTATCTTCTCCGTAGGACTAAAAATGTTATGGAACCATAGTAGATATAAAGTGCAGTTCTTAAGACTGAAACTCTGTGCACGACATATAAATTTACAACTGAATATAAATTTATATATACCCGATTTATACAAATTTATACATATTTATAAATTACACGACATATAAATTTACAGCCGAAGTTCCATCGTTGAGCTACTAGAACGAAGTTGCAAGTTCTTATTGTCGAAGTGGACTCTGCATTCTCCACCCTCTAATGTCAGATTGGTCGGCAACTGACAATCTGTTTGCCCACCTCTTGCTATATTTCCTCAGTTTAGCGTTTTTCTAGCTACTACAATTTTTACCCAGGTTAGAATCTGCGTGGTCGTTATAGTCTGAATTTGAAATCGGCGCTCAATCTTCCATAGTCCATTAAGTCTTCCATAGTACATTAGTACTATTTGTACTAAGGTCACTTTATGAAGTCCGGCATTTTTGCACTAATCAACAGGGCTGATTTGTTCGAGTGCTATTGTACAGAACTTTTCTGCCCCAACCGGGAATCAAACCCTGGATCTCTGAACTGGCCAACCGACCATCTATCTACCTTTGAGCTACTGGGACGAAATTGCAAGCTTTTATTATGAAAGTGGACTCTGGAACTATACCACAATGATTGTCATTCTTGCATCAACTACTGCGTAAGATGCTTTTGGGCAGTTATGTTGGATGTGAGGGATAATGTATGTTATAGATATAAGCAGTTCCACGAGCCAGACTCTTTGCGAGTTCGTTGCATATATATCCTGTTCTTCGAATATGTATATTGTGTTCCGAACATTCGATTAGTTTCCGAACAGTTTAAAATCAATAGGGTTCCAGTGTTTACTTATTGTAATAATCGTATCAAATTATTTTCGAAACGCTCCATTTGCTCGCAAGATATCGCTTCCATGGACTCAAGAACACACACTAACATACATACACATACTGACACACATACGCATGCACAGTTATCACCCCATAACCCTCACAGCAAAGATCGTCACATGTGTGACAGTGACGTTGTTATGTGACACCTGGGTCACAATGTGACATCATATTTGTAACTTCCTTGCGACGTTACATATTAGTAACTTTGTAACTTCATTGTGACTATATTCTGTGACGTTTCCGCAATTTAATTAACACGCAACAATGTGACGATATCACAATAGCAATTACAATGTGACGTCACAAACAAGTTAATATGCGACGTCACAAACGACCATGAACATGACCAAAATGACTTCGCTGTGACCTCAATGTGGCATTGCCGAGACGTACTGCGACTTCCTGTGACGTCCCAAAGTCACAGTGTGGCGTAAATCTTAAGTCACTGTGAAAAAAATTGCTATTAGGGAAATGTTCGACTCGAGTTAAGGGGTGCTTGATACTTGTTCTTCCGTCAAAAACTCGAATTCGAATTTTTGACTTTTCCCAAAATATTATACTATGCATGCGTGACAATTGCTTTCGAAATTTACACGGAAATTTTTATATGAATAACTTGCAAGAAACAACTCACAGAAACGCTACTCATAATGGTCGATTTTTTTGAAAAAAAAATGGCTTACGTCATCTTCTAGGTGGCAGACAGACATTAATCCTTTCTCGTAGATAGTTTTATCGCAATACTAAAAATTCCCAGACGAACTCGAACTTTTTCTTGTGTAACATGATTTATGTGTTTTTTGACGACACGCTCTTGCCGCTTTTGGTATTAGTACTCTGTCTCATTTTTTGCTGATAGATTAAAACATGAGCTCCGTATTATTTAGAAATTTGTAATAACCCAGTAATAACGTGGTCGTGAATCATAACATTCGTACAATTGCTATCGTGGCCGCAAAACCCACATTTACTTCGTTGCACAAGTTCCTAAACATAATCATTAATTCAAAATACTACACCTTACTAAAATCCACATTTTAACTTTTAAAATAAATTATCGTTCATTCATTTCTCTATTATTGTTTTAATTACAATTACATTAATTTTAACAAACACTTAAAGGGGAGAAAGGCACGACCATGTAGGTCTTTTGAATCTTATTCCAAAGATCAAAAATTGGCCTAATATGCATGAAGACTGGCAC
The DNA here is from genome assembly GCA_951213105.1 of Amaurobius ferox. Classification (NCBI taxonomy): domain Eukaryota; kingdom Metazoa; phylum Arthropoda; class Arachnida; order Araneae; family Amaurobiidae; genus Amaurobius; species Amaurobius ferox. The sequence goes on along the minus strand of OX578138.1, from coordinate 54,181,438 downwards.
ATACTTCTGTATTTCGGTTCTGTAGCTCAGCATGACTGAAATCTTTACCGATGCTTTTTCTGGCATTTGGAGCCAGACTTCGTATTTTCCTGAAACATTCTTAATCCTCAAAATAACTACTCACTCTCTTAACAACACTACTCGAATCGTCAAGATCTCTATCTGTCAACTCTTGAATGCTATTCTGTTAAATTCGTTGACTTTTTCTCCTTGTGGCAACATGATTTGGCCTGGGGTTCAGATGCACCCTCCTTGCTCTCATTGGATGCTCCTCAGTGCGATGCCGTATATTTGCATCATTAGCGCTTTCAGTTTCCAATGAAGCTTGGTTTAAGTCTTGGAACCTAGGAAATTTTGCCTCAACCACACTTGCATTTTGTGTGACGCGTATTTATTGGAGTCATGACCTTCCGGGCCAAGACTGTCATAAAACGGTGCATAAAAATCTGCGCTTCGTTTCGTCGTAAACACAAAACTGCATAAGTTGCCTCCTGGTCTCACATATTTCTTTTAAAGAAGTCTCAATTTTATCATCGAAACTGGTTGATACTTTTCCAACCTTGTATGCTGTACTAGAGAAGATTTTAATTTTTAGACTTACTTAGACACCAGTACGATTATTCTAAAATTAAGATCGCCCAAATTTAATACATTATTTAACACAAACATTTATTTTACTCATTTTACTGCAGCGATATTTTCCATACTGCTAAGATAAAATTTTAATTAAAACGACTGCAGTTTAATCTCCGTTTAATGAATGTATTCTTAGCAAATTGTTCTATTTAATCAAATATATTTGTAGAACGTTGTAATATTTTCTTTGCAACTTCTTTTTTTCACTCCTTTACTTGACTTATTTACTTAAAGTCTTTACAAACATCATTCAATTAAATAACACGATACTCTAACAAATATTTTCATTTCAATCTAAACAACATTGTAAAGTTGTCAATAATATTTTTATTTAAGCCGACGTGGTGGTCAAGAGGTCAAGGCGAGCGTTTCCAAGCTATCGTTCGACCGCCGCATTGTGGGTTCGAGTCCCACGTAAGGCATGGATGTTGTGTTGTTGGGCGCAGTGTGTTCCGCCCCCATCTGGTGCGCCTGGGGCAACGTCCTTGGAAGGCTAAATGGTTCACGTTCCTGGCCGATGTATAGGCGAATGATGGAAGTCAAGTGCCAGGCCATTTGAGAAAAAAATATATATATTTTTATTTAAAAATTTCATATCTGTATAACAAAATGTAAGATCCTTAAATATAGAGGTCACATACTCCTTCACCAAAACCTCTGGAGGTGAAAGTCCATCTTCCAATCCACGACTTGGGTCTATATACCCATCTGCTTATTCTATTCGTGCCCATTTTGTCTTTTTGACTTCGGGTTTGTTGGTTCTCTTGCACGTTTTTATTATCCTTTTCACAAAGGACTTTCCACTTATTGATTTTACCTATTGATAACTAGAATGGTTTATTTTAGAATAACGGGATATATTTTACACGCTTTGTCACCAAAAATTACAGAAGGATTTAATAAAATCATTTAAGCATCTTCATTATTTTATTTCAAACTTTGCCAATTTTTGTGTTTCATTTTGTCAAAAAAGTCCATTTCAATTTTGTCCAATTGTGCCAAACATTTAATCAACGACAAGGTAACAACATGAGGAACAAAATTTCTTAAAATTTCAAAGGAATCGGATACGTTTTGATGTTAGATACATTGTTACGTTAGATACATTCATTCCACATATAACCCCCAGACATACGAAAGCACTTACACAGAGGGAGATGCCAGGCAAAACAGGCTTTATCAGCATATTATAGAGAGAACTTAAAATGTGTAAATCTCTTGAAAACTTGAATTCGAATTTCCATCTTCATTTCAATATCTCTGTACATCACCATGCATTTTAGGGAAAGTTAAAATTAACTTTACTTGGAATAAAAATGTTAAATTAAAATTTAATAAAATTAAAATTTAATAAAATTCGAACTTAATAAAATTTAAATTTAATAAAATTTAATAAAATTTTAACTTAATAAAATTTAAATTGAAAAGAATTAATAAAATTCAAATTTAATAAATAAAATTTAAGAAAATTATTCTTATAAATTTGTGTCTAAGAAATTTAATCTAAAAAAAATAATCTAAGAAATTTTATGTTTTAATTTTTTAGTCATAAATTAACTTTCCTCAGTGATACTTAATTAAGCACTATTTCTTTTCTGATGTTGAAGAATTTCTTTATGAAACATACCATTAAATTTCTAGCTTCTAGTTAATCTTTTCGCCTTTGTTTTGAAGGATTACTGTAAGAAAATATGTTTCTTTCCCTCCATTAATTCTAAATCATATTTTTAAGCTTATATCATACTTTTTTAACCAAAGTATCGTTAACAGTTTTTGTTGATCTATAATTTAATATAAGAGCTGAATTTATGTTCACTTTAAAAAAGAAACGAAGTACGCAGATTTAAATATTTTTTTTTTCCACTTACTGAAATAAAGTAATGAACAGGGTTCATTGGAAAGTACTTGAACAACCCAATAACTGCGTAAAATAGTTTGATGTGGGCAGCACATGACTTTCCCTGCAGACTTATATTTATGTTCTCTTTATTTTTTCAATAATTCATTAAATTGAGTTTCATTGCGCAAAATAACACGCATAATTATTTTAAATTACACTGAATTATTTTTAATTCCATTTCCGTTTTCATTTGGAAACTGGAATTATTTTCAAAAGTAGGTTAGCGAAATCGCAAAAAAACTGAAATATCTCGAGAACGGTTAGTTCTAGTGTAATGGGATTGATATTATTCTTTTCATCATCAAAAATTACGTCCAAAACAAGTATTTAATAGATATATTTGAGCATACGTAATCTTTAATTTTAGATTTTGACGATTTTTGCTGGCCATTTCGCAAAAAAAAAAAAGAAAAAAAAAATATGCAGGTTCTGTTTTTCCTAATCATACCAAAATCTAATCAAGCACCTGGGTAACCCACAGGTGAATTATCCACCAAATTTTTTTAAATTGTGCCATCTAGTTTTTTAGCTGAAGTAGACAATTTGTGAATTTACAGACAATTTGTGCGGGCCATTTCATAAAAATGCGTTTTTTTTATATTTCGAATTGTACCAAAAGCTAATCAGCACCAGGGTAACCCACACGTGATTAAATTATAAAATTTTATGAAATTTGGTCAATTAGTTTTTGAGTTAGAGTGGATGCATTCATTGCACAGACAGACAGACAGACACACACACACACACAAGCACACACACACACACACACGCACGTCAGGCTAAACATAGTTATTTCGTACTCTAGAAGTCTCAAAACGTGGATATCCGTCGAAAACTCGAATTGCTATTTTCGACATAATCCCAATACTTTCCCTATACATTACCATGTATTGCAGGGAAAGTAAAAAGATCCATAAATATACAAACTTAGGTCTACCCATTGTAAAGAGACCACGCTCTATCGAATAGAAGTATGCAGCGTCCCTAGTAGAGAAATCTAAAAGTTAAGATAACGAACTCGGCAACAAAACGATATAGAAGAAAAATAGTAAATACAAAGTTGCAGAATGTTATCTAATTAGTAGGAATCGACATCCGAAACTTACAAAATGCGTGTATAGAAGGAGGAAAAAATACACGTGAAAGAATTATATCAACAGGGACAGTAATACGGTGACATCTGCAATGGTTGCCAAAGTATGCAGTAATATTCTGTCGTGAACTTACATGTGCATTGTTGCTGAATGATGGCACACTAACAGGTTGTACATTAGATTCCTGTACATATGAGTGTTGTTTATTTTACATGTGCATTGTTGCTGAATGATGGCACACGAACAGGTTGTACATTAGATTCCTGTACAAATCAGTGTTGTTTATTTTACATGTGCATTGTTTCTGAATGATGGCACACTAACAGGTTGTACATTAGATTCCTGTACATATGGGTGATGTTTATTTTTTAATTCCTGAATTTGACAGCAATTCACTAATAACCCAATTGTTCAAAATAAATGTATTTTGTAGCTGTTTTATTACCGATTTCTACTAATGGGATAATGCTCTGTAACAGTGTTTCTACTAATTGGATAATGCTCTATAACAGTGTTTCTATTAATTGGATAATGCTCTATAACAGTGTTTCTACTAATCGGATAATGCTCTATAACAGTGTTTCTACTAATTGGATAATGCTCTATAACAGTGGTTCTACTAATCGGATAATGCTTTATAACAGTGTTTCTCCTAATTGAATAATGCTCTATAACAGTGTTTCTACTAATGGGATAATATTCTATAACAGTGTTTTTACTAATTGGATAATGCTCTATAACAGTGTTTCTACTAATCGGATAATGCTGTATAACAGTGTTTCTACTAATCGGATAATGCTCTATAACATTGTTTCTACTAATCGGATAATATTCTATAACAGTGTTTTTACTAATTGGATAATGCTCTATAACAGTGTTTCTACTAATCGGATAATGCTCTATAACAGTGTTTCTACTAATCGGATAAAGCTCTATAACAGTGTTTCTCCTAATTGAATAATGCTCTATAACATTGTTTCTACTAATTGGATAATGCTCTATAACAGTATTTTTCAAACTTTTGGGGTCGCGGACCTATTTAACATTTAATTTAATGGCAGAACCCCAAAATAAGGAAAAGTCCTGTATGGTCCTAATTGCGCATGCAAAATGTTACGCGTTTTTTTTTTTTTTTTTTTTTTTTTTTTTTTTTTATTTAAAAAAATTTACACGAAACTATCACGTTACGGAACCCCTGATATACTGTCGCGAAACCCCAGTGTGCCCTGGAATACACTTTAGAAAACGCTGACTTTATAATTGATTTTCTTAATCTATCTCAATTTGTTATCCTAATTTTTCAATTATCAACTAGAGGGTGCTGAAATCACTTTAAATCGATCAGGCACGGCCACTTTACAATAGATAGACCTAAGGTGTACACTGATAAACTTTTCCGTAGAAAGTTATGGAGGTGCTTAAAGACTTTCCGAGAAATCCTCTATATAAGTAAATCCAATATATGTGTATCACTCTTGGCGATAAATTTGGTGCAGCTTGGCGATAAATTTAGTTGTATTAAATTGAATTGTTGTTAAAAACATCTTGTGTATGCAGCACAATTCCTCTACGTACCTTAATGAAACTACTACTCATAAATATAGAAAAAAAATCTGATGTGGACAGCACATGACTTTCCTTATATAATGCAATGAATTTACTACTTTTCAGTTAAAAAAAATGTTATTCTTATAGTAGATACTCATATTCTTTTCAAGATATTGAATTTTCTTCAATTAGTCATCATTTTCTTTGATTTAGCGTCATTTTTATCCGTCATTACCATCAATTTAGATATTCGTTAATTTGGCAACACTTAAAAATGCCGCCAAGTTGGCGACATTCCGCTAAGTTCGTCGCCCAAATCTCGCCAAGTGTTATGGACGGAGAAATAAGTTATTCTTACGGCGGATAAATGACTATTGGCGTTCAAGTAAAAAAGTATTATTCAAAGTATCTTTTCTCGTGAATGGAACGAGTTAGATCCACGTGAATGATGTCACCAAATTTATCGCATGATATTGCATATGAAAAGTGAACATGTTTCTTAACAGTTAATATTTTTTTTAATTTAAGGGATTTTTTGATAAATTTATTTGAAAAATGTGCAATATCTCAAGAACGGTTCATGCTAGCGTTCTAAAGTTTATGTCAATCGTTTTCTAAAGAAAAATTACATAAAAAATGTCTATTTGCGTAACTATATTAAAGGTTTTGATTTTTTGATGATTTTTTTCAAAATTTCACTCGAAAATTTAGGGGGAGTTCTGAACATTCGATTTTGTTTTAAAACAATAGACTTCCAGTATTCACTGATTGTGATTTTTGTACCATATTTCATTCGAATCGCTCTATTCGTTCGTGAGATGTCGTCTCCGCAGACTCACTGGCACACACACACATACTTTCACACACACACACACACACAGATGGACAGCACTTCAAAAATGTTCGATTCGTGATCAGGGATGCTTAAAACGTGCTCTCCCGTCGAAAACTAGAATTCGAATTTTCGACGCCGTCACAATACTTTCCTTATACTTTATGTATATAAGGAAAATAAAAATCAAACATTTTCCATTATTTATATCCACGTTTACAAGTGCTACCATGTAACTAGCATTAAATTAATTTGAAATAAATTGAAAATTGGCACTTTTGACGCTAATATTAATAGAAACAAACTGATTTTATAATATTCGGACGAAATTCACATTAAACAATCCTTGAAGGTTTATTACCATTATTCGAAATAAATGAAATATGACAAATTTGCTGGCGTCAAAATGCAAAATTACTACGAAATTTGTCTTATGCCGCCAAAACGTGCTAGGCAGGGATGCCAATTGAAGCATATATCATAAGGCTACTATATATACAAACTGACCAAACCGCCATTTTGACTCCAGTTATCGTCTTCCTGTGCTATTTCAATGACACCCGCATGTTACACGGCTGATATTTTATGCGCATGTTAGCTGTAAAATAGGTGCCTATGTTTAAACGAATTGTACCAATCATTTAAGAAAGTAGTAGAAGATTTTAGAAGTAGAAGACTGTCTTGATTTCCCCTTAATCCTGAGAAGGGGACGCGAATGTAACGCTATGTACTGCCGTTGCTTCAAGTAGGAATCAAGATGACCACTGTTGCGCCAGCCTGTATATTTAGGAGCCTTACAACATCAGATATTTACAAAATGAATTGCTACGTAGCAAACTACTTAGTTCTTAGTACGTAGTTTAGATTATTATAAGAACTTAGTTCATCACTCCTCAAAAGATCAAGAAAATATGCTTTGTTACTTTCCTTATATACATAATTTATAAAGAAAATATTGTGACGGGGTCGAAAATTCGAATTCGAGTTTTCGGCAGGAGAGCACGTTTCAAGCATCCCTGTTAACGAATCAAACATTTTTGAAGTGATGTCTGTGAGTGTGTGTGTGTGTGTGTGTGTGTGAAAGTATGTTTGTGTGTGTGTCAGTGAGTCTGTGGATACGATACTGACGAACGATTGGACCGATTCGAACGAAATTTGGTACAAAAATCACAATCCGTAATTACTGAAAGCCTATTGTTTTTGTACGCCATCGAATGTTCGGAAGCCCCTAAATTTTCGAGTGAAATTTTGAAAAAATCGTCAAAAAATCAAAACCGCTAATAAAGTTACGCAAATAGACATTTCTTATGTAATTTTTTATTAGAAAACGATTGACACAAATTTTAGAACGCTAACATGAACCGTTCTCGAGATATTTAACATGTTTAAAAGCAATTATCAAAAATTCAATGTCTTCGAAAGAATATAAATAACTACTATAAAAATAATCTATTTTTTTTACTGTAAAAGTAGTGAGCTCATAGCATTATAGAAGGAAAATCATGTGCTGCCCACATCAGATTTTTTTTTAAAGTATGATGATATTAGTGACTGACAAATTAAAAAAAAATTAGTATAATCTTAAAATGATAAGTATAAAAACTTTTATAATACTTAGATAAACAACTATCTACATATATAGCTTATTGTGAGGTACTCGTACATTATCCTTGTATTCAATTGAGATATTTTTTTCTTACCTGCATAAAAATGTGAAATTTAAATGCATAAAAATGTGAAACATAATTTACAATTCCAAAGTGCTTATAATTAATTACTAAAGAGTTTGTTAACTTAAAGTCCTCTGTGCAACTAAGACATGAATTTATATCTTGAAAAACTCACTTACTTCCCATTTAATTACTTTAGGGTAAATTTTTAAATTACGGAATATGTGAAAAGGGAATATTTCAAATTTTTAGCTTTCTGTTTCTGAAGTTATATCTCTTGGTATGTAATGGGTAGATTTATTGCTTTAATGATGTTTATACAAAACAATTATTTTATTTTTTCCAATCGTCCTAGTTTAATCCATTTTTTTAAATCATAGATTATTTCTTGAAGTTCATTTAAATTTTTCAATTCAACAGTTAAGCTACACCGTTCAATCTTCTCGAACTAATGAAATATGTGAATTGTTATTTAAAAACATGTACTTATTATTTATTTTTGATTTAGTCTGGTTCGCTTTAAATCACGTTACGGAAACAAATTCTTTTCTAACCCTGAATATTATTTTTATTGTTCCGAAATATTTATTTTACTTTCTCTCCTGCAATACTCAACATATGTCGTTGTTATTTATCTAATGGCAAGGAACTGGACATACAAAACGCGTAATGAAAAGGAAATCACAGCAAAAACATAGTCATTGCTCTATTCAGAAACATGCTTCCAAATTTTGCTCCCTTACTGACACCTGCGAAAAATTGAATGCTTGATGGATTCATAACATCGTCATATCTATAACAAGAAAGATCAATCATGCATAAAGCATTGATTATGAAACACTTTCCAACTTTCATGCAATTTCATTTAAACATCTCTAAATTGCGATACATTCCTCGGTAATATTTTAAAAATTATCACAATACTACATTAATTTATTATATTTGAAAACTTAAAACATCATCGAAAAAAATGAACTTCATTCAAATGACTGCATTGAAATATAAATTGATTGGTTTAAACATCTCTAAAATGCGATACATTCCTCGGTAATATTTTTAAATTATCATAATACTACAATAATTTATTATATTTGGAAACTACATCGAAAACAACTGAAACTTATTCAAATGACGCCATCAAAATATAACACGCCTGCTCTCTCTATAAAAGCAGCGTTTCATTCATAAACATTTTTCCATTCATTTAATTCATCACGATACTATATAATAATTTACTTTATTTTAAAAAAATAAGACCATGGAGCTACAAGTAATTAAACTCTATGCTTAAAACTTCATCGAAAAAATTGTCCTTCTCTCTGTAAAATCAATAAATATTTCATTCATATCAGCTATATTGCAGTCTTCATGAGATAAATAATTTTGCGTTAAAGAAATGCAACAATTCTTATACAACTCATTCTACATATTTTGCTCTTTACATTTTCCTTAAGTAAAAAGTAGGCTTCGTTGTAGAAATAATCAAATTTGGATGATCATTTAAACTCATATATATTGTAATTGCTTTGTATCGGTAGGCAGATGCACAGAATTTAGGCAAAAATAAAGCGGTTTTAGGACGGATACAACACTCAATATGAATTAAAAAGGGCTTTAAAAATCACGATTTTGAGACAAGATGGATGCCATATTTCATTTTGAAGTGGGTCACGTGATAGCTTCATATAATGGCCACGTGATCGCTTCATATAAGAAGTGTAATTAATATTTTAATTTTTATTTTAAAAACTACTGAATGTATTTTGCTAAAAAAAATTTTATATATTTTATGGGATAATTTAAAAATTTCCTAAAACTTTCGAAGCAATTTGTGAATTTTAAATCCGCGTAAAAAATGTTTTAAAAATTAGGTCCCATAGGGTTCATTGTATTTCATTTCTTCAACCCGGGTTCAATCCAAAACTAATTGGGTAATATTTTTCATTTATATTCCCATAGGTCCGACTGACCGTCTGAATAACATACTAAAATTTCATTTTGATAAAGTCATTTGATAAAGTCACGGATCATTTGTTGAAATCACGGTCATTTGATAAAGTCATTTGATAAAGTCACGGATCATTTGTTGAAATCACGGTCATTTGATAAAGTCATTTGATAAAGTTTTGATAAAGTCACGGGCAGACAGACAGAATGAACAAAGTCATAAACACTTTTCAACTTTGTTGTAAAGTGTTAAAAGTCATAAACACTTTTCAACTTTGTGTAAAGTGTTAAAAATACCAGTTCAGATCAATTCACGCAACCCATTACCATTCGACCTCGATATGAGATTTACTGATTTCTGGTCATAGTCGTAGATTTATGTAGACAATACTTTTTACATTGACAAACATGTATGACATATAAAACATACACAATACATGATAATGGAGAATTTCAAAATATGCATTATATAACAAAATTACACAACAATAATAATAACGGGAATAATTAATATATTATAATTTATTGCGTGAAAGTTCTATATTTAAAGTTCTTCAGAACAATATTGACATATACTCTAAATACTCAGTTTCAATCTGGTGCCAATGCAGTAAAGGTACTCTGCCATGACACAAAGTCATGCCCGATAGTCAAACAAAAAACTGCTGCTTTACAGTGTGGCCAATCAAGTACATATATCTTGCTAGCTGCCCCTAAGTCTTCGAAGCGATTCTATTTGACAAATTTTGGCGAAATTTTAAATTTATTGACGTTTAGCTTTGCTGTGTGAAAAGATATTTTTCTGGGTGCCAACTACTATATCCTGGGACACTTTTTCGCCAGGAAATCCACCTAACCATTTCTGATCCACCTAATCATTTAATCCCACAATGTCTGAGGATTCACAGAAAAATAATATACAGTCACCTATTTTTTGAATTTTTAAAGATATATTGGAATTTGAGAGATTGCCTACTTTGGCATTCAAGAGATTGCCTACTTTGGCACTCAAGAGATTGCGTACTTTGACATTCAAGATATTGCTTTATTGCCTTCATTTGAGGTAGAAGACTCAGATAGCCTAAAATAGACTGCAATGCTGCCCTGGGGTTCAACAATGTGGCTGCACTCTTGGACTTATGATAATGGGCTTCCAGTTGCTTAAAAATCACCAGATAGTAGTCAATCCGCCATCAAAGGTCGTTCTAAACAGGTCACAATAAACTCCTTCTCCAACATTTGGATAATCAATCATATATAATCAATCCATTGGTGTAAATCTTGAACCATGCATTCTTATGGTTTACACCTATGAATCATCTATGATTGATTCTTCAAATATACAATTGTCCATAGTCTCCAGAGCATAACACAGTTTATAGCTCTACATACACCCTTTACATGGCATAGGTAAATGTCCTTACCTATGATGCGTATGCTGTATGGTTTTCCCTTTACACAGCATATGTGAATATGCTGTATAAAGGGAATGATTATCAAATTAGCACAATTATAGCATGTTGCCCTTCATTTTAAAAGGCTTGAAAAATATTTCAAGTGATGCTAAGTTTGACAATGTACTGTCGAAGGGGGGCGTGTTTTGAGCCTCCTTAAGAGCGGCTAATGATATCATGAATATAAAAATTGTATTGCGATCGTTTTTCCCTACAATGACCAAAACTGTTAAGTTTCATGGTCATTGACCCATAAATAATCCCTTTTAGGGATGATTATTTCAAATTTCGTCCTATGCTACTATTTTAGAAAATATAAAATTTCGACGTTTTCGCTTGAATTTCAAAAAATTCTGCCTAGCTCTAAATTTTTCGCTATCAAATCTGTATTAAAAGTTTCGTGATAAATCCATTAATATTTGTGACAGATATCGTGTACACAATAAATCGACCACAGACAAACGACAGACGACAGCAGACTGACATCACTCTAAAAATAGTCCACACGTGTTCTGGAAATCCTAAAACATATATTGGCATCAAAAATCGAAAGCTTTCGTGATAACAATACTTTCTCTATACTATATTCTATAGTACGAGAAAGTGAAAATGGAATTTTTACTTTACGCTTACAATGAAAACGATTTCAAATATTCAAATCCTTGGGTATTCAACAGCACGTCTGGGCACACGTCAGCAACCTACTTTCGTTCCCCGGTACCGGCCGATTGGTATTTCGATTTGTTAAAGTTAAGTTCAACCTCTACAAATTATATATGCATAGAGAGAAATGTATCACTGTAGTTTCAATTTCAAAACTTGTCCACACAACTCTTTCCATGATTCTAAAACCATATACACTGGGTGTGCGTCAACATCCTGCTTTCTTTACCCGGTACCGGCCCATTGTTCTTTCGATTTGTTAAAGTTAAGTTCAATCAATCTCTACAAATTATATATGCATAGAGAGAAATGTATCACTATAATTTCAATTTCAAATCTTTCCAACACAACTATTTCCGTAATTCTAAAACCATATACACTGGGTGCACGTCAGCATCCTGATTTCGTTCCCGGTACCGGTCGATTGTTATTTCGATTTGTTAAAGTTAAGTTCAACCTCTACAAATTATATATGCATAGAGAGAAATGTATCACTATAGTTTCAATTTCAAAACTTGTCCACACAACTCTTCCCATAATTCTAAAACCATATACACTGGGTGTGCGTCAACATCCTGCTTTCTTTACCCGGTACCGGCCCATTGTTCTTTCGATTTGTTAAAGTTAAGTTCAATCAATCTCTGCAAATTATATATGCATAGAGAGAAATGTATCACTATAATTTCAATTTCAAATCTTTCCAACACAACTATTTCCGTAATTCTAAAACCATATACACTGGGTGCACGTCAGCATCCTGATTTCGTCCCCGGTACCGGTCGATTGTTATTTCGATTTGTTAAAGTTAAATTCAATCAACCTCTACAAATTATATATGCATAGAGAGAAATGTATCACTATAATTTCAATTTCAAAACTTATCCACACATCTATTTCCACAATTCTAAAACCATATACACTGGGCGCACGTCAGCATCCTGATTTCGTTCCCGGTACCGGTCGATTTTTATTTCGATTTATTAAAGTTAAGTTCAATCAACCTCTATAAATTATATATGCATAGAGAGAAATGTATCATTACGATTTCAATTTCAAAACTTGCTCACACAACTCTTTCCATATATCTAAAACCATAACTCCATTTGCAAAATGAAACAGCGTCTTCTGCCTTATACGATCCACTCAATGTCCAGTCGCGAGTAATTTAAAATCATTTGAAAAATGGACCCTCCGGCGGGCTTAACCGAGGATGCCTTTTCATATAATTTACTTGAAGAATGCGAACAGGAGAATGGAGAATGAAAATGCATTAAAATTGAATTGGGAAATATCATTTGTTAAAATTATTTCAACAAACGCTTCGTGCTCATTAATCATGCATGATGCTCTTCAAAGGCCCACCAGAATATTTTCTCATTTACAAATAAATACGTTGGAACTTGTGGGTTTAGCGCAATGAAAATTTCATTCTAAATTCCACATGCTGGGAGGTTTCTGTTTGAAACAATACCTAGTGTAAATGCTTAGGATTAAACTCTGAATGTCAGGTGTTTTATTTTCAAAGAGGGATCGTCTGGTTTGTGCAGCTATAAATGAGGAACATTTTAGTTAAAATAGTTTAACATATGAGTCATTTTATCCAAACGGGCTTTTTCATCTTTCTTTTGCAATATATTTTCTTTCTATTTTTCAATCTGTTTTCTGCATTATATTTTAATATAGGTAGTTTAAACTAAAAAAAAAATCAGTAGCTGTGATCATTTTGGAGAAATTAAATAGAAAATGCAAAATTTTATTTTCAAGACAAGTAAATACAGCATGACAGGGAGGAATGACACTCAATACAGGCAACTGCTTTGTTAGTATGATATACTATATATATATATCATTAGAAGAAAAAAAAAGGTTGCTTTAATTGCAATCTTATATTACTTTCCTTATATACATAATGTATAAGGAAAGTATTGTGACGGGGTCGAAAATTCGAATTCGAGTTTTCGACGGGAGAGCACGTTTCAATCATCCCTGATCACGAATCAATGATGTCTGTGTGTGTGTGTGTGAAAGTATGTGTGTGTGTGTGTGTGTCAGTGAGTTTGTGGAGACGATAACTGACGAACGAATGGACCGATTCGAACAAAAATTGGTACAAAAATCACAATCCGTAAACACTGGAAGTCTGTTGTTTTTATTCGCAATCGAATGTTCAAAACTCCCCTGAATTTTCGAATGAAATTTTGAAAAAATCGTCAAAAAATCTAAACCGCTAATAAAGTTACGCAAATAGACATTTCTTATGTAAATTTTCAATAGAAAACGATTGGCGTAAATTTTAGAACGCTAACATGAACCGTTCTCGAGATATTGTACATTTTTCAAAAAAAATTATCAAAAAGTCGTATAAAATAAAAAAAAATATTTCCTATTGAGAAATATGTTCACTTTTCATATTGTAATACCATGCGATAAATTGGGTGACATCAATCTCGTGGATCTAGCTCGTTCCATTCATGAAAAAAGATACTTTAAGTAACACTTTTGTATTTGAAGGCCAATAGTCATTTATCTGCTGTAAGAATAGCTTATTTCTTCGTCCATAACGCTTGGCGAGATTTTGGCGACGAATTTGGCGGAATGTCGCCAACTTGGCGACTTTTTGAAATGCTGGCAAATTAACGAAAATCTCACCAAATGGATAAAAATGACGCTAAATCAATGAAATGTTGACTAATTGTCGAAAATTCAATTTCTTGGAAAGAATATTAGTATCTTCTATAAGAAAATCCATTTTTTTTACTGTAAAAGTAGTAAATTCATTACATTATATAAGGAAAGTCATGTGTTGCCCACATCAGATTTTTTAGAACTAAGTTCTTATTTTATCTTCTAAAAAGAAAATCTAGTTTAAATGTAATTCACCTGTTGTAATGTCATTCCTTTGTCTACTAAGACGACAGGTGAATGACGAGAGGGGAATGACAAATCATGTGATTTTATTTTCTGTGTATATGAGTTTTATTTGCATTTAAGCCTAACTTGATATTCAGTTTGCTACAATAACTAGGCACCCATATATGTTAAAAAAATATTTACTTTTTTTATTCTGAGAATAATAAATGACAGGTGAATGATAAGGAATAAAAATACTTCTTAAAAAAATCCAGTAAAAAAGAAAAAGAAAAAATGTAGTAGAAAGTAGAAATCTACAAAATTGTTCAGTTTTATAATATTTCCTTGCACAAAATGATAGTTAGAACATTGTCAAACTGCTGAAATGGTGAATATAAGCTTCAGTAAAAAATAATATATTTTATTTTCATCTATGTACAGAAAGAGGTGTTAAAATTTAAAGACGGGTGAATGACCAAAAAGGTAGGGGACAATTGTAAAAAATTAATTTACAACATTGCTCTAATGCATTGTGGATTTTTGTATTTTAAATTGTCAAATTTAATATAAAACATCAAATTAAAAGAAAACTAGAATATGAAGGCTTGTAAATAAAGTTGTGACTTACTGATTTGGCAGTTGGGACATACAGGGGAATGACATTTAAGAAAAAAAACTAAATTTTAAATATTAAAAATATAAATTGTTTCTTTAACTATTGGTTCTTAACTATTAGTTTCTTTAACTATTGGTTTGCGCGCTGGATTTGCACGCTGCCACAACTGCCGCCGTGTTCATGCGGAGTACGATCACGTTAAACATGTGGGTCCGTAAGTCCTTCCGAGAGGTTGGTGGTAGGGGAAGGAGGATACGGTCCCTGTGGATGTCTCCCCCACTGGGTTCCGGTCGAAATTGGGTGGCACTTCCTGGGCGTCCAAACAGTTACCTTACACCTTTCTGGTAGGTCGGACGATCTGGGTCTCAACAACAACTTTAATAAGCTCTAAACTCGTCAAAAGTTGAATTGCAACACCATGAAGGAATGAACGTAGCCATATTGAAATCACAGTACCGGTAGAAAAGAGAGTCATATGCAAATGATTAAAAGAACAAACAAAGATATACAGAATAAACTTGTATATTCAGCAAATAATGTGACCCCTACGAACATCTATACAGGCCGCTAAACGGCGAGGAATACTTTCAATGAGGCTGTTAATAGTTGCCTGAGGTTATTCTTGCTTTCAAAAGCAGGTTGCTTCTTTTAAATTGTGTTATTTTCTTAATATTCTTAGCTTTTTATAAACATGTATTTTACTAGTAATTTTAAAGAATGTCTTTTAAATTTTCGTTCTTTGTGAAGTTAGCTCATTTAACTCCATAAACAACTTGCTTCCTGTATTTTGTTATTTCTTCAATTTTTACTTTCCCTATATGTATAGGAAAATTATTGGAAGTATAGTATCGAAAACCGAAAACCGAGTTTCCGACTTTTGAGTACTCCAGAATACAACAAACCTATTTATTTAGAGTGGCGCCTGTGTGTGTGTTTGATGGTCTTTCTGTGTGTCTGCCTGTGTGTCTGTCTGTGCGTCTATCTCTCTGTGTCTGTGTAATGTATAAATCAGCTGTATACATCTAAGCTGTATGTTTTCTAAATCAAAAATTAATGAAATTTCACAAATTTGTGTAAGTTTATTGTAGGTTATCCTCGTGCTAATTAGATTTTTGTACGATTCGAAAAAAACAAAACCTGTCTTTTGTACTTTCCTTATATACATAAAGTATAAGGAACAGTGGCGCACCCACGGGGGGGGCCGAGGGGGCCCTGCCCCCCCCCTTGGGCTGACAAAGCAAAACGCGAAGGGCGCTGTCAGCACAAGGGAGAACTAGGTCTGCCTTCGAGAAAGTATAAAAAAAAAACATTTACAACCATTATTGTAATAAATAATTTTAATCATTGTGAAGAAAACAATTCCAGCATATCCCAACACTTACACTGAATGTAATTATACATATAAAGCTCTTTATCGTACTGTACAAATTATAAATTAATTCGCACTAAAAGCGCCAATTCTGGAAACCCGTTCTTCTTAAGACGTTTCTACCTGTGATTGAATTTAACTAATGGACTCGTCCAAAATCACGTGACCCAAATGCCTTCTCGCTATAGTCGTACTATACCAGTGCTGTGTAGAATGACGTCACAGGCGCCTCCGTGGCCCTATATAAAGAGTGAACGGCGGGGAAGCGGCTGTTCGCTCGAAAACTCGAGGATTTCGTTTACCCAGTGAGAAAATTGTGGAAGTGAATAAATAGATCGTGCCAACGCTTCGCGAATTAAGTGTTGCTGTGAGTTGAAATAAAGTGCGACGTTACGACACAAGGTGATAACAGTGAATTGGTAGTTTCGGAACGAGGGCCTGCGTGGTGAATAGCTGAATTTAATAATGGTCCTGAACTTTCAACTGATCTTACAGTGAAATGCATCTTTAACGATCAGTGTGTGTGTTTATGTGCGTATTTCGGCTATATAGCAAATTTTGTTCTTGAATAACTGAGGAGCAAGGTAAAAAAAAAGACAATGAGTGAAAAACGAAAAGGGCTAGGCCAACAGACACTGGGAAATTATTTAAAAAAAAAAAGTAAGATTGAAAATAGTGACGTTCCCAACGACGTTTCCCTGAGCTCTTGTTACATTGATGAGGCTGCAGTCGAAGCAAGCAACAGCCGTGACCCCGGGCTGTCTTCAAACGCTTGTGAGGAGGTAAAGGTAGGACAAAACACAATACCAAACACAGTTGAAATAGAAATTCTGGCTGCAGATATTTCTAATTATGTCAAGAAATCTAACCTCACAGATGAAGATAGGATAACAGCGCTAAAAAATCTTTGGGAACCATATGCAAATTACAGTTTTCCTGCTACTGTCACTAGTGCTGTATCAAGTTAAGGAAAACCTCACCACACTCGGAAGTTCTGCTCATCTTGGCTGAGTAAGCATAACTGGCTAGCTTACTCAAAGGCAGAGGACAGTGCCTATTGCAAATTTTGTGTTCTCTTTGCACCCCATGAAGTCGGTTTAAGATCCACACAAGCTACAGGTCAACTTGTTTCAAAAGGATTTAATAATTGGAAGAAGGCCTTGGAGAAGTTCAGTCAACATGAAAAATTTTTCTATCATAAGGATTCAGTTCTCAAAGCCGATGAGTTCTTAAGGGTCACGGAAGGAAAAACGGTTCCTGTGGATCAAGTAATGGACAGAGGAAAGCAAAAACAAGTTTTGCAGAATAGGGCTATTCTTAAACCTATTATCAAAACAGTGATTTTTTGTGGAAGGCAAGGGCTGGCCATGAGAGGGCATAGAGACTGTGGGGATTTGGACGTATTGTCAGAACCATGCCAAGGCGAAGGAAATTTTAGAGCCCTTTTGCGACTCCGAGTTGATGCAGGAGAAGAAATACTGAAAACTCATCTACAAGGTTGTGCAAAAAATGCAACTTACATAAGTTGGAATATACAAAATGAGATTATTTCAGCATGCAATGATTCCATTGTGAAGCACATAGCAACTGAGGTGAATGAGGCCAAATGTTTTGCGGTTTTATGTGACGAAACCACAGATATTGCAACGGTAGAGCAAATGACACTTTGCGTTCGTTATTTGAAACGGTTTGAAACAAATGATAAGTATAAAATTGAATTTAAGATAGTGGAGAACTTCCTTAAGTTTGTGCCCCTGACTGAAACTACAGGTCGAGCAATTGCAGATGCTATTCTTAAAGGCCTTGCAGACTGCAACATTGATACGTCTTTCCTCCGTGGACAAGGGTTCGATGGAGCTTCTGCAATGAGTGGAGAGTACAATGGCGCCCAAGCAATTATATATGAGCAACACCCCAAAGCCCCCTACGTTCATTGTGCATCACATTGTTTGAACTTAGCCATAACTTATTCATCTAGAGTTCCGGATATCCGAAACAGCTTTGGAATAATAGGGAAAATCTCTAGTTTTTTCAACACACCAAAACGAAACCTTGTTCTCACCAGCAAAATTAATGCAGCTAATCAGGAAGAGACAGAAATCAGTGCCAAAAAACTGAAGAAATTATGCCCTACTCGTTGGGTGGAGAGACATGATGCCGTCACAGTTATGGTTTCATTGTTTGATCAAGTAATCGACGCTCTGGAGGAGATTACTACCTGGAATGACAAGGAGACATCAACAGAGGCTCATACCTTGTTATGTTCAATGTTAACATCACAGTTTGTCATAGCACTTGTTTCAGCTGACAGATTACTCAGCTACAGTGTTCGTCTGAGTGAAAAGCTGCAGGAAGTTAACCTTGATCTGGCAACTGCTGTGAGTGACGTAGAAGACGTTTTGAAAGCTATATCTATAATTCGAGAGAACGCAGAGAACGAGTTTCACCATCTGTTTGAACAAGCTGTTAAGAAGCTGGAACAGCATGGAGAAAACATTACTCTACCACGCCGTGCCACCAGACAAATTTATAGATCAAATTTCAACGTACAGACTCCTGAAGAATACTACAGACTTTCTATTTTCATTCCATGGATTGATAATTTCATCACTCACCTCCATGAAAAATTTCTCAAACATAAGGAATTTCTACAAAGTTTTGCATCTGTCATTCCGAATGGAAGGCAGCCGACACTGGAAGAAAACGAGAGATTTGTTGCCTTATCAAGGAAATTTGCAGATGATTTAGGACCCAGATCAGATAATACTCTAAAAGCTGAACTACATCTGTGGTACATGAAGGTCTTTGCATTGAACAAGAAAACTAAAAGCCCAATCGAACTGCTTAACTTTTGTGACCAAAGGACTTTTCCAACTGTGTTTGAACTTTTAAAAGTGTATGCCACCCTCCCAGTATCAACAAGCAGTGCTGAGAGGTCATTCTCCACAATGAAGAGGTTGAAAACTTACTTGAGAAACAGTATGAGTGAAACCAGACTGAATGGACTGGCGTCAATGAACATTCACCGTGAAGTGGAAATTGATCCAGACCAGATAATTAATGCTCTGGCTACAAAGAAAAACAGGAGGCTGGACTTCGTTTTATGAATATGTATAGATCATAATTGAATAATATAACAATATGTAATCATGAGAGAGTGGTTGAAAACAAGTATACAGTATAAGCAGACCAGAACAAATAATTTTATCTTCATCTATTTCTTAATTTGTGTTGTTTTGTATAAATATCTACTACTACTTCTTCTAATCATTCAATTCTCTTGCACTGCACTAAAGAATTGTTAGTAATTTGATAAAAATAAATGTACAAAAAAAGACAACCGCCTTGTTAATTGATATGGCCTCTGATCATTTTTTCTCGGAAAATTTATCGAGGAGTCATCCTCCTTCATAAAAATTTTGTGCACCAATAGCCCCCCCCTTAGGAATATTCTGGGTGCGCCACTGATAAGGAAAGTATTGTGACCCGGTCGAAAATTCGAATTCGAGTTTTCGACGGGAGAGCACGTTTCAAACATCCCTGATTACGAATCAAACAATCAATCAGTCACACACACACAACGAATCAATCGTGTGCGTGTGTGTGTGTGTCAGTGAGCCTGTGGAGACGATAACTGACGAACGAATGGACAGATTCGAACGAAATTTGGTACAAAAATCACAATCCGTAAACACTGGAAGCCTATTGGTTTTATACGCAATCGAATGTTCAGAACACTCCTAAATTTTCGAGTGAACTTTTGAAAAAATCCTCAAAAAATCAAAATCTTAAAAAAGTTACGAAAATAGTAATTTCTTAAGTGATTTTTTATTAGAAAACGATTAAAGTAAATTTTAGAACGCTAGCATGAACCATTCTCAAGATAATGTACATTTTTCAAAATAATTATCAAAAAAATCATGCAAAATTTAAGAAAATATTACCTATTGTTGACGTATGTTTACTTTTCATATGTAATACCATGGGATAAATTGAGTGACATCATTCTCGTGGATCTAGCTCGTTTCATTCATGAAAAAAGATACTTTGAGTAATACTTTTGTATTTGAACGCCAATAGTCATTTATCTGCTGTAAGAATAACTTATTTCTTTGTCCATCCGCTTGGCGAGATTTTGGCGACGAATTTTTTCTAATGTCGCCAACTTGGCGACTTTTTTAAATGTTACTAAATTAACGAAAAACTCGCCAAATGGATAAAAATGACACTAAATCAATGACGACTCATTGAGGATGACGACATGGAAAATGACGACTCATTGACGAAAATTCAATATCTTGGAAAGAAAATTTATAACTACTATAAAAATAATCATTTTTTTTACATTAAAAGTAGTGAATTCATTGCATTATATAAGGAAAGTCATGTGCTACCCACATCAGATTTTTTTTTTTTTTTGGCGAGCTAATCCTTAAAAATCGCCAAAATAAGAAATAAATAACTGGATATCCTCAAATGGATTGATTAAATGCCCGTCTTATGTATATTTTTTACGAATAAAAGCTGGTTTCAAGATATTTCAGTTTTTATCATTTAGGCAACACCACCAAATGCCACCAGTCGCCAAATGAAAACAAAAATTGAATTAAAAGTGCAAAATCGATAATTTAAAATAAGTATCCATAGAATTTCGCTCAATTAAACTCATGTCATTACGGAAGAAAGAGAGAATAAATCTGAGTCTTCAGTGGTGCTGTCCAAAGATTTTTTTCCTTAATCTTCGATTCACAAATATTTTTTCCATGTTCTGCTCATGTTTTTGAAAGGTAAAAATATACGCGAAAACTAATTGTCCAAACAAGTTTGCTTAACAAAAGTCTTTAGAATTAGTGAAAAAACTTCTGAAAATGTTAAACGATAGATGATGAACGCATTAAAGATTTAAATAGCTTTACTTACCTTTGAGTACTGGTGAACAAGGAGGATTGAACTGATAAAGAAATCAAAATAAGATATGCAAAAGCTCAGAATTGTTTCAGAAAGCTAAATAAAATATAGAAAGCTACTAACCTTAATTTATGAACTAAAATCAACCTTTTTAATTCATTAGTGAAGAGCGTTATACTGCATGGAGCCGAAACATGGAAATTAACAAAGGGACAATGCCAAAGTTGAATGCCTGACAGACTAAATGTCTTAGGAAAATTGTGGGAGTATTTTGGCCTCACTTTATTACTATCACCGAACTCTATAAGAATACTAGACATAAAGCAATAGATATGGAAATAAAAAACCGTAGATGGAAATGGACTGGAGATATCTTAAGAATGCCACGTCATAACATCCCTGCTGTGGCACTTGGATGCCCGAGGGAAAAATATATCTGGGTCCACCCAAGCTAACTTGGAGGAGACTAATAGAACAAGAGAGAAATCTGATGGAATGGGCGAGCTGGTCAGAAGCAAGGACTGCGCTCAGGATCGACCAGGGTGGCGACGCAAACTGAAGGTCTTATATGTGACTAGGTACGATAAGTGATGATGATGAATATTATACGTTTTGACAAAAAACAAAACGTGGAATGTTAGTCCCTTACTGTACACGAAGGAGTAATTTAAAATATTTTGAAAACTAAACACACGATTTACGATAAAATTTTTCCAGCATAATTTAAGTGAAGAATAGCCACAGAACGAAGAGATTGCATTAGAATCGAATCGAGAAACATCATTTGTTAAAATTACTTCACCAAGGTTTGTTAATCATGTATATGATATTCTAAAACTCCCCTAGATCGCTCTGCTCATTTACAAATAAATATGCGGGAGGAACTTTAACGCAATGAAAATTTTACTCCGATTTCGGCTTGAGAGAATATTTCTGTTTGGAACAATATAGAATAAGAATAATCAAAATGGAACCTTGGTTACAGCAGCTGTCATTTTCGCGAAACTGCATTTTAAAACAAACGTTCCTTAGGACTGCTTGTGAAACTATGAATTATCTTATCCAATGTTTTAAAGATGTTAAGGTACAATTCATTTTATGTAGGAAACTTTGCATGTGATGTAAATTATTCAATAGTATAAACATGCAAACTTTGATAATATAAGTTCAAATCCGATTTTAAAATGTAGCATTACATAAATGTTTCATATATTTCTATAATAAATATTGTAAAGTGATTCTTGTATTTCGTTACGGAAGAAGATATATGAGGTAGGTAACATATTTGCGAGTAAATTTTGGAGGACTGAATCTCTAACTCTGGCCGATTCTGTTTTGTGCGACTGAAATTATGTCCGATACTCAACAGCAAAATAAGTACGTTTTTTAATAATATTGTAAATAGGAAGAAGAATGCATATACCGTACTTTCGCAAATTTTTCCATTTTTCTGTGATGTCATATTTACTAATAATTAATCTTACTTCATCTATTTGGAAAATATATTGTCATGATTGAAGTTTGAAAAATCTTTACAGACTTCTGTTGAAAAAGAATAGTAATTATAATTTTATTTTGTTATTTTTTATTTATTTCGTTTATTTGATTTTGTTTTGTGTAAATTTTTTTATCGTGAAATTGTCACAAGTTTTGTAAGGGTTAGCTAATATAATATTTAGAAAGTGTTAAATACTTTTAACTATTTAAAATATTTTCTGCTATGACATATACTTTGTAATTGTAATACAAAATTTTTATTTCTATTCATATCCATGGAGGAATTATAGTTTTCTATAAAAAAAAAAATAAGCTTCAATTTTAAATAGGTTTGCATACTATAATTAAGAAGGAAATCAATATTAATGATAAAGCATTGCAAAAAGTAACTTTTTCAACATATATATATATATATACATGCATATATATATACACGTAATAATTTTACACATGCATTATTTATCTTTGATTGGTTAACTCATTTTTGAAAATTCACCCATTCTTATCACCTTACTTACCACTTGGCCTGAGTCTAATACTGTTTACTATTTTAGAATGTCTATTTTCCACTTGTCCTGAGTCCTATACTGTTTACTATTTTCGAAAGTCTCCATACTTATTATGTATCGTTCAATTGTATTCATTCCCACTCGCATTGACGATGTGAGGTGAAATGCTCGCCCACTCGCATTGACGAAGTGAGGTGAAATGCTCAGTTACTAGTTTATCTTACACGTGCTGCTATTATTTCACATTACAGTTCGTGGAGGTATTGTTTTTCAGCTTTTGTATAATTCAATTGATTTAATTTTCTAATTCCACTAGCCAGTAGACAGCTCCAATGGTGTCTATAGTTAAATACTATCGCCATTGTCAGAAACTGGCTATTCTATCGGTTTTAATTCGAATTGTATGGCTGTCCTGATGAGAATGCAATTTCGAACTGACCTCCATTTTTTGTGTGGTTTCGATTGATTGTTCTCTATTCTTGATCTCTTGTCTTGAGCTGATTATTATTGCCTTTTCTCATTTTTGCAGAGTTTTATTTTTATTTACTTTTATATACTTTTAATTGTGATTTTTGAATCCTAATATTCTTCTCATCCCCCTTTCCAATGTAGTGATATGTAACCTTCTATCTTTATCCTTAGACTTGGCTTATAGTTACTCATTTGTAACAGATATGCTAGAGATGGGTTTTTTTGTACATACAGTAGTTTATGCAAAAAATTTTCGATTAAAATCATTTAATTTTTATTTATATATATATATATATATATATATATATATATATATATATATATATATATATATATATATATATATAAATATAATATAATACAAAAGTAATCAAATGTATGAAGATGTAAATCCTTCATACTTTTATTTGCTATATATATATATATATATATATATACCGTAGCAAAATTGAAAAATTAAGGATACTTTGCAAATATGCACATGTAAAAAATGAGTAAATAGGAATGATAATGCAAAAAATGCCAAATTCATTTAATTTATTGCGCAAATGCAGCTAAGAATGATAAGTTTTCTTAGTTACAGCTTTTTGCTTCTCTTCCATTGGACCTTCAAACATTTTAGTATATATATATATATATTAATAATAAGATACATGAATAAAATAGAATTATTTAAGATAAATGGGAAAGCATTCAAATACCAACCTAAAAAACTCAATAAAATGTTAGTCATAAACACGAAAAACCAAAAAACCACCCATTAATTTTGAAACAAACATATGAAAGAAAAATTGAGTATTAATTAATGGAATGAATGTGATGTAATACTAAAATCTTCAAGGGGCTACTACTATAAACCACATTCAATTAGCACATTTCATTTAATGACTTGTTACTGTGAACAAAAGGTTACTGTGAACAATAGAAGCCACAATATGCTATAAATGTTAAATAATTGAGAAATTTGAAAAACTACAAACAATTGAAGAAACTGAAGAAACAGAATTGACTTACATGTGTGTAGAAGTTCAAACAGCAAAACCAACCCAACATAATGTACAAAGAAGGTGTTGCCAGCCTTAATGAGTAAATAATGTGCGTGTGTGTGTGTGTGTGTTTCCAAATGTCCATGTTGCCATTCTTATAAATTGTAAATGGTAAATCCAATCTAAAATATTGGAAGATATAAAACAAGATAAACTGCATTCAAAATATAACGGGTGCCTATTACTACATATAGATAAACATGATAATCATTATTCACTTTATAAAATAATTTAAAGAATTAATAAAAAATGAATCGAACATACAGTCGAAAATATTAGATTCTATAGAAATTAGATACTTTAGAAATTAGACAAGGCCTTCCACTGACTCCTGGCATCTCTCTAAAGGCAAAATGCCTGTTAGATGATGCAAGTGTAACGAAATGGTTCATAGTAGAAAATAGTACCATAATTATCAGTTAGTCACTAATAGGTAATGAATGGGAAATGATTACATTTCTATAATGATTTAGACATAATAAAGTGCATTAACAACTCTGAGTTACTCTAAACTTCTTTATTATACTATTAACCAAATATAATAGATTAAAGTATGATTTACCAGCTTGAATAAGGTTTTCTATATGAAATTGATGAAACTTAATCTATGAATTCGAAACAATTGATTTTTAATGATGTTACGAAAAATTTGAACGGAATTATAAGAAATAAAAGGTAATAATTTATTGATATTAAAATTAAAATAATTTTTTATCATATAAACTATAAATAATACTATTAGAAAATTCAATACATAGATTTAAAACCAGAAAGTTAACCTTAGCCCTAATAGCAGGTTCATTATTCAACAATTTCAGATTATCCGGGTAGAAATCGATGTTGATATTATTTAAATCCGTTAGAACAACACAGACCAGATCGCCTACATATCGAAATAATTGTCAGTTGATGAAAATGCACTTTTATATTTAAAAATACATACATTCGCCAATATACTTGCAGGCCAGATGATACTTGTAAATATATATAAATATACATATATATATATATATATATATATATATATATATATAAACATCTGAACGTGTGGAAAACATCTGAACGTCAAAGTTATTTAAATATTGTTACCGACCAAGTTCAAACAGTGATATTGATGTTTTACCCTAATGGTCACGGTCACGGATATTTCCAACAGGACTATGTTACATGTTCTAGGCCTCATATTGTGCTGGATTATTTTGAGGAGAGAGGCGAAAACTTTTCTCAGCAACAATGTTCTCTTCAACCCTCCTCCCCCCCATCTTAATCCCTTTGAGCATCTGCGGGATAGGGTCGAAATATGGAATAGACAAATGGATCAGCTACCAACAAACCTTCAGAACTAGATAATAATGAATTTCATTGCATTTGGGTGAATATTCCCAATGAAACATACGACAAGTTAGTAGAATCCATGGATGGCAAAATCCAAACTGTTTAAAGGCAAAAGGTGACCCAACAAGGTACTAATAAATAAATATATACATATATATATATATATATATATATATATATATATATATATAAATATATATATATATATATTTATATTTATATATATATATATATATATATATATATATATGTGTGTGTGTGTGTGAATTCTTCCCGTTCTTATCACCTACTTACCACTAGGCCTGAGTCTGATACTGCTTACTATTTTTGAAAGACCACTTTCCACTTGTCCTGAGTCCTATACTGCTTACTATTTTTGAAAGTTTTCATACACATTATTTTTCGTTCAAGTGTATTCATTCCGGCGTCCACTCGCTTAGAGGAAGAGATGTAAAATTCTCTGTCGCATTTTCTTCTGTGAACATGTAAACTGCCACGTGGTGTCTGTGCCTCTGAGTTAATATTTTTGTTTTTTATATTCCTGGTTAATAACTCACTTGGTATGTATTATTTCTCCTTCCACTAGCCAGTAGACAGTTCCAATGGTGTCCATAGGTAAATACTATAGCCATTGTCAGAAACTGGCTATTCTATCGGTTTTCATTCGAATTGTATGGCTGTCGTGACGAGAATGCAATTTCGAACTAATCGCCGTTTTTTGTGTATTTTCAGTTGATTGTTCTCCATGTCTTGATCTTCAATCTTGAGCTATTTATTATTGCCTTTTCTCATTTTTGCCGTGTTTGCTTTTTTACTTTATATATATATTGATATATATAAACCTTTTAATTTCGATTTTTGTATAATCAACTTCCCCTCATCCCCTTTCCATTATAGTGCAAAGTTACCTTCTATTTTTATCCTTAGTCTTGGTCTATAGTTACTTATTTGTAACAGATATGCTAGAGATGGTTTTTTTTGTACTTATCATAGTTTATGCATATCTTTCGTTTTAAAAATTTTAATTTATATTTATATATATATATATATATATAGAGAGAGAGAGAGAGATATAGATAAATATATATATATATGTATATATATATACATAGATAAATATATATATATATGTATATATATATACATAGATAAATATATATATATATATAATTGAAGATTTTTATGATTACTTGTAATATATATATACCCGAGAAATACCAAAGAAAATTGCTTGTAAACTGAATGTTTTTGCAAAACAGAAGCCTAGTGTAGCACGATGAGCTATGCAAGAAGTTTGGAAAATGAATAAATGGAATCTAGTGAATATAAAAGGAATAAAATGAATATGAAAAGCATTTCTGAAACCATGTCCGTTATCAAGGGCCATACATGTTTCATTAATGCTGATTCTACGTTTCTGTTTACACAACTGTAAAATGTATTACAGAAATAATGTATATGGCCCGACGTAGAAGAAAAGACAAAGTGGATCAAATACACAAAAAAATCAAACATGAATATAAAATATTCTGTTACACCAGCTTGTAGCTAATTATTGAAATGAGGATGCAAAGTATTATAAAGTAATATCAAAAGAATATAATGAAAATAAAATGAAAATATATATACCCCTAGTACTGTGGTACTTCTGGAAAAGCATGTGTATTACCAATCATCTCAGAACAGGTTACAGTGAATATTTTGTTACTGACTAAGCAGTTTTCTCAAAGCAGGTTAAAGTGAATTATACGAATTGTTTAACTGTTAGAAGAAGACATGGATATTATGAACTATTTAGAAATGCTAGAGTATGATCTGTCAATATGTTGCTGTAATTGTTGCAAGTTTTTGAATTTAAATTTAAAATGTGTTTTAATAAAAGAAAAAATAAGATTGGGCGGGTAGTTATTTTTGATGATATATATATATATATATATATATATATATGTATGTATATATATATATATATATATATATATATATATATATATATATATGTATATATATATATATGTATATATATATATATATATATATATATATATATATATATACCTATTTACTGAACATGAATAAATTATATAAGTGTACATATTAGAGAGCGGGCAAACTTCTGCTGACGAGGTAAATACAATACTACATCCCACTCACTGTCCAGCAGCACGTAATTTAAAATCGTTTGAAAAATGGTGCATGCTCCGGACACTACGTAGACTTCCTTTTCGTATAATTTAATTGAAGAATGAAGGCAGAGGCACACAAGGGGAGAAAGCATTAAAACTGAATTGGGAAATACCATTCGTTAAAATTATTTCAGCGAGGACATTGCATTCATTAATCATGCATGATGTTCAGATCATTTTGCCCTCAGAACATTTTGCTCAAATAAATATGAGGGATATATAGGGAAGTTCAAAGCAATGAACATTTTATTCTAAATTGCAAAATGTTTAGAGGCCTTTAGTTGAAACTATATGGAGTATAAATAATTATAATCAAAACGCGCAATTCAATAGCGAACTTCTTTTTAAATGCATTTGTTCATATGGACATTAATTTTGAAAAAATGTGGACATTAATTTTAAATAACTGTGAACATTAATTTGGAACTGATTAAGACACTTAGAAAACTTGCACGTTGATTTAAGTTGGTTTACCTGCATTGATTTAAGTTTGTTGGATGACGATTTTTAAAATTATCTTCTGAATTATACCCCTCTTAAATTATATGCTAATATCTCGAAAAATCAGATATTACCATCCTGAGACCGATTTCGTGGATTCTGGGACTTTTCATCTTTTGAATCCTATGTCAAGCCATCACCATAGTATTGAATTGCAATAAAAACCGTGAAATAGGTTTAACGATAGTGAATGAATTGACAGATAAACGCTTTATTGCTTATATAGTTTTTAACACTTTCCAACATAGTTGAAAAGTGTTTATGACTTTGTTCATTCTGTCTGTCAGTCTGTCTGTCCGCCTGCATGAAAACTGTCGTAAAAATGACTTTATCAAATTAAATTTTAGTATGTTTTTGAGACTGTCTGTAAGACATATTGTAAAGGAAATGAATAATATCACCCACTTAGTCACTGATTTAACTCGGGTTGAAAAAATAAAATACTTTGAACACTATCAGACCTATTTTTTCAAACACTTTGTAAGCTAAGTCAAAATTTACAAATTACTTCGAACATTTCAGGAAATATTCATATTATCCCATAAAATGTATAAAAATATTTTCAGCAAAATACGTTCGACAGTTTTTTAAATACAAATTAAGAATAATAATTACACCCACGATATATGAAGAAATTACGTGATTCATTATAAATAAAATATGACATCCATTTCCATTCCACTGTGTAAAGATCGTAATTTTTATGGATCGTTAAAATTTATTTTTAATGTGGAATCTGTCATACAACCGCTTTACTTTTGAGTATTATCTGTGTTTCTGGATTCTCTGCCAACTCAATTGCAATATTTTTTATTTTAAATGATCACTAAACTTTGATTATATCTACAACGAAGACTAATTTCAACGCATGCAGAATGTATACAAATCAAGCGATTGTAAGATGAATAGTATAAGAATTGCTGAATTTCACGCAAAATGATTTAACTCTGGAGTCTAATACGCGTATATGTGATATGAATGAAATATTCATTGATTTTTGCATTGAGAAGCATGCGATTTATATTTCAATGGCATCATTTGAATAAAGTTCATTTTGTGTAGCTAGAATTGTCTTTTTTGCTAAAGTTCAGATTTTAAGTAAAATAAATTACTATAGTACTGTGATAATTTAAAATATATCAACTCTGAATGTATCTCATTTTAGAGATGTTTAAATAAAATTGCGTTTCAGTTGGAAAATGTTTCATAATCAATGCCTTATGAAAGATTTAACTTTCTTGCTTTATTATATCTATTGGAATCATTGCAGCATGTATATACACTCGCATCGTAAAAAATCTAACATCGTAAAACATCTGACAACACATGACTTTCCCCACAAACTCATATTTATGTTCTCTTTATTTCTTCAATATTTCATTACATTGAGTTTAATTGAACAAAATAACAGCCATGATAATTTTAAATTACACTGAATTTGCACTTTTAATTCAATTTACGTTTTCAGTTGGTAAATGGACTTATTTTCAAAGGTGACGAAAATGCAAAAAAAAAAACTAAAATATCTCGAGAACGACTAGCCCTAGAGTAATGGAGTTGATCTTATTTTTTTCCACGTCAAAAATTACGTATAAAAAAGGTATCTAATTGATATATTTGAGCATATGTAGTTTTTTATTTTAGATTTTGACGATTTTTGAGGACCATCTCGCAAAAACAGACAGGTTATTTTTTTTCCGAATCGTACCAAAATCTAATCAGCACCAGGGTAAACCACAAGTGATTTATTTACCAAATTTTATAAAATTTGATCTATTAATTTTTCAGATACAGGTAATTTCTGCAGGTCATTTCGCGAAAACAGGCGGGTTGTGTAATCACAAATCGTATCAAAAACTAATCAGCATCAGGGTTATACACAAGTAACTTAACTACCAAATTTTATGAAATTCAGTCCATTAGTGTTTGAGTGTTTACGTTCACAAACAGACACACACACACACACACACTACGTCACGCTAAAAATAGTATTTTCGTGTTTTAGAAGTCCCAAAACGTGTAGTTCCGTCGAAAACCCGAGTTGCGATTTTCGACATGATTCCAATACTTTCCCTATACAATACCATGTATTTCAGGGAAAGTAAAAAATCTGATGTTGGCAGCAGGTGACTTTCCCTACATACA
Organism: Amaurobius ferox; assembly: GCA_951213105.1. Classification (NCBI taxonomy): domain Eukaryota; kingdom Metazoa; phylum Arthropoda; class Arachnida; order Araneae; family Amaurobiidae; genus Amaurobius; species Amaurobius ferox. Next base: position 54,150,264 of record OX578138.1, on the reverse strand, counting down.
CGTGCTTTTTATTTCTTCAATAATTCATTATATTGAGATTAATTGCACAAAATAACAGCCGTGGATGTTTTAAATTATACTGAATTTGCACTTTCAATACAATTTTCGTTTTCATTTGGAACTGGACTTATTACTTTCCTTATATACATAATGTATAAGGAAAGTATTGTGACGGGGTCGAAAATTCGAAATCGAGTTTTCGACGGGAGAGCACGTTTCAAGCATCCCTGATCACGAATCAAACATTTTTGAAGTGATGTCTGTGTGTGTGTATGTGTGTGTGTGTGTGTGTGTGAAAGTATGTGTGTGTGTGTGTCAGTGAGTCTGTGGAGACGATAACTGACGAACGAATGGACCGATTCGAATCAAATTTGGTACAAAAATCACAATCCGTAAACACTGGAAGCCTATTGTTTTTATTCGCAATCGAATGTTCAGAACCCCCCTAAATTTTCGAATGAAATATTGAAAAAATCGTTAAAAAATCAAAATCACTAATAAAGTTGCGCAAATAGACATTTCTTATGTAATTTTTTATTAGAAAACGATTGACATAAATTTTAGAACGCTAACATGAACCGTTCTCGAGATATTGTACATTTTTCAAAAAATTATCAAAAAGTCATAAAATAAAAAAAATATTTCCTATTGAGAAACATGTTCACTTTTCATATGTAATACCATGCGATAAATTGAGTGACATCATTCTCGTGGATCTAGCTCGTTCCATTCATGAAAAAAGATACTTTGAATAATACTTTTGTATTTGAATGCCAATAGTCATTTATCTGCTGTAAGAATAACTTATTTCTTAGTGCATAACGCTTGGCGAGATTTTGGCGACGAATTTGGCGGAATGTCGCCAACTTGGCGACTTTTTTGTAATGTTGCTAAATTAACGAAAATCTCGCCAAATGGATAAATATGACGCTAAATCAATGAAAATGACGACTACTTGTCGAAAATTCAATATCTTGGAAAGAATATTAGTATCTACTATAAGAAAAATCTATTTTTTTACTGTAAAAGTATAAAATTCATTACATTATATAAGGAAAGTCATGTGTTGCCCACATCAGATTTTTTTCAAAGGTGGCGTAGCGAAAATGCGAAAAAACTAAGATATCTTGATAATGGCCAGGCCGAGTGTAATGGGGTTGGTTTTATTCTTCTATCGTTAAAAATTACGTATAAAACAAGCATTTAATTGATATATTTGAGCATAGGTAGTCTTCTATTTTTAGATTTAACGAGTTTTGTGAGTCATTTCGCAAAAAAAGCAGGTTAATTTTTTTACGAATCGTACCAAATTCTAATCAGCATCAGGGTAACCCATAAGTGACGTATCTAACAAATTTTGTAAAATTTGCCTTATTATTTTTTAGCTAGAGTGGATATAGGCAACTTTTTCGCGCCATTTCGCAAAAAAGACGAGTTCTTTTATTCCGAATCATACCAAAAACTACTCAGCACTAGGGTCACACCCCAAGTGACTTACCTACCAAATTTTATAAAATTGGGTCCATTAGTTTTTGAGTTAGAGTGGAGACATACATCGCACAGGCAGACATACATACAGACAAACAGACAGGTACACATACAGACACACAGACAGAAAAACACACACACACGCACACAGACGTCACGCTAAAAATGGTGTTTTCGTATTCTAGAGGTCTCAAAAAGGGGAGATTCGTCGAAAATTCGAGTTGCGATTTTTGGTATGATTCCAATACTTTCCCTATATATTACCATGTACTGCAGGGAAAGTAAAAAATGGTTTATTCGTATATACAGGCAAGCACAATACTGATATATCAATCTAAATCCGATATTCGTATTGTAAACGTAATCTTATACCTTCCCTTTTATATATACTATGTACTCCCAGGAATGTTACTAAAACTGATGTATCCAACATATGTCTTTCACTACAGTTTAATTTTATTAGAAAACAATAAAACAATAGCACTTACTATGCTTTCTTAATATCCCGTCTCGTTCAAAATCCAAACTTGGCTTATTGTCGTTACCACTTCGAAACGAAAGAAAAAATCACTTGATACTAAATTGTTCGCACTTTTTACTTCTTTAAAGCATTGTGACCCTTTCACCTTCCTCGTACTATTCGGAAACTACAAGTCTCTAATTTTCATTAAAGAGATAGACATACATATATATTGGAAAACATGGTTGATTCGTATTGGGAATGCCTAAAACGAATATAAGTATAAAAATCTTAAAGTCCAATATCCACCCTCAACATTACTTTTGTTTTCTTCATTGTGTATATAATGTGAATCATATATACTATGAATATATACGATCTCCATCATCTATACCATGTATATAATGAATATATACGACCTCCATCATATATACTACTTCATGATAGGACCTCAATCTCAATAATTTTGTTCTGTTCATTGTATATAACGTGAATCATATATATACAAAGAATAAATGCGAAAAAAATCATATATATATGAATATAAACATTGTTTTGTTCATTATATATAATGTCAATCATATATACAATGAATATATACGACCTCCATCATCTATACGATGTATATAATGAATATATAGGAACTCCATCATATATACTGCATGATAATACGACCTTCACAATACTTCTATTCTGTTCATTGTATATAATGTGAAAAAGAAAAGAATTATTTCCAATATACAAAGGATTGCATTATTTACGGATGAAACAATCAATAAGCTGAAAAGATAAATGCATTCTTATGAACTAATTAGTGAAATAAAATAAAATAAATTAAAGATACATCCTGGAGCTTCGAGACAAAAATGAAATCAGTTTTTTTTTAATTACACAAAAACACGAACGTAGTAAATAAAAAAAATAAAATAACTGAAAAAAAGGCTATTATTAAGAACTGATAGAAAGAAGCATATTTTCTTAAAATAATCCCTAGAAACAGAAGGCAAAAATTGCAAAGCCTGAAAATTTAATGCTGCGTTATTTCATAAAGAAATAACGTGAAAAAATGGTGTTTAATTAAGTATCAATGGAAATTTTTTTTTATATTTTTTGCTGAAAAATTACTGTAGATAAATGATGTCTTACGAAGAAAGCCTTATATATTGCGCAGTGTCTTGTGCGTTTATCAGCACTTTACTTACAACATAGTTGAAAAGTGTTTATGACTTTGTTTATTCTGTCTGTCTGTCCTTCCGCTCGCACAATAACTGCCGTAAAAATGACTTTATCAAAATGAAATTTTAGTATTTTGTTGAGACGGCCTGTGAGACAAACGGGAATGTAAATGAATAATATCACCCAATTAGTTTTGGATTAAACCCGGGTTGAAAAAATGATATACATTGAATGCTATGGGACCTAATGTTTCAAACATATTATAAGCGGAGTTAAATTCACAAATTGCTTCGAAAATTTTAGAAAATTTTAAAATTATCCCGTGAAATATATAAAAAAGAATTCAGCAAAATATGTTCGATAGTTTTTTAAATAAAAACTAAAATAATAATGACACAAATATAATATGAAGAGGTCATGTGACCCAATTCAAAATGAAATATGGCATAAATTTTGTGTCTTAATCGTGATTTTTATAGTTCCTTTTAATTTACGTTTAGTGTTGCATCCGTCCTAAAATCGCTTTATATTTACGTTATTTCTGGGCATCAATATTCGGCGCCAACGCAGTTACAATATTTTAGAGTTTAAATGGTCATCAATCTTTGATTATTTCTACAACGATGCATAACTTTAATAAATGTAAAATGTAAACAAGTGCTTATAAGATGAGTACTATAAGAATTGCTGCGTATTTTTTCACGCAGAATTATTTAACTCTGGAATCTGGAATAAAAGTGTATGAATGAAACGTTTACTGCTTTCACATAGAGAGCCAGACGATGTATATTTCGATAGTAAATTTTGAATAAAGTTTGAATGAAGTTTTAAGAATGAAGTTAGAAAGTACTTTTACCTAAATGGTTTTAATTTTCCAAGTAAAATAAAATATTGTAGTATGTGATAATTAAAATAATATCGCCGCTGGATGTATCGTATTTTAGAAGTGTTTAAATAAAATTACAGTTGGATAGTGTTTTATAATCAGTGCTTTATACATGATTGATCTTTCTTGTATTTATGATTAGTGCTGCATCCGTCCTAAAACCACTTTATTTTTACATATCATCTGCGTTTCTAAATTCTGTGCTTACGTTACTACAATATATTTTATTTTAAATGATGGGTAAATTTTGATTATTTCTACAGTGAAGCCTAATTTTTAACGTACGCAAAATATAAACAAAACAAGCAGTAAGATGAGTTGTATAAGAGTTACTGAATTTTTAACGCAAAATAATTTAGCTCTGGAGTCTGGAATATAAGTGATATGAATAGAATATTCATTGATTTTACTTAGAGAAGCAAACGATTTTATAGCATCGCATTTTTGATGACGTTTTAAGTTTCCAATTATTGTACTACTATAAATTTAAAATATCACCGCGGAATGTTTCGCATTTTAGAAATGTTTAAATAAAATTGCATTTCAGTTGGAAAGTGTTTCATAATCAATGCTTTATGCATAATTAATCTTTTTTGTTTGCTTATCAAATTGTTTAATATCTATCCAAATATTAAATTGATAGAAAATTTGCTCAAGCTACCTAATTATACTATCTAAATAAATGAGAAATACGTCAATAGTAACAACCTAAACTAGGAAATCTTGAGTAACGTATATACGCATAAATAAAATTATAATGCAACATTCAGTTGTTTCGAGGATAGTATAGTTACCCTTCGTCAGTACAAGAGAATTAACAAGAATAAAAAAAATGCACGTCTATCTATGATCTTGACTTCTTTGAAGTTTTTCATTTCCAGAAAATTCTAGCAATTTAGTTAAATGACTTAACCAGTACTTCATTTTTGTCCTTCGTCTGACGGAGTGTATTAAGTATTGTAACCCCTCCTTTTTTCGTTCTATACCTTTGGGACCCTTATGAGTCTAAAATGACTCATTCTTCACCTATTATTAACCTATTAATTCATTAACCTATTCTTCGTCTTGTTGGGCTTCATTTAGTTTTGTTCGAACTTAACTCGTCTTGTTGACATATTCCTGTTGTGTTTTAGTGCTCGCCAATCTCTTGTGTTGTTTCTCTTTCCGGATTGGCTGGACTGTTCTGCATGCTGCATTCCGATTGGCTCTCTCATAATCCAAGTCTTGGGTATTTAAATCCCTTTATATCTTCCTTTGTACCCATTTGCATTTTTTTGACTTTGGGTTTCACTGGTTCTATTCTAGTATTTTTATTCTTATAACAGAAAGTGAAGCTTTGCATTTCAATAATATTTGCCTTTATGTAAATTTAAAGTAGGTAATACAAAGAGTAATTTATGGGTATACATCGTAAATATGCATATTTATTTTTCTCCTTAGCAGACGTTTTAATATTTTCATTTTGAGAATTTTTCCCTTTGAAGAAATCTCATTATGAAATATCATAAAATGTATTTCCTGAATGTAGCCTATTATATATATATAGCGGATTCATGATGCATTTCCTTTCTATAATCGGATTACAAATTACAAGCAAGGAAATCGTGAAAGGAATAAATTCGTGAAACTTTGCGAGTATAACGATTCTATAATCCCGTAAACGATATTACGAAAATGGCCGGATTTTACCTTTTGAGACACAGAATATTTTTGAGAAGAGAGAATATATATTTTTGAAAAGAGAGAATATATATTTTTGAGAAGAGAGAATATATATTTTTGAAAAGAGAGAATATATATACTTGAGAGGAGAGAATATATATTTTTGATAAAAGAGAATATATATTTTGAGAAGAGATAATATATAATTTTGAGAAGAGAGGATATATATTTTTGAGAACAGGGAATAGGATAACATCAAATGCAAATAAAATGCAATCGGTTTCACTTTATATTTTCATTGTGTTAAATAAAATTATTTAAAATCGTAGCAGATAAAAACTGAATTTTAATTGGATAAAATTAAATTTTAAAATCTGATTTGGAAACTTTGAAAATGCAGAATTTTTTTTAATCAGGTGGCAATAATGTACCATAAAAAATATATCAAAAATATCGTCTGCTGTAATACTTTAGACAATCATCATACTACACATCTTATTTTATTAAGTATGGAACATATTCCTCCCCCCCCAATAAAGAATTATTTTATAGAATATTATTTCTCTAACAGTCCTTATGGGAGTGTTATTGAAGATTTTCCAACGAAATACCCTTGAATTCCGTCCTCATCTTTAACATTATGTTTCTTATATGATGCTATTGAAATGAGTGAAGCTTTAGAAGTATGATTCCATTTAAGAAAAATAGTCCTTTCATGTTTTAATAGTCAACATTTAAAAGAGTATGCAATAAGTTCTATTTCGATAATATGTATCATTCCTTAGATATTAGCCTTCTTTTGTTAGAAATAAAAATAATCATAAATATTCTTATGAAATTAGTAGATATTTTGTTAACAGATTTAACAAACATGTACAAGGGTCAGAAATCTATTGAACATTTATTTCTGCATTATTGTATAAAAATACCCCATCACTCAATTTAAAATTTATATAGTCATGAATAGCTTTTAATTTCAATTATATATTTTATAATATCTATACATTATATAATATTTATATAATATATTTCATAATATATTTTATAATCCATGATATATATTTTTCATAAATTTCAAAAACTTTATAATAATATTAACAGTATACCCGTTCTTTGTACACATATATAATATAAAAGAACTTAACAATTCGCCGTGAGCTTTTAATACGTGGTGTATTTCTTTTTGAAATTTTATTATACTTCTAACAAAAAGAAAATAGCTAAGTACTCTATTGCTGAGATAATAAACAAATAGAAGCCCAAATTACAATTTATTATGTAGTAGCAAATATACCCGACGTTATTTATGATATAAAATCAGGACAAACACCTGTTATATTCTAAATGACATAGTTGCTCAAAACATTCTCGCAAAATATTAAATTTAGTACTGCTAAAAGGAAGTATAAGTATAATACTCATATATATTTACACAAACAGATCTGAAGAATAAAGCGTCCTGGTCCTGTATGTAAACCAATATACATAAATACGTAGACAATTGCATTTAAGTTTTCAGAAAAAAATACACCAAGTATTTTTGCATGGAAATAAATCGCTTTATTGTTTTTTGCAATTTTACTTGTAATGATAATATAACAAAAAAATTTGATGTGGGCAACACATGACTTTCCTTACATAATGTAACGAATTTACTACTTTTACAGTAAAAAAAATAGGTTTTTCTTATAGTAGATACTTATGTTCTTTCCAAGATATTGAATTTTCGACATTTAGTCGTCATTTTCATTGATTTAGCGTCATTTTCATCCATTTGGCGAGATTTTCGTTAATTTGGCAACATTTCAAAAAGTCGCCAAGTTGGCAACATTCCGCCAAATTCGTCGCCAAAATCTCGCCAAGCGTTATAGACGAAGAAATAAGTTATTCTTACAGCAGACAAATGACTATTAGCGTTCAAATACAAGCGTATTACTCAAAGTATCTTTTTTCATGAATGGAACGAGCTAGATCCACGAGAATGATGTCACCCCATTTATCGTATGGTATTACATTTGAAAAGTGAACATGTTTCTCAATAGGAAATAGTTTTTTTTATTTTATATGACTTTTTGGTAATTTTTTTGAAAAATGTGCAATATCTCGAGAACGGTTCATGTTAGCGTTCTAAAATTTATGCCAATCGTTTTCTAATGAAAAATTACATAAGAAATGTCTATTTGCGTAACTTTATTAGTGGTTTTGATTTTTGACGATTTTTCAAAATTTCATTCGAAAATTTAGGGGGGTTCTGAACATTTGATTGCATATAAAAACAATAGGCTTCCAGTGTTTATGGATTGGGATTTTTGTACCAAATTTGGTTCGAATCGGTCCATTCGTTCGTCAGTTATCGTCTCCACAGACTCACACACACACACACACATACTTTCACACACACACACACAGACAGACATCACTTCAAAAATGTTGATTCGTGATCAGGGGTGCTTGAAACGTGCTCTCCCGTCGAAAACTCGATTTCGAATTTTCGACCCCGTCACAATACTTTCCTTATACATTATGTATATAAGGAAAGTAACAATATGAAAACAAAATAGAACAAAAATGTTTCAATTCAAAAAGTTAGAAAACAATTAATTAAATCCACTGCATTTGGAAGCAACTATTTCTATTCGGACAAAATGTAATAAAAACAAAAAAGTTCACATCTTTTACATTTGGAGCGCGGTAGCCCATTGGTTAGCGCGCTGGAGTTGCACTCGGTAGGCCCGGGTTCGATTCCAGCTACTGCCAAAAACTGCCGCCGTGTTCATGCGTAGTACGATCACGTTAAACATGTGGGTCCGAAAGTCCTTCCGAGAGGTTGGTGGTAGGGGAAGGAGGGTACGGTCCCTGTGGATGCCTCCCCCACTGGGTTCCGGTCCAAATTGGGTGGCACTTCCCGACCGTCCAAACGGTTACCTTACACCTTTCTGGTAGGTCGGACGGTCTGGGTTTCAACAACAACATCTTTTACATTTGGAAATTATCTGCTCGAATAAATGTGATTTTAAAAGCGAAATTTCGACGAACTTTCGATGAGACGTATCATCCGGTGACCTGAAATGCATTTGCACCTAATTTTGACGCTGTCCTAGGAGTCTTTCATTATTTTAATTCAGATCGTCCGACCTACTCTAAGGTCTAAGGTATCAATTTGGACGGCTGTTAGATAGCGAGCTCTGCAGTATTTCTCAATGGTTGAATTAAAAGTCACTAATGCGCAATACTTGTCCAACTGTTTTCCAGATATAGGCTTCCAGACTAGGTCACATAAAATACAATCCGGGAAAGCAGCAAGACCAATTTGATGGAGATGATGATAAGACAGATACTATGGTCAGTTAGAGTTGACCAGTCCATTGAACTATCGCATTCCGTTGTCCTAAGTTTCAATTTTCCACTGCAGACGATACAGACAAATGCACAGACTCATAAACATTTTTTTTTTTATATTTTATAAGAAAAGAATGCCAAGTGAAACCTCAACCATATATTATAACTTTCCTCATGTACAATAATGTATAAGGAAAGTATTGTGGCGGGATCGAAAATTCGAATTCGAGTTTTCGATGGGAGAACACGTTTCAAGCATCCCTGATCACGAATCGAACATTTTTGAAGTGATGTCTGTGTGCGTGTGTGTGTTTGTGTGTGTGTGAGAGTGTGTGTGTGTGGAGACGATAACTGACAAGCGAATGGACCTATTCGAATGAAATTTGGCACAAAAAATAAAATCCGTGTACACTGGAAGCCTGTTGTTTTTATACGTAATAAAATTTTCAGAACCCCCCTAAATCTTCGAGTGAAATTTTAAAAAAAATTTTCAAAAAATCAAAACCTCTAATAAAGTTACGCAAAAAGGCATGTCTAATGTAATTTTTCATTAGAAAATGATTAACATAAATTTTGAAACGCTAACAGAAACCGTTCTCGAGATATTGCACATTTTTCAAATAAATTTATCAAAAAATCCCCGAAATTAAAATAAAATATATCTTAACTGTGGAGAAACATGTTCACTTTTCATATGTAATGCCATGCGATCAATTTGGTGACATCGTTCTCGTGGATCTAGCTCATTCCATTCATGAAAAAAGATACTTTGAGTAATACTTTTGTATTTGAACGCCAATAGTCATTTATCTGCTGAAAGAATAACTTATTTCTTCACCCATAACGCTTAGCGATATTTTGGCGACGAATTTGGTGGAATGTCGCCAACTTGGCGACCTTTTGAAATGTTGCTAAATTAACGAAAATCTCGCCAAATGGATAATGACGCTAAATATATGAAAATGACGACTCATTGACGAAAATTCAATATCTTGGAAAGAATATAACTATCTACAATAAAAATATTTTTTTACTGTGAAAGTAGTAAATTCATTGCATTATATAAGGAAAGTCATGTGCTGCCCACATCAGATTTTTTCCAATGCTTCTACATTTTTCTTTACGTTCCCAATTCTCATCGTATGACGCACAAATTCTATCTGCATTCAGACATGCCCCAGCAGAAAACCGGTTTTTAGCATATACAGCATGTGAGCTGTAAAATATTTCAAATTAAAATTTAATTTAACAAATAATTATGGAATTAGAAGTACGGAAAAACAATAATTTGAGAATCCTAATACAAAAGAGCCTATAAGTTTTTAGAATTTGAATATTAAAGTAAACAAATTAGAATATTGGAAACGAGTGGAATCAAAGTAGCACATTTTAAATCACCAAAACGTATTTTCATAGATTTACATTTTATTACTTTTTGTATCATAGAGGAAAAGGTTAATTCTCTAGCAATATGATATGTTTACGAACTTATAAAATACAGATAAGCAGAGGAGAAAACACCTTTACAGACAGCCATTCCTATGGTATGCATTTTGTTTCGTCACGATCTTCTAGCAACTGAAAACATCTGATGAGGGCAGCAGATGACTTTCCCTGCAGACTCAAATGCATATTTTCTTTATATATTTAATAATTTATTATATTGAGTTTAATTGAACCAAATAACACTAAATTCGCATTTTTAATTGATTTTTTGTTTTTATTTGGTAATTGGACATTTTTCCGATAACGGCGTAACAAAAATGCAAGAAATCTCAAATATCTCGAGAACGATTAGTTCTAGAGTAATAGAGTTGTTCTTACTCTTTTCCTCATCAAAAATTACGTGTAAAACAAACATTTAATTCATATATTTGAACATACGTAGCTTTTTTTTTAGATTTTGGCGATTTTTGAGGACCATTTCGTAAAAAAAGGCAGGTTGTTCTTTTCCGAATAATACCGAATAATCTCAAATATCTTGAGAACGGTTAGTCCTAAAGTATAATGGAGTGTGTTATATTATTTTCTTCTTCAGAAATTGCGCATAAAACAAGAATTTAATTGATATATTTGAACGCATACACTACTTAGTCTTTTTTTTTTAGATTTTAGCGATTTTGGCGGGCCATTTCGTAAAAAGGCAGGTTGTTTTTTTCAGAATCGTACCAACATCTAATCAGCACCAGAGTATCCCACAAGTAACTTATCTACAAAATTTTATGAAATTTGGTCAATTAGTATTTTAGCTCGGGTGGATACATGGAATTTTTGCGGAGCATTTCGTAAAAAAGGCAGGTTGTTGTTCTTTTCCTATTAAACAAAAATATAATCAGCACCAGGGTATCCTACAAGTAACTTATCTACCAAATTTTGTGAAATTTGGCCAATTAGTGTTTTAGCTAGAGTGGATACATGAAATTTTTACGAACCATTTCGAAAAAAAATGCGGGTTCTGTTTTTAGGAATCTTACCAAAAACTAATCAGCACCAAGGTCATAGCCAAGTGACTTACCTACCAAATTTTATGAAATTCTGTCAATTAGTTTTTGAGTTATAGTGAATACATACACTGCACAGACAGACAGACACACACAGACACACACACAGACATTACGCTAAAATAGTTTTTTCATATTCTAGAGGTCTCGAAACGTGTAGATCCGACGAAAACTCGAGTTGCGATTTTCGGCATGATTCTAATACTTTCCCTATACATTACCGTGTATTGTAAAGAAAGTAAAACAAAATAGAGTAGTGAAGATTAATAACCTATTTTTTACTGCTTATTTATATCCGAAGTGCCGCTAAGACTATATTTTTCGAGTACAAGGGATTTTAAAGTTTAGACAAATGTTGATTTCGGAATGGAGAATAGACTTCGCTTCGTTCATGCACTAAAAAAATAAATCATTAGTTTATGGTTATTCATATTCGAATGATTAGCGGTTATTGCTGCCCGAAGTGCTTTTGCCAGGTATACATTAATTTTTGCACGTCATTTGTAGAAAACGTAGTGAGCATGCGCAGTTTAAAAATGGGCATTTCGCCTTGCTGCAAGTCGATATTTAGCAATTGAAATTGTGATTCTGCAAATTTGTGTGCAATTTCCCATATGTATGTCAAATGTTATCTTCCTACTTTGTAGTTTTCGAGTACAATAGAAGTTCAGACAAATGTTGATTTCGCATCATTAGGAATGGAAAATGGAATTAATTCCCTTCGCTCATTCGCAAAAGAATAACTCATTAGTTTATGGTTGTTCATATCCGAAAGATTAAGGGTTATTGCTGTCCGAAGTGCATTTTCTAGGCCTACATTTATTTTTGCACGTCATTTGTAGACAGCGTGGCGAGCATGCGCAGTTTAAAAATGGGCATTTCGCCCTGCTATAAATCGATACTTAGCAATTGAAATTGTGATTCTGCAAATCTGCTTACAATTTCCCTTATGTATGCAACATGTCATCTTTCTACAACCTATTGCAATATTCGTGTACAAGGGATTATAAAGTTCAAACAAATGTTGATTTCACATCGTTAGGAATAGAGAATGGACTTCGAATCACTCGTATGCCATAAATATGAATATATTTTAAATAATGTTCCAATCAGATTCTACTCTTCACGCTTTCATATGGCATAGAAATGCCTTACTATAACCGAGTTTCGGGATTAATCTTAAATATTTTTCTTTCTCATCACCCATTCTTAGATCCTCCGAACAGCACTAAAGCCACCGTCTAAAATTTATGAAGAGTAAAGTAAGAGCCGTAATTAAAAACCAATTTTCCCCCTTCCAGTAATTAACTGCTCATCGGAAAGTCATCAAAAAGTCTTCAGAAATTGTTATTCTTCTTGATAACCTTCTCTGATAATTTTGCATGGGCCAAGGAGAACAGGAAATTTCTATCGATTTCTTACAAGCAAATGGGGAGGGGTTAAAAGTGATACATGGTGCAATATGTTGCATAGATACGTAAAAATCAGCATATCTGCTACAGTATTAAACGCATACAACCACGAATGTGCCAGAATGTCACTTTATCAGTCAGCCAAGTTACTTAAAATGTGAATTCTTTGGTATAGGGAGTTGATGCTTGTCGTAAATGGGAGGTATTAGTCATGGAATCAAAGATATATAATTTAAAGTTAAAATAATTTAGATTTTAATTACGGTATTGCTCAGTAGGGACATCTCCTTATGTCTATCCGCGTCATATATATTTTTATGCTTATCTGCGTCAATGGATGTTTAGTTGGAAATGGAAGAGAAAGATTATGGGCGATACCTTCTATTAGTTTACTGCCGTAGTAAAGGTAGATGTGCCTAAACCACGAAACTTCGCTGCTTTTCTCAATAGTTTTGTTTCTGCAAATATAATGTTTACTGTCTGAGGATTCTAGAGAGTAATTTTAGACGTTCATATCCTATTTGATTTAAAGTACCCTAAATTATAGGGATTTTGGTAATTTTTATTCGTTTGGAATTTTTCTATCCGAATCATAAGTACGATATCTCAAGTGAAAAAACAAAGCTTGATGAGTGATATATTTATTTTCTTTAATTTTTATATACTCCCGCATATAACGTTATTTAATCGGTTTCACAAAGAAACGCAAAATCATGGTTCCGCTGTAATACAAAATTTCAAAATGTTAATAATTTATTTTCATTGTAATCCAATTACTTTATTTTGTTTTAATTGTTACCATTTTAAAATATACAGCATAAAACTTTTTATTTACAATCTTTTCTCCCGGGCTTTATGTCTCTCAAAATTATTTTATCACCTTTCGCCAATTTTAATCCGTCAAACTTGAACTTATCTTAGACAGATCCTCTTAGAGAACTGTGAACTTATATTTGACTTACCTTAGAAGCATATTTACAGAATATGCTTCATATCTATCAACATGAATCATAATTAGAAAATCATATTTCGTCTGTTTTATAACTTTTTTTTAAATATTAGTTGTGGAAAAGGTTTAGTGTCCTACTTCAGTTTGTAAAAATGCACTCAGCATGATGCTGAGCACTTTAATCTTTAACGGCATAATGCCAAACTCCCGCAGAGTTTAATTGAAAATTGCCGCGAAATTTTACTTTTCGTACTCTTTGCAAAACTGGTATCCATTAAATGTTAGGTTCAATTTTACTACGAATCTAGCACAATAATTTGGCAGGACAACGTGACTGTTTGTTGCAATTTCCGCAATTATTTTTTTTATAATTTTCAATTATCAGCTCCTGATAAATACAAAATAATGTCATGCAGTCATATAATGAAGAATTTTGCAAATTGGTGTTTTAATTTTAAAATAATAATTTTTATTAGGAAAATAGTGGAATATATTTTAAATTTATATTTTATCATCTTTGACGTTTTAACATACGACAACAAACACAGGCTTAGTTGAAACAAGCATTGCTTAAGGTTGACGCAGAAATGTTCAGAATTTGAAATGTATATATCATAATTTGATCAAAATTTTATTAAAGCTCATGAAGCACAATGCAATTTTATTTTGATTTTTATGATTACTTATTAAACTAATGCATAATTTGTTGGTTTAAAAAGTAATTTATAACCAAGAATCAAATTATACACTTTAATTCAGTTCTAATTCGCCAAATCTTTGTTTCTCTATCGTCTGTTTTCATTTACAGAAAATATTGATTGCTTATAAATCTGCAAATAATTCAACAATTCATAAAAAGAGAACTTTTTAGTGTTCTTGACCGAAGTTTTCACCGAAATGAATCACAAAGTAGGGGGAAGAAGAAAAAAAATTAAATCAAAAGTTTATCCGTAGAGAAGTACTTTATTACATGCATGATATATAAGTGGATCCCGGATTTTCAAGCAAAATGCACCTCTCACTTGACCTCTCTGTATGTGTATGTGTTTGTATGTACGTGTGTAATGTGTTTGTATGTATGTGTGTACATGTATGTATGTCTGTGTGCATGCGTTTGTGTATGTTTATGTGTGTCTGTGGGGTGTGTATACGATGTCTCAAGACCGGAAACACCTACAACTTTCAAATTTTTAATTTGTGGATACATTATATCAAAAACTAAACCATTGTCTCCCGTCCATTTGGATAGCATTTTTAGCAATTGGCATAATTAAAACTAGAATTATTTGAATTTTACTATTTTGATATCAATATTTTCCATGGTAAATAATACTAATTTTCGAAACAATGATAATGGTACAGGGTATATGAGGTAAATAGATACTTTCAACAATTTCTAATTGTTTAAAAATAGTTTATGATAATGTCGATAAGCCAAATGCGTCATTAATTCATCGGCATTTACACAGATAAGTCAAGGGCATCGTTGTCATCTGCATCAATTTTTTACTGGCTGTTACCAATTCAAAATAAAGAATAAAAAATTGCGACATATTAATTGCAACAAAATCTGTAAAAAAGGGGTGGGACAGCCCAGTGGTTAGCGAGCCGAGATTACACTGTGCCGACCTAAACTCGATTCCTAGCTCTTCCCAAACTGTTCCGTGTTCACCCGGAATATAGGCACGTTAAAGATGTGGGTCTGTCAGTCCTTTCGAGAGGTTAGTGGTGAGGAAAGAAGGCTATGGTCCCTGTGGATGCCTCCCATGAGGGGTAGTGATCTAAATTAGGAGGCACTTCCCGGCCGTCCAAACAGATATCCTGCACCTTCGTATAAGTCGGACGGTCTGGATTGAAGAAGAAGAAAACCTATAAGCTATACTTTTAACTTATTGCAATAGCAGCGAAACTAAGTTGAACATGATTGTATGAGAAAATTAAGTGAAGACTCATACTCCAGATATTTTTTATTTCGAGACTTCAACGTAATTGCTTCATCATTTGCTACTTTTTTCATCTTTGATGCGATTAACAATTGCTTCTCCACACAATTTAAGCTTAAAAGAGCATAAAATTCTGAAACTGTAAATATATCTTTAAAAATAACTTTTAAGCGTATTAACTGTCAAATAAAATTCCAATACCTAAGCTAATTGATCTGACAATTCTTTAAACCATTTATAATACCCCTTAAGGTTATCTAAACTGATAAATGAACTTTAGCGATAATACCTTTATAAATTCATTTTTTTAAATACTGATAAAAATAAATGCTGATGGGCTTTTTAAAAATACGGAGTCTACCTTATCTGCCTTCTAATTATCCTTCAAAGTGCTGATACTTTAATACGATAGATAAAGTATTTTCCCATGTTATTAATTGGCACTTTTTATCTCGTTTCATTATCTAAAGGTTTTACTTTGTTTATGAAAAACATCATCAGCATCACATGACATATCTGATTGTAGCAATTCTGCTTGATATGGCACTTATTGTGAATCATGAAAAATCTTTTATAAATATGCGTTCAAAACTAAAAATAGGGCATATATATGGCGGTAAAAGAATCTTAGCGGGAAAGATGGTCTTTGTTATGATGCCATTTTGCCTTTGAAGGATTTCTTATCTATTTTTTATAACACTTAAAGGAAGTTTAATGTAGTTAATATTTTTAATTAATGTCTTAAAGCAATTCATTCATAATATTGCAAATAATTTCTATGCTGATTTATAAAATTTTTATAATTCTGACTTTTATTGAGAAATAATATATGATTTTATATCATTAATGGATAATGTACCGGCTCCCGGAAGTTTTGCCGCGGCGTAAAGCATTGTTTAACCGGGGAGTGGGAGTCACCCCCCCCCCCCCATTGCAGCCAATTTGTGGTACTTTACTCTTCTTTGTAATGGGAAAATGGAATACATTACAAAGAAGAGTAAAGTACTACAAATCGGCTGCGAGGGGGGGTGACCCCACTCCCCAGTTAAGCAATGCTTTACGCCGCTGCAAAACTCCCGGGAGCCGGTACATTACCCATTAATGATATAAATTCCTATAACCAGCATCGAAAAACACTAGACCTCACAATAAACGAAATAAGACTCACACACTATAAGAAATATATACTACAGTTAGACAATACATTAAACTACTTAAAAACTAATAATAAATAAACACGTATCTTTTGGGAACTAAATACACTGAACGAGGTGTTTTGACCCAGTTTACTTATATTACTGTTTTTTGAAATATTTGTATTTACTGTCAGTTATGGTTATGTGCAAAAAAAAACTACTTGCTACTTTGCATAAAAATCTTAGAGGATATCCTTGTTTTATTGCTTTTGCAAAATAAATCTTGATATTATTATCCCTATCTATTGAATTTGAATTTAATTTTTGACATCTTATTAAGTGATTTAAGATGACGTTTCTGAACACATTTTTTGTAGGCTTGATCTCCATGAAGCTACGTATTTAATCTCAAAATTAAAAGCTTTTCATATATCGTACAATCTGTTGGTATTATTATTTGCATCAATACGTAAATCCCGAAATTTTATACTATTATCATAATTTTGTGCAGTTATATTGCAGTCTATTAATTGTAAATTATCTGGTGAAAAACCAAAATCTGGTAAGAAATCTGGGCTTTTAAAACATATTAAAATATCATCAACGTAAAGGAAATATATTAATTCGTTAAGTATGTGTCTGCCAGTTTCACATTTGTTAAGATAAATATCAGTCAAAATTAATGAGCAACTACCGCCCATTGGTATGCCGTAAATTTGTTGATAATAGGAATGGCCGTTATATAATGCTGTGTCTTGCAAGACTAATTGCACCAAAGCTGTATATCTACCCAAAGGGGTTATCAATATATAAATTCAGAGAGTTTATAATATAATCATAATTGTGTGCAATTTCTATTAATTGTAAATTATCTGGGTAAAAATTAAAATCTGGTATATCAATACATAAATCCACAAAGTTTATACTATTATCATAATTGCAAGAATCATCTTGCAAGAAACAGTGTTATATAACGGCCATTCCTACTATCAACAAATTTACAGTATACCAATGGACGGCAGTTGCTCATTAATTTTGGCTGATATTTATCTTAACAAATATGAAATTGACACACACATACTTAACGAATTAATATATTTCCTTTACGTTGATGGCATTTTAATATGTTTTAAAAGCCCAGATTTCTTACTAGCTTTTGGTTTTCAACCAGATAATTTACAATGAATAGAAACTGCACAAAATTATGATAATAGTATAAACTTTCAGGATTTACGTATTGATACAAATAATAGCAATATCAACTTTAGATTGTGCGATGCAAGAAAAGCTTTTAATTTTGAGTTTAAATACGTAGCTTCATGAAGATCAAGCCTACACAAAACTGTGTTCAGAAACATCATCTTAAATCACTTAATAAGAAGTCAAAATTAAATTCAAATTCAATAGATAGGGATAATACTATCAGGATTTATTTTGCAGAAGCAATTAAACAAGGATATCCTATAAGACTTTTATGCAAAGTAGCAAGTAGTTTCTTAACATAACCATAACTGAAAGTTAATACAAACATTTCAAAAAACTGTGATATAAGTAAACTGAGTGAAAACACCTCGTTCAGTGTATTAAGTTCCCGAAAGGTACGTGTTTATTTATTACTAGTCTTTAAGTAGTTTAATGCATTGTCTAACTGTAATATATATTTCTTTTAGTGTGTGAGTCCGTGGTTGTTTATTATGAGGTCTTGTGTTTTTCGATGTTGGTTATATGATTTTATATCCTTAATGGGTAATGTACCGGCTCCCGGGAGTGCTGCCGCGACGTAAAACATTGCTTAACCAGGGAGGGGGGTCACAACCCCCTTCAACCAATTTGTGGTACTTTACTCTCCTTTGTAAATTATTCTATTTTTCTTTTTGGATAGCTATATTAGTATACGATAGAGTTTGACAGCTGTGAGCCAACATTTCGAATATTAATATGCTTATTATTTATTTAGTAGTTATATATATATATATATATATATATATATTAGAAAAATATCTAAAAATAAGATATACAAAAAACACAATCATAACACTTCATAACATTAAGGCGCATTGCCGCACTTTCATGCTTAGCAGGTATATAATAGTAAATACATCATCAAATTGAAAAAGGGGGGGAAGTACAAAGGAAAGGGGGAAAAGAAAGGAGAGTGTTTACAAGAACGACAGAAAAAAGGCCGGGGTGGGGATAGTGACCCCCCGTTCCCGGTTACCGGGACAGAGACACCGGGAGTGTTTCTAGAGTAAAAGTGCTTTAACCGGGAACGGGGGGTCACTATCCCCCCCGGCCTTTTTTCTGTCGTTCCTGTAAACACTCTCCTTTCTTTTCCCCCTTTCCTTTGTACCTCCCCCCCTTTTTCAATTTGATGATGTATTTACTATTATATATATATATATATATATATATATATATATATATATATATATATATATATATATATATATATATATGTCGCGAACGTTTTGGTATACTCGACAGAGAAGACAAAGTTTTGAAATCAAACACATTTATTAAACATGAAATAACAAGGCAGTTGATCGAAAACAGTGGAGTACAAGCATTTCTCGCAATAACTCAGAGTTACACTCGGTAGGGTGACCATTAAGAACACCCCTGGAGGAAGAGGAACCAAGAGAATACACATATTTTCTGATACATAAAATAAACACAATATTCCTCATATTATACTTGACATTTATATATCACATTTGTATACTTTGAACATATACGACATTTTCATATAACATCATCAATGACTTGATACTCACGAGGATTTGACAATTAACACTCTATTCGTTAGGTGGAAGACTAAATATATATAAAACTTTACCTCGTCTCTTTTAAATATAACATTTACAATTCTGTACCATGGGAAAGGATATCAGGATGGACTCTCGGCATAAACTCATCGAGATTCTTGCGCAGAACAAAATCCATAATGGTCGGGAAACTTGACTACACAACATCATGCTGGCGGAATTCGACATCTTGGTTGGTTACGGAGATTGGTTGATTCGTACCTTAGGACACAAGGAGGAGTCAGGCAAATACAAATCGCTGTGAAATGAGCTTTCCCTCTAGCCCTATTAGCGATTCAAGCCGACCAGTGAAAGAACCATTTTCTCTTTTCACAAGACTCATTATTCCATTACTACCAGGCTGATTCATTTAAAAACACGAGTGACTCATCTCTGAACCGAGCCAAACGACTCTACGCACAACTTGTCGAACTATGTTACATATTTTAATCACATCCTTCCACTTTCAAAATTAATCCACCTTTTCTTAAAATTCGCGATCATACGCGAATCAAACACACACGTCTACATTTTTCCACGACTCCTTCCACACTGCTTCCAAAATCCTTTTTCAAACGCGCGCGTGCGCAAAACCTGCAAGTTCCCAACTAGCGACTGAGAAGTGAAAATACAAAACTATTACTATTTTTCTGGAACATAAACACTTTTGCGATTTTAGAGTTCACTTCCCTTAAAAGTCAATGTAATTGAAAACATGTAGAAAAGACATTTACATTTCGAAATTGACACTTTCAATCACACAGAAATAAAACAATACTTTAATATACAATTTTAACACAGAGGTGTGAAAGCCTTATCACACTCCTTCGGGGCCCGGGAGAAAAATTTCCTGCAAAGCGGGGAATTTTTCCACACAATACTAGGAAAATACCTGCATTAAGTTCCCAATGACATATGTTCCATTGAGAGGAATTTAGTGTAAATTTTGAGCGATGTACATGTACATCAAAGAAAAAAACAAAAACAAACAAGATCATGACCAGCATAATAACCAAAATCCAAGAGTGGCCTAAAGTTTGACTCGTGAGTCAAAAAAAAATAAGTCTCAATACAAGCATAGACCTTTACAAGACAACACCAAATTAACAAGACACAAATGATGAAATTGCCCCTTTTAAAACTTAAACACTAATACATTTTCTGGTGAGTACCACAGAGACATGAAAATTTAATTTACTCAACTCACAAAAAGTTTAACTAAACAAAAAGTTTTCTTTCTTCAAAAATTTTACAATTAAAATTCTATAAATTTACTTTTCACAGAAATAAATTTATTAACTATTATCCAACCTTGCCAACAAATTACTTTAAAAGACATTTAAAAAAATTACTAATTTAGAAAATGAGACAAATTTTCAAACCAAGAATGTTGATCAGGCACCCAGGCAAGAAACAAGTCCATTAGAAAGTTGCAAACCTAGAGGTGGCGGTACCCCCAACCAATAAGTCAACAAACACCAAATGACAAAAAAAATTTCTAAAATTTACTAGACCTTTAAATTAAAAAAAAATCATTCACACATTCATAAAATAAAACAGAGATAAAAATTATCAGTTATCCTTAAAAATCCTTACCAAAACTCTAATCCATCAAGTACTTAATTATCTTAAAATTACTTTAAAACATTACTGCTTATCATTAAAGTAAAGCAAAAAAAATTATTATTTAAGTATTTAGAATTTTAAAACACTACTTCAACCTGATTAACATGGCACTCACATTCAGAAAGCTGCACTGGCACAGAACTTGCAGTACAGAACATTCAGCTGACTGACACATAAAGCAAATTACACAGAAGTTCAGAAATATCGGATCCATTTTAACATAGCATACAGTTTTGCAAAACATTTTGTGAAACAATTGAAAATATAATATTATGAAACATAATTGTCCATCTCACAACAATATCAGTCTTTTTTTTTAAAATGTGAGAATTTCATAATCTAAACATTTTACTTTACTTTTTTGAGCCAATTGCTCTCTTGACATATTGCCTTAATTGACAAGTAACTTTAATGAATAAATTGGCCTCTTGGGCGCAAGTCATACTTGTGTGAATTAGGAACATTTTGAGTTTTAACCCTATTTTGATGGTTTAGAAAATATCTACTTTTAAATTGTCTTGTTTCTTGAGTTGAAGAATTATCAATGTTATCATTATATGTGCTAGAAATCAATTCACTACGTCTAGGAGGTAAAGGAGTTAATCTATTAACGTGGACCAATTGCTGATTACATGGATTGTTTTTGTGTTGAATGACAAAGTTAACTTCAGTTGTTTGCTTGATAACTTCAAAAGGACCATGATTTAAAGAACTGAGTTTTTTTGATTGGCCTGGCCGAATATGAGGTGTGTAAAGATAGACCAAGTCACCAACTTTAATCTTAGGCATTTTAGCAGATTTATGTTGTTGAAGTTGTTGTGATTCCTGAGCTTCCTCAAGGTTTTTCCTAACAGTTACAAAGGTCTTTTTTAAGCGAACCTGTAAGTCATCTGAATAATCATGAGTAGATTTGTAAACTGGATATTTTACACCTGTTAAAAGAGCATCAGGTAGCACAGGGTCTCGACCAAAGACAAGATGTGCTGGGGACTCGCCTGTTGAGGCATGGACTGACGTTCTATGAGCCATTAAAGCGAATTGAATCATCCGATCCCAATCGCCCTTATCAGAATAGACCAGATTCTTTAAGGATCTAACTAACGTACCGTTCAGTCTTTCGACTAGCCCGTCTGACTGGGGATGGTACGCTGAAGTATTATGTTTTTTTATGCCTAATTTCTTGTATAGATTGTTGGCAGCTTCAGAAATGAAGTTACTACCTTGATCCGTAATTAAGTGAGCAGGAATTCCATGAATACTTATAAATCTCTCTAAACAAGCGAGAATATCCTCAGTTTTAACTGTAGCAAGTGGATAAGCCTCTGGCCATCTAGTGAAGTAATCTGTAATGACAAGAATGTACTTCATCCCAGAATTCGAGATAGGTAGTGGGCCGACTACATCCATAGCCACACGTTCAAAAGGATAAGTTGTAATAGGAAATTTCTGTATTGGAGCCTTGTTGTTACGAAAACCTCTGTTTTTTACACAAGTTGTGCACGACTTCACATAATTTTCAGTCTGAGCATGCATGTCTGGCCAATAATAGTTAACTGAAATTTTTGCCAGAGTTCTTTGAAAACCACAATGTGCAGCAACAGGAGAATCATGGCAAAGCCATAGAATTTCTGAGACTAAGTCTTGAGGAATAACTACTCTCTCATTATATTGCTGTCTCTGCTTTGGATTTTTGTGTATGCAATGTAACATACCATTTTTCATGAAAAATGAAAGTTTTTGTGGGTATGGTTTTACACCTTTTTCCAGAAGATTTTTGATTTTTATACATCTAGGATCTTTCAATTGACCAATAGCTATCCTAGTTACCAGAGAAGCTTCCACAGTAGTCTGTACTTGATCTTGAGAATTTTCAACGATTGCATTTATGTTTTCACTACTATCATTATTCTGTACCACTACTTTTCCAGAAATTTTCGTAGGGACAGATTCTACAATACTTTTAGGAACAGTTTGTTTCTGAGTGTTTTGAGATTTCTTTGAAGAAGACTCATCAATACATCTCGAAAAATAGTCAGCTACAACATTATGTTTCCCCGGTTTATGAATGATTTCATAATCAAAAGCCTGCAATGAAACGATCCAGCGAGCTATGCGCGAAGTAGGATCTCTTAATTTGAAAATGAACGATAAGGATGCTTGATCACAGTAAATTTTGAAATGTTTGCCTAAGAGATAGTGCTTAAATTGCTGGGTAGCCCAAACCACAGCCAAAGCTTCTTTCTCGACTACACTGTAATTCACTTCAGCACCTTGTAATTTTCGACTAGCAAAGGAAACTGGGTGAGATAACCCATTTTCATCCAATTGCGAAAGAACTGATCCCAAAGCGTAATTAGAGGCATCTGTATGCAAAGTAAAGGGCAAATTAAAATTTGGTAATTTTAAAATTGGTTCTTGAATAAGCTTGTTCTTAAGTATTTCAAAAGCTTCCTGAGCCTCCTGACTCCACACAAACTTTTTCTGCTTTGATTTTAAAAGATTAGTTAGTGGAAGAGTAATCTTTGCATAATCTGGTACAAACTTCCTATAAAAGCCTGTCAAACCCAAAAATTGTCTGATATTCTTGACACAGGTGGGTACTTTAAATTTTTGCACTAAATCAATGTTATGAGGGTCTGGCTGAACTTTTCCCTCAGACACTCTGAAACCTAAGTACTTTATTGTCTTTCTGAAAAAGAAGCATTTTGATGGCTTTAACCTAAGACCATGTTGAGATAATTTAATAAAAACTTCTTCTAATTTCATCATGTGTTCTTCAAAAGTTTTTGATGAGATGATAACATCATCTATGTATATTCCTGATAACCCTGCCAGTACAAGAGACATTAATCTCTGAAAAGACGCTGGTGCGTTTTTTAGACCAAAAGGGGTCCTACACCATTCGTAGTGACCGGTGGGCGTGGAAAAAGCTGTTTTGTGTGAATCCTGTGGATTCAAATGCAATTGGTAGAATCCTGAAGTTAAGTCCAAAGTTGAGAAAAATGTAGCACCTGCTAAATTATCAATCAATTCACTAATGTTAGGAATTGGAAAATTTTCTGTAATAGTAAGTTTGTTTAACTTGCGAAAATCACAACATAATCTATAAGAACCATCCGGTTTCCTTACAAACAGTACTGGCGTATTGTAAGGTGAAAAACTAGGTTTAATTATTTTAGCTTCTAATAATTCTGTGACTTGTCTATTGAGTTCCCCTTGTAAATGATGTGGAACTTTGTATGGTTTCTGATAAACAGGAACAGATGTTTCCAAATTTATCTCATGTAATATGGTTTTACAACCAGACAACTCAGCAACATTCTTTGCAAAAACTTGTCTATATTTATTCAACAAAGTTGATAATTTATGTTTTTGATCTTTTTGGAGATGACTCAGGTCAAAATCTCCTCCCCAACTTTCAAAAGGCTCCAAAGGTTCACTGGAGTCCAACTCTCCCTCACTCACTACATTAACTTCAACCTCCTCAGACACCTGAATTTCCTGAACATGAGCCACTTTTCTACCCTTATTCAAATGATAAGGTTTTTCCTCTGGGTTAGCAACACGAACCCAAATAATTCCATCCTTAGGAGCTCTATATACAGCTCTAGCAATGAAGATGTGGTCATTTTTCTCTGATTCCAGAAGCAAGGTGGAATTTTCCGGAAACCCTTCTGAAAGTTTGATTTTAATAAATGATTCAGATAAAGGAGGAATTATACATTTTTGTGAATTTTTCACAATAATTGGCTCTTTAATTTTTGTATTTAGAGTTTCTTTTACTCTACATAAGTTATTAACAGTTTTAATGTTTAAGTTCTTATGCTGTGCCACTTCTTCAGTACCACCTCTAGCATGATTTTGCTTTTCCCCCATATGCAAAGTAACATTCTGTGCATTTACTACCAAATCTCTAAAAGATTTGCTTCCATTTTCCAAATCGTTAATATGTACCTCTTCACTACCCAAATGTGGCACTACATTATTTTCCGAAAAATTTCTGCTCACATACTCTTCCCGAATGACCTGAGACTCATTCACTACCGGTGCCAGATCTGCTTTGCATTTGGCACATGCATTCGTATGGAACTCTTTCGGTTTACAGTCCTCTACCACACGAACATTTTTTCCACTACTCATCTGCGAGTCAGGCACAGCAATACGCTTTGCGACACTACTTAGGTTTGAGTCTGCAATTTCCGACTCATTTGCCGGTTCATGATTTGAAATCGAAAGTAAATTATTCGTACATTGATAACCAACAAAAGGAATGGAAGAGTTTGAAAACTTAAAACAGAAGTGATTATAATCTATAATAGCATTATGTTTATGTAAAAACTTGTTACCAAGGATTACATTATATGAAATAGGAGCTGGTGATTTTAACACAAAAAATTCGGTAGGGAATCTTTCTTTTCCCAAATTTAGCGAAATAGTGGCTAAACATTCAACTTTAGTATCTTGTGAACTAAAGCTACGCAAAATTGTTGGTTTGTATGTTAGCAACATATGTGCAATGGGTACAGTATTTAAAGCTTCCTCATACACTAAATTAATTGAACTACCCGTATCAATCAATATTGACACTTCACTGCTCACTAATTTTCCTTTTATAATAGAAGAAGATGACAAAGAATTTGTAATATTATGACAAATATTATTTTCCTCAAAATGTGATGTTTGCCTATCAAAAGTTTTTCTATTATTATAATTGTGCATGGGATATCTACTCTGATTCCCAGAAGAATGATTTTTGGAATTTTGCAAAGATTTATATGACTCCTTATTTTTATAATTTTGCGTTCCTTGCTTTCTATACTTCCACTCATTTGCAGACATTTGCCCTCTGTGTCTTTCACCCTGGTGATACCTAGTTCCAGGACTGGTATAAATTTTCCTACATTTTATACCGTACACATCTCTTTTTTGAAAAACCTTTTTCCAACACTGTTCTTGAACGTGACCTAATTTACCACATTTGTCACACTTTGGACGCGGTGAACGCTTTTCGTTAACTTTATCTGAATTAAACTTAAATTTTTCTATTTTACCCCTAAGAAATTCAATGTCCCTTTCCTGTTCTAACACTTTTCTTTTTAAATCTGACATACTTTTACTTCGATCTGGTGTGAGAACATATTTTTCTGGTGTGAGAACACCTTTTTTTGTAAGTACCGGATTAGTCAAGTACATAGCATTATTTTCATTTAAAATAGATTCCTCAAGAATTGCAAGTTTTCTAGCCGAATAAAAATCTCTAGGGTTTTGTGACAACACCAATCTTTTTAGTTCCGGATATAAACCATTAATAAATGAAGTTTTTAAAAGTGTTTGCCTGATTTTATTCTCACTTTCGGAATCTACATCTTCCGGAACAACCTTAAATGAAGCAGCTTCGATTCTCATCGAAAACTGTTTAACCGACTCATTTGGTCTCTGTGTAAAGTTCACGAGTGAAATTATGTTTTTAGTAACATTTTCGGTCACTTCAAAATGATCTTTCAAAATGTGAATAATTTCCTGCAAATTTTTACAATTTCTGTGCTTTGGATTCTCTTCAATCAATCTATTTGCTTCCCCCTCTAAATTCAATCTCAAACAAACTAATTTGTCACACTCACTCCAGTTTGCATGAGTGGCTACTAAATTTAACTTTTCCAAAAACTGTGACAACGAAAGCTCTGAATTTCCCGAGAATTTTGGAATATGATGTGCGAACTTAGGTGTGAAAATATGGAATGATTTTAACATGTTATCATTTACCGATGAAGCACTGTTTTGATTTGGCAAAGTGCCAGAAGAAGAATTCAGACATACCGGCGATTTATCTGATATATTTTCCTCATTAGATTTAGCTTTGTGGCTAACATTTTTAACTTTACTTCTAGAATTAACAGTATCCGACTCAGTAGCAATCTCAAGCGACAAATTCAAGGAGGAATTTAATTTTTTACTTGAATTTTTACTCATCTTACCGACATTTACTTTTTTGTTTCTAGTAATTGGAGCCATTTTGCATAACAATCAAATATACTCGTATAGTTTAACACAATATGCAATTGCAATGTTCTTAAACAGTATTTACAATAAAACCAGTTTTTATCAAATCAAATGACATAAATATGCAAACAAATCAATTTTTTTTATCAAATGGCACATATCAAATTCCAAGAACACTCGTTTTTGAGAATACCGAAAACAGAACATGGAACTCTGTTTACTTAAGAAAACACTCATTTTAGCACAACGGTAATTTTTAACCTTCAAAATTTCAATTCTTAAGAAAATTTTTTTAAAAATTTTAATTCTCTCAGCTCTTCCCCACTCACCGAGAAAAGTAACGGCACCAATTCTGTCGCGAACGTTTTGGTATACTCGACAGAGAAGACAAAGTTTTGAAATCAAACACATTTATTAAACATGAAATAACAAGGCAGTTGATCGAAAACAGTGGAGTACAAGCATTTCTCGCAATAACTCAGAGTTACACTCGGTAGGGTGACCATTAAGAACACCCCTGGAGGAAGAGGAACCAAGAGAATACACATATTTTCTGATACATAAAATAAACACAATATTCCTCATATTATACTTGACATTTATATATCACATTTGTATACTTTGAACATATACGACATTTTCATATAACATCATCAATGACTTGATACTCACGAGGATTTGACAATTAACACTCTATTCGTTAGGTGGAAGACTAAATATATATAAAACTTTACCTCGTCTCTTTTAAATATAACATTTACAATTCTGTACCATGGGAAAGGATATCAGGATGGACTCTCGGCATAAACTCATCGAGATTCTTGCGCAGAACAAAATCCATAATGGTCGGGAAACTTGACTACACAACATCATGCTGGCGGAATTCGACATCTTGGTTGGTTACGGAGATTGGTTGATTCGTACCTTAGGACACAAGGAGGAGTCAGGCAAATACAAATCGCTGTGAAATGAGCTTTCCCTCTAGCCCTATTAGCGATTCAAGCCGACCAGTGAAAGAACCATTTTCTCTTTTCACAAGACTCATTATTCCATTACTACCAGGCTGATTCATTTAAAAACACGAGTGACTCATCTCTGAACCGAGCCAAACGACTCTACGCACAACTTGTCGAACTATGTTACATATTTTAATCACATCCTTCCACTTTCAAAATTAATCCACCTTTTCTTAAAATTCGCGATCATACGCGAATCAAACACACACGTCTACATTTTTCCACGACTCCTTCCACACTGCTTCCAAAATCCTTTTTCAAACGCGCGCGTGCGCAAAACCTGCAAGTTCCCAACTAGCGACTGAGAAGCGAAAATACAAAACTATTACTATTTTTCTGGAACATAAACACTTTTGCGATTTTAGAGTTCACTTCCCTTAAAAGTCAATGTAATTGAAAACATGTAGAAAAGACATTTACATTTCGAAATTGACACTTTCAATCACACAGAAATAAAACAATACTTTAATATACAATTTTAACACAGAGGTGTGAAAGCCTTATCACATATATATATATATATATATATATATGTATATGTATATATATATATATATATATATATATATATATATATATATATATATATATAAATATATATATATATATATATATATATATGTATATATATATATATATATATATATATATGTATATGTATATATATATATATATGTATATATATATATATATATGTATATATATATATATATATGTATATATATATATATGTATATATATATATATATATGTATATGTATTTATATATGTATATATATGTATATATATATAA
This sequence comes from Amaurobius ferox, assembly GCA_951213105.1. Lineage (NCBI taxonomy): Eukaryota > Metazoa > Arthropoda > Arachnida > Araneae > Amaurobiidae > Amaurobius > Amaurobius ferox. The sequence goes on along the minus strand of OX578138.1, from coordinate 54,121,073 downwards.
TCCAAGAAAAAGAACAATTAAAGGAATATGGGATAACCAAATGCTTTGCATTTAATGGTTGGGGAGGATTGCGACTCCCCTCCCGTTTAAAGCTGCTTTTCCAGCCTAGTCAAACGCTCACGGTACCAATACAAAGCAAAGGTTGGTCCCCATTGCGTGCTAATACGAAGGCACCCGGATACGGAAGAACAAGACCAACCAAACAGAAGGACACTGGACCAAAAGTGAATCCTGCCCAACTCGCTATCTTATATATGTTCATCTTACGCATGCGTGCAATCCTAGGAGGTACGCATAAACTTTACTTACTTGCAGATTGATGAAGAATTCCCTTTATTTGTCGGTAATAATTTTTTCCGTTATCCGGAATTCCAATGGGAGGAGCCTGCTTTTCAATCTTGGCAGACATATACCTCTCAACATATGAAAAAGGAACCCATATTTTGTCAGAGATACCATATATCCGGTTTGTTGACAATGTGCTATTGGGGTGTTATGAAGACACCACCAATTTCGATTTCACTTTTTACCCACCGGAATTGGAATTAATAGAAAATTGTAAAGAAGAAAATGAAGCGGTAAATTTTCTGGACATCTCAATAAAAAAACATGGATTAATGTGGTCATTATACAACGGTATATGACAAAAGAGAATTATATAGAATTAAGATCAATCATCTCATCGATTGGAAAACAAATCTTACCAAAAATAATTTCAGAAATATCATACTCGGACACTTCAAGAGAAACCAAATGTACAACACGTTTAAAAAAGATTGCAGTAATAGCAGCATTAAAATCATAACAGAGGCTTTATATAAACATTATCCTTTATATTTCTTAAAGGATTGTTATAGATCAATTTTCAAGGATCATGTAGATTTTGACAGTTTACTTCATCAATCTGCAAGTAAATAAAGTTTATGCGTACCTGCTAGGATTGTACGCATGCGTAAGATGAACATATATAAGATAGCGAGTTGGGCAGGATTCACTTTTGGTCCAGTGTCCTTCTGTTTGGTTGGTCTTGTTCTTCCGTATCCGGGTGCTTTCGTATTAGCACGCAATGGGGACCAACCTTTGCTTTGTATTGGTACCGTGAGCGTTTGCCTAGGCTGGAAAAGCAGCTTCAAACGGGAGGGGGAGTCGCAATTCTCCCCAACTATTAAATGCAAAGCATTTGGTTATCCCATATTCCTTTAATTCTTCTTTTTCTTGGATTATTATCTGCTTCGGAGTATAGAGCGGCTCGGCGCCTTTTCCCGAGTAGTGCCTTAGATTATTGTGGATATGCATAGGAATTAAATTCAATTATGAATTTGATTACTGGCTTTTATATATATATATATATATATATATATATATATATATATATATATATATATATATATATATATATATATATATATATATATATGTATATATATATATATATATATATATATATATATATATATATATATTATCATAACTATCAGGAACCTTACTCTCCATAATGGGCAGCTGATTCCCCTGAAACTTTCAGTAACATGCTTGCAAATATTTTACAGTGAAGCAAATAAATATTAAAAACATTTTGGTAAACAAACGATTTTTAATGGCTGACTGTTGGAATAATAATATTGGAAAAATTTCGTTCATAAACAAATTTGATATTTGATAATATAGGATATGATCTCTTATATGTGAAAGATAGGTAAAAAGTGTTAAAAAATTCAAGAGTGTAAATATTTCAGTGGGCGAGTCTTCAGTCTCCATCTGCCCAGTCTTCGATCGTAAACACTGATTTACTGAAACCATACTTTTCTTCTGTATATGCCTGCCATTTATTTTCGATTTATGGCAGTGATTTTAAATGAAGAAACTCTATGAATAACAAAATGGCACTCTGCATGAATAAAAGCAAACGAAAGAGGTGATTGTATATATTGCATATTCGTATTTTGCACTCTATTCAAAATCTAAAAGTGGAGAATGTTGTATTTATTGGAAATATGGAACAAAATACTCTAATTTTCGTAGCTCAGAGAATGGGTACAGCGTCATATTTTATAGCATCATATAGTAAGTCTTAATGTGACGGGAAAATGCTCTTAAAAACTTTAATCAGACAAAACATTGGAGTTATAGTTACCACTAAATTATTATAATAAAATAATACATAATGATAATAAACATGTTGATGGATGAAAATAGTAATCAAGTTACGTTTAAGATTGAACATGACCCTCCTGACCCATTATACAGCCTTGCCCAGACTAATATCTTCAATGAATTTATCTTGGGACATAGAGGGCAATTATTTTCCTTCCTCTAGAAGATCAGTTTGTAGTTCCTGGAGAATATTGGGAGAGTGTATGAGGGTATAAACAACTCTCTCGAGGATATTCTAAACATTTTCAATAGGGAATCCAGATAGATCCGGGGGATACTCTGTCCACTCCATACGTTCAATACCTTCATTTTCTATCCCTTACGCCTCCCAACACTATATCTGTCTACTCGGAGTATGGACATGTTGAATCTGTAGGTCTAAAAATCCATCCGAGAGGTGGTGGGTTAGAAGAAGGATAGCACTGTCTATGTGGTTGTCACCCCTAGTGGATTCTGATGTAAATTGGGTGGCATTTTCCTGGTCGCCTAAACTGTTGCCTTACAGCTTCGATCTTTATATAGGTTGGACTTTGGGGGTAGGGAGAAAGACCTTCGTTTTGAGAGTTTTCGCTATGTTTGATCTATGTGGAAAAACGTGCCGCCCATTAAACAAAAGATGTTGTGACCCTAAAACTCCTCGAATCTATTGTTCTGGTGACTGTTTTAACTAGTTTGGAATAGTGTTCACATACAAAACATGATGTAACTGTGCAGACAAAAGAAATTAGTTATCTCCACCATGTGCTATCCAGCAGCAAATATCCCAACAACATTATACAGTTGTACATCTTCCATACGTATTTTCTGATACATCAAGTAGCTAGTTATTCTAACTATCTGTAGAAATATTCATGTTGCAATGGAAACCTCAGACTCAGGCGAATTGTTTTACCGAACGTCTAATTTTCATATTTGTATCGATTACCTGTGTGCACATCAATATTTTCATGTTCTACTAAAAAACAACAGCAAGTTTCTCTCAACAAAATCCACGCATGTTCTATCCATCTGAAAATTTGCATTTTAAACTTAGCTTCTGAAAGGCAGTGTATTACAAATCCATTGGTGTATATGCAGTTATTATATTATCTTCATTAAAATGTTAGCCTTGAAACTATATATTTTCTCCTATACTAAAAATTCATAAATTAAACATTTCAAAAATCGCGTTTCGAGTCAAAACAGTGAACTCAATATAACCAGTCTTCAGAAAGCAAAACAGATTTGTACTTCTATGCACTTCGTATGCTTTCGCTATATCCTGTTAAATTTTTGGTTGTGGTCCTACTGAATAAAAGTGGCGTTAATGGCACAAAATAATAACTGAAATGCTTTAAGCATAGACATGTATCTCATATAAAATAAACTTAATTAATGTTTTAATGAGTTTCTTTAGCTAAGTGGTCAGTATAATGTTCAAGAAGAATGCATGCTTGTTATGAAAACGACCTAAATTACACAAAAACTCTGTTCCTATATTTCTAATCATAGACCTTTTAAATAAATTTTATCGCCCAAGCAATTGAACCAGTGAAATCTGTCTGCTAAATCATGGGACTAAGAGGCTCCATTGAGCTCATATCTAATTCGATAATAGTACTTTCCTTATATACATAATGTATAAGGAAAGTATTGTGACAGGGTCGAAAATTCGAATTCGAGTTTTCGACAGGAGAGCACGTTTCAAGCATCCCTGATCGCGAATCAAACATTTTTGAAGTGATGTCTGTGTGTGCGAAAGTACGTGTGTGTGTGTGTGTGCGTCTGTGAGCCTGTGGAGACGATAACTGACGAACGGATGGACCGATTCGAACGAAATTTGGTACAAAAATCACAATCCTCCTGGAAGCCTCCTTTGTGTTTAACTCCTTTGTGTTGCAAGTCATCGCCAAAGAAAGCGCCAAATATTATGTCACGAGGTATGAACTCTAGACCTTACAGCAACAATGGGCAAATCCGAAATGTTCCCGAATATTCGATAACTCATATTCCTTAGATCTGCAACATGTTATAAATTCTTCAGGTATGTCTCAAAATATGAGAATGTTTTGTTTGACAACTGTAACTTTTTAATTTTTTTCTACTTTTACACAAAATATGAATTAGGGGCGCGGTAGCCCATTGGTTAGCGCGCTGGAGTTGCACTCGGTAGGCCCGGGTTCGATTCCAGCCGCTGCCAAAACTGCCGCCGTGTTCATGCGGAGTACGATCACGTTAAACATGTGGGTCCGAAAGTCCTTCCGAGAGGTTGGTGGTAGGGGAAGGAGGGTACGGTCCCTATGGATGCCTCCCCAACTGGGTTCCGGTCTAAATTGGGTGGCACTTCCCAACCGTCCAAACAGTTACCTTACACCTTTCTGGTAGGTCGGACGGTCTGGGTTTCAACAACAACAACAAAATATGAATTAGCCCACTGTCAGTACAAGGTCTTTACTTGATTGAATGCTAATGATATAGCATGTGGCTCTTTATTACTTTCCTTATATACATAATGTATAAGGAAATAATTGGACGGGTTCGAAAATTCGAATTCGAGTTTTCGACGGGAGAGCACGTTTCAAGCATCGCTGATCACGAATCAAACATTTTTGAGGTGATGTCTGTGTGTGTGTGTGCGTGTATCAGTGAGTCTGTGGAGACGATAACTGTCCAACAAATAGACCGATTCGAACAAAATTTGGTACAAAAATCACAATCCATAAGCACTAGAAGCCTATTGTTTTCATACGCAATCGAATGTTCAGAATCCCCCTAAATTTTCGAATGAAATTTTGAAAAAATCGTCAAAAAATCAAAACCGCTAATAAAGTTACGCAAATAGACATTTCTTATGTAATTTTTCATTAGAAAACGATTGACATAAATTTTAGAACGCTAACATGAACCATTCTCGAGATATTGCACATTTTTAAAAAAAATTATCAAAAAGTTATATAAAATAAAAAAAAATATTTCCTATTGAGAAACATGTTCACTTTTCATATGAAATACCATGCGATAAATTGGGTAACATCATTCTCGTGGATCTAGCTCGTTCCATTTATGAGAAAAGCTTCTTTGAGTAATACTTTTGTATTTGAAAGCCAATAGTCATTTATCTGCTGTAAGATTAACTTATTTCTCCGTTCATAACGCTTGGCGAGATTTTGGCGACGAATCTGACGGAATATCGCCAACTTGGCGACATATTTAATATTTGCCAAATTAACAAAAATCTCGCTAAATTGATAAAAATGACTCTAAATCAATGAAAATGACGACTAATTGAAGAAAATTCAATATCTTGGAAAGAATATAAGGATCTACTATAAGAATAACATTTTTTAAACTGTAAAAGTAGTAAATTCATTGCATTATATAAGAAAAGTCATGTGTTGCCCACATCAGATTTTTTTTATCTATAATCGAATTGAACACTTTATTTTCCTTCCGATAGTGAGTACACTTTGCCGAACCGGATTAAGTAACTCACTTAAAGTTCAACTAAGTGAGGAAAAATTATCAAGCTATATTCAATGCTTGAGGCATAAGCCAATGCTTTTATGATTTTATTTGGTCATTGATTTTAGTTATACCTCGGAAACCTTGCATGTCGCATATCATTAGTTTCCAGCGCATGATGTTTGGAATACGCTGAACTTCCATAAAATTACTTAAATTTCAGTGGATCAAAAATTGCAGTACCAATGGAGCGAATAAAGCAAAGTTGAATTCTGTTTAAGTAAGTCCAAGTTGAATGCTTTCAGGGTTATCGTTTCAAATAACTGATAAAACCGTGAGGTGTATATATCAACAGGTTTTCTGATTAAATTTTTGTAAAGAACCTTCTATCCCAACCGGGAATCGTACCCTGGATCTTCGAACTGGCCAACCGACTCTCTACCGTAGAGCTACTGAGACAAAATAGCAACTTCTTATTGTCAAAGTGGATACTGCATTCTCCAATCTCTAACGTCAGATTGGCGTGTAAATGACAATTGACTGACCACCTTCTACTATTTTTACCTCAGGTTATCCTCCTGATGCTACTTTTATCCTCCAGGTTAGCATCCTGCGTGGTCGTTATCCTCTGTATTTGAAATCGGCCCTCGATATCCCAGAGTCCACTGAATCCGTACTTGTCATATTAGGGTCACTTTCAAACCTTCGACATCTTTGCACTAACCTACCGGGTAAATTTGTCCGGAGGCCATTGTAAAAGACCTTGCTGCTCCAACCAGGAATCAAACCCCAGGTCTTCGAAATAGCCAGCCGACGCTCTACCGTTGAGCTACTGGAACGAAATCTCAAAGCTATTTTATCGAAGTGGACTCTGCAGTTTAATTATTCCCCAAAACATGTTGCTACAAAATCTAATCCGTTCACTTTATAAACTTAATACCCTGATAGCGATTGCAATATTCTGTCATGTATAAATCAATATTTACTGTACTGAAACAGTGAAGGAAAACTGAGCATTGACTTACGAGTTTAATTTATTTTAAAAGACAATAATCTCGGCGTCTACAGCAACTAAAATATCCTTTCATATAATGAAATACGAAGTAAATTAATTTGTGAAATCCCACGTGTAAGCAGTTTGAAAAGTTTATTTTTATTTTCACCCATTTCGAAAGAAAATTTGATTTCAAATTCCCCCATTCCATTTCATTTCTCCATTAACACGCTGCCAGTAAAGCACGTTAGAACACAATGTCACGGAAGTTTTGCACTTACATGCTAGCTTTAGCGTTGTATCCCTGTGCATGTTTTCTGAAGCCACACATACATACAGGCACACAAAGTCACGCAAGTTTTGCTTTTACTTGTTAGCTTTAGTATTGAATCATTGTGCATGTTTTCTATAGTCACATACACACACACACTTACATACAGACACAGAAAGTCAAGCAAGCTTGGTTCTTACTTGTTATCTTTCGTATCACTGCGCATATTTTCTAAGGCCACACATACATACAGACAAAAAAAGTCACCCAAGTTTGGCTCTTACTTGTTATCTTTCGTATCACTGCGCATATTTTCTAAGGCCACACATACATACAGACAAAAAAAGTCACCCAAGTTTGGCTCTTACTTGTTATCTTTCGTATCACTGTGCATGTATTCTAAGGGCACGCGCGCATATAAACACACAAATTCACGCAAGTTTTGCTCTCGTTAGTTTTAGTATTATTTCCTTGTGCATGTTTCTAAGGGCACACACACATACAGACAAGTGCTGTCGATATAAATTTATAGATATACTTTAACTTACTTTATATAATTTTATGCAGCGAAAAAGCGCATTTATGTAATATAGAGTTTTCTAAATAAACATAATGATCTTAATACGATTTAACAGCCACTAGCTGAACCCCTTGAAAATCAACGAAATCAAGGTTAGCAAACCCAGTTCAGATTGTCATTGTAACTATTGCTCGTTTATTAACACTTTACAACAAAGTTGAAAAGTGTTTATGACTTTAATCATTCTGTCTGTCTGTCTGTCTATCTGTCCGTTAGCACGATAACTGCCGTAAAAATGACTTAATCAAAATGAAATTTTAGTATGTTGTTCAGACGGTCTGTAGAACCTATGGGAATATAAATGAATAATATCACCCAATTAGTTTTGGATTGAACCCGGGTTGAAAAAATGAAATACATTGAGCCCTATGGGACCTAATTTTTCAAACATTTTTTAAACGGATTTAAAATTCACAAATGGCTTCGAAAATTTTAGGTAATAGTCAAATTGTTCCATAAAATATATGAAAAAAAATTCAGCAAAATATATTCAGTAGTTTTTTAAATAAAAATTAAAATAATAATTACACATCTTATATGAAACGATCACGTGACCATGATATGAAACAATCACATGACCCACTTCAAAATGATATATGGCATCCATCTTGTTTCAAAATCGTGATTTTTTAAAGTTCTTTTTAATTCATATTGAGTATTGTATCCGTCCTAAAACTACTTTATTTTTGCTTAAATGCTGTGCATCTACATACTAAAACAACACAATGGCAATATATTTGAGTTTAAATTCTCATTCAAATTTGATTATTTCTGCAACTAAGCCTATTTTTCACCTATGTAAAATGTAAACAGCAAAATATGTAGAATGAGTTGTATTAGAATTACTGTATTTCTTTAACACAAAATAATTCAGTCCATGGAGTCTGCATGGCTGATATGAATGAAATATTAATTGATTTTATAAACAGAAGGACAATTTTTTTCGATGAAGTTTTAAGCATAAAGTTCATGAATTGTAGCTCCATGGTCTTAATTTTTAAGTAAAATAAATTATTATAGTATTGTGATGAATGAAATGGAGAAAGTTATGAATGAAATCCTGCTTTTATAGAGAGATCCAGGCGTGTTATTTTTTCTATGACGTCATTTGAATTTATTTCAGTTGTTTTCGATGAAGTTTTCAAATATAATAAATTATCGTAGTATTATGATAGTTTTAAAAATATTACCGTGGAATGTATTGCATTTTAGAGATATTTAAACCAGGCAATTTATATTTCAATGCCGTCATTTGAATGAAGTTCATTTTTCTCAATGAAGGTTTAAGTTTTCAAATATAATAAATCAATGTAGTTTTGTGATAAGTTTTAAAATATTACCGAGAAATGCATTGCATTTTCGACTTTTTAAAATAAAATTGCATTGAAGTTGGAAAGTGTTTCATAATCAATGCTTTAAGCATGATTGATCTTTCTTGTTTATTTCTATAATGGTCATGAATTTATTAAAGTTTTATTTTGATACATGTTGCTTGCGCGCAGTATTGCACCACAACTATTGCAGGCAGATAAGCTCGAGGAAAGAGGACTTTGTCAAACAGTGACGCCGGCGGCGTTCTCTACGTTTTTAACACTTTACAACAAAGTTCAAAAGTGTTTATGACTTTGTTCATTCTGTCTGTCTGTCTGTCTGTCTGTCCGTTAGCACGATAACTGCCGTAAAAACGACTTAATCAAAATGAAATTTTAGTATGTTGTTCAGATGGTCTGTAGGACCTATGGGAATATAAATGAATAATATCACCCAATTAGTTTTGGATTGAACCCGGGTTGAAAAAATGAAATACATTGAGCCCTATGGGACCTAATTTTTCAAACATTTTTTAAGCGGATTTAAAATTCACAAATTGCTTCGAAAATTTTAGGTGATAGTCAAATTGTTCCATAAAATATATAAAAAAAATTCAGCGAAATATATTCAGTAGTTTTTTAAATAAAAATTAAAATAATAATTACACATCTTATATGAAACGATCACGTGACCATGATATGAAACGATCACATGACCCACCTCAAAATGATATATGGCATCCATCTTGTTTCAAAATAGTGATTTTTTAAAGTTCTTTTTAATTCATATTGAGTGTTGTATCCGTCCTAAAACTACTTTATTTTTGCTTAAATTCTGTGCATCTACATACTAAAACAACACAATGACAATATATTTGAGTTTAAATTCTCATTCAAATTTGATTATTTCTACAACGAAGCCTATTTTTCACCTATGTAAAATGTAAACAGCAAAATATGTAGAATGAGTTGTATTAGAATTACTGTATTTCTTTAACACAAAATAATTCAGTCCATGGAGTCTGCATGGCTGATATGAATGAAATATTAATTGATTTTATAAACAGAAGTATGATTTTTTTCGATGAAGTTTTAAGCATAGAGTTTATGAATTGTAGCTCCATGGTCTTAATTTTTAAATAAAATAAATTATTATAGTATTGTGATGAATGAAATGAATAGGTGAAAGTTATGAATGAAATCCTGGTTTTATAGAGAGATCCAGGCGTGTTATTTTTTTTTCTATGACGTCATTTGAATTTATTTCAGTTGTTTTCGATGAAGTTTTCAAATATAATAAATTATCGTAGTATTATGATAGTTTTAAAAATATTACCGTGGAATGTATTGCATTTTAGAGATATTTAAACCAGGCAATTTATATTTCAATGCCGTCATTTGAATGAAGTTCATTTTTTTCAATGAAGGTTTAAGTTTTCAAATATAATAAATCAATGTAGTATTGTGATAAGTTTTAAAATATTACCGAGGAATGTATTGCATTTTCAACTTTTTAAAATACAATTGCATTGAGGTTGGAAAGTGTTTCATAATCAATGCTTTAAGCATGATTGATCTTTCTTGTTAAATTTCAAGTCGTTAACTCACTTAAAAGGGGGCGCTCCCCATTTGCTTGGCATATTGAACATTTTGGTTTGTTGCACCCTCAGAATAACGAATATTAGAAAAATTAATTTATATTCTTCATACAATCAATTTATATATCCTTCCGTAGCATTTGAAGCCTCATCTATGTCGAAAGTACGTTGTCTCAAATGTACATTTGGGTTGTTTTAGTGTGCAGCACTTTCTGAAATATAAATTTTAGATAAATGGAGTTATATCGAGAAATGTTTCATTCGTGTACAAAATATGAACTAGCGTGTTTTGAATTTAAAATCTCTATCTCACTTTAAAATGGGAGTTGTTTTCCGGACAACTCTAAATCTATGAATATTGTAAAACTAGAATTTTCCCTCTTCTTACGAATGACGCACTTTTGCATATAATTTCATATTTCCATCTCATCGGAAAGTATGTTTTTTACCCAGCTCGTATTTCCCACGGTCTAGAGTACAACACTCAAATACACCTTTTTGAAAATTTCTGTTTTGGCGAGGGCGTTATCCAACAATTTGGCCTATGTGCCAAATTTCAAGTTCTTATTTATTTAAGAAGACCATTTGACTGGCACCATTTGACGTTACGACGTGACGGACACAATTTGACGTTAAGACGTATTTGACGTGTTACACCATTTGACGGACACTTATAAATTATTATAGCATTTTTTTTCACGGTGACGTAAGATATACGTCACACTGTGACTTTGGGACGTCACAGGACGTCGCAGTACGTCTCTGCAATGTCATATTAAGGTCACAGCGAAGTCACTTTGGTCATTTTCATGGTCGTTTGTGACGTCGCATATTAACTTTTTTGTAACCTCACATTGTAGTTGCCATTGTAATGTCGTCACATTGTTACGTGTTAATTAAATTGTGGAAACGTCACAGAATATAGGCACAATGAAGTTACAAAGTTACTAATGCGTAACGTCGCATAGAAGTCACAAATATGATGTCACATTGTTACCCAGGTGTCACGTGACTACACCGTCACTGTCACACATGTGACGATCTTTGCTGTGAGGGTATATACAATAGATGTTGCATTAGCTAGAATTTCCTATACGAAGATAGATACTGATCGAGATGACAGTAAATATGTACTTCATTTATTTTAATTTTCTCAAATTTTATTGTGTAAGGAACGTGTGAAAATTTTTGAATTTTAAGTGTGGACGAGATATACTTCGAATACGTTGAAAATTTTTGGTTTGTTGTCACGCTGTATATATGTAAATATGTATATTTTGAAAGTGTCGACACGATAGATTAAGAATAGCTTCAGCTACCATTATCAAACATTGTATATGGGGTGGGACAGACAAGTGGTTAAAGCACAGGGATAGCACCCAGACGACCTATGTTCGATTCCCGACTCTGCCCAAACTGTCCCCATCTTTACGCGAAGTGCGGACACGTTAAATAAGTGGGTTTGTAAGTCCTAGATTTTGGTGGTAAGGGAAGTAATGTACCGCCCCTCTGGATGTCCCCCCCACTCGGTTTCGATCTGAATTGGGTGGCACTGTCGCGGACGTCCAAACAGATACCTTACACTTTTTGGTAAATCGAACAGTCTGAGTTGAATCAACAAACACACATTATATTTAGAAACATCATGCATTCCTTGCATATTTTAAAAGGCCCCAATCACCAATAAATAGGAATTTATTAGCGCTAACCCTTAAAATAGGAATTTATAGGCACTCACCCTTAAAATAGGCACCATATAGGATTTGGATAATGGTCCTGTGGCAGCAAGCCGACTCTGCTCCTGCCAAGGACATCGGATCAAAGATGTATACCCGTATCATAAGTTCGGAGGGGAAGCTAGCTTTTGCTCTAAACGTATAATGTCGGTCTTGTAAGCACAAGGTCCCGAGTTCAGTTCTGGCTCGGGACAGGCGACGCTCAATCGCCACAGCGTGTGGCAGCAAGCCGACTCTGCTCCTGCCAAGGACATCGGATCAAAGATGTGCACCCGATTTATAAGTTCGGAGGGGAAGCTAGCTTTTGCTCTAAACGTATAATGTCGGTCTTGTAAGCACAAGGTCCCGAGTTCAGTCCTGGCTCTAGCCTGGCGACGCTCAATCGCCACAGTCCTCATAGAAACGGAAATGGATTAAAATCCTACGATTCTATAGTTAGGAGAAAAATAAGTAAATAGAGCCAATTCAGGACTCAATCACAGATCATTTCATAGGCAATTTGTTGATTTTCAAACGTAAAAATATCGTTCAACCGTTACAGTACGTATCATGAAAGTTAAAGAATGTACGATCAGCTGTTGTTTTTGTATTTATGCATGCACTTAAATATTTTACGGAAGAAAAATGTAGTGAACAACTTTTAAGAAGAAAAGCCCTTTATTAAACCAACAAAGCACTGTGTTATTTTAATATATTCATAATTTAAATAAAATTGAAAGTTAAAAGACAAGGACATACAATCAAATAAAGTTAGCAAATAGTTTATCATAGAAACGTAATATGAAATTTTCCAAAGGAGAATCCCAAATTCATAAAAAATGATCTCAACAAAACACACAACATAAATTTAGTTGGAATAAGAAAAGGAAACATGTTGGGAAAATTTATTTTTCGTGTTTCGTGAGTGCGGAACATTAAGAACAAATTCTGTCATTCCCCGATGTTATACAGATTCTGGCCAAGCTTTTATCACGCGGAAAACATGGTCGAAAAAAAAAACTTTAAAAAAGAATAGATCTTGGAACTACTTTTAGTCTCCAATGGATTATGTCAAGCATTTAATTTGAAGAGATTGTGGCTAAAAATAAGTAACTAAACTATTATTGAATAAATAATAAACCGGATCACAACGTATAATGCAGAGCAAATAAAGTTAAAAATGAATAGATCTTGGGACCATTTTTAGTCCCCAATGGATTATGCTGAACATACAATATACAGAGTCTGTGGCTAAAAATAGGTAACAGAACTATTATTGAATAAATAATAAACAGAATCACAACGTATGATTAAGAACTAATGAAGTTAAAAATTAATAGATCTTGGAACTATTTTCAGTCTCCAAAAGATTATGCTAAGCATACAATTTGCAAAGTTTGTGGCTAAAAATAGGTAACTAAACTAGTATTGGATATATAATGAACCGGATCACAACGTATGATGAAGAACTAATTAAGTTAAAAATGAGTAGATCTTGGAACTATTTTCAGTCTCCAAAAGATTACGCTAAGCATACAATTTGCAGAGTTTGTGGCTAAAAATTGGTAACTAAACTATTATTGGATAAATAATAATCCGGATCACAACGTATGATGTAAAACTAATGAAGTTACAAATGAATAGATCTTGGAACTATTTTCAGTCTCCAAAAGATTACGCTAAGCATACAATTTGCAGAGTTTGTGGCTAAAAATAGGTAACTAAACTATTATTGGATAAATAATAATCCGGATCACAGCGTATGATGTAAAACTGAATGGATCTTGGAACTATTTTCAGTCTCAAAAAGATTATGCTAAGCATACAATTTGCAGAGTTTGTGGCTAAAAATAGGTAACTAAACTATTATTGGATATATAATAAACCAGATCACAACGTATGATGAAGAACTAATAAAGTTAAAAATGAATGGATCTTGGAACTATTTTCAGTCTCCAAAAGATTATGCTAAGCTACAATTTGCAGAGTTTGTGGCTAAATATAGGTAACTAAACTATTATTAGATAAATTATGAACCGGAGCACAAGGTATGATGTAGAACTATTAAAGTTAAAAATGAATAGACTTTGGAAATATTTTTAGTCTACAATTAATGATGTTAAGCATGCAATTTTATTTTATATTTAGTCAATTTGCTTGACAACTACACATGAAACTCAATTACAGTAACCACTCAAACATAAAAAGAATGGAGCTTAAAATACAAGAATACTAAATAGTATACATGCTAAGTGCATTAAAACTGGCTCATTTTAAATGCACAGGTGTCAAATTAAAAATATTAATATCAGTACAATAGGTATTATGGAGATCAACAAATTTATAGACAGAATAGTGCTTAATGTAATTGTGTTTAACAGTAGTATTGTAAAATAATGTGTTGAGAATTTGTGGAGAAATTTTGCTGAGTTTGTAGGTAAAAATAGGTAACTAAACTAATATTAAATCCATAATGAACCGGATCACAATATAATAATGCAGCGCAAATAAAGCTAAAAATGACATTAGTCATGACTGATGTAAAACATCACGATTTCCGCATATTTCGAATGGGAAATGGTTGATGTGTTGTGTATGACGATATTATGAGTTACCTAGGGAAGAGTTTCGATATTTTTTTCTAAACATTTTTTTAACGGAATTATTTTATAATACAGCTTAAAGGGTATAGGAAAACAGAATATACAATATTTTATGTATTCTGTATTGAGGTCGGAAGATACTTTTACTCATATACCGTCAATAATTTCAATTTAACGATGTCGAGCTTATACGAGCTTATAATGGTTTCTGTGGAAAACTTATGAAGCATATTAAGCTCCCGAACTTATATATGCTCTCTGTGGAAAGCTTATGAAGCATATTAAGCTATCTAGCTTATATATGCTCTCTGTGGAAAACTTATGAAACATATTAAGCTCTCAAGCTTATGTATGCTCTCTGTGGTTAATAATCTCAGGTAACTCGTGAGATTATTAACCAATCAACAAAATTCGAGAAATTTTCCGAACTCGACAAAACTCGCCAAGTTGGCAATATTTTGCCAAATAACCGAATTTTTCGCCAAGGTCAAGTGACACTTCCGGACCTCCAAATTCAAAACAGAAGTGGAAGTCCGTCACATGCTTCCACTTTCATTTAATCTAAGTCAATTTTATTTCAAGATTTACGAGTTCTACTCTGTGCTCTAGGATGGTTCGTATCAAGAAATCACACGTTTCAAAAATCATTGAATTCCCTTCTTCAATTTAAATAGTCAGTATCAAAACACCCAAATGATCGAAGATTAGCTCGCTCAACAGAAAATGATTAAACGACAGAACACAATATGATAACGCTCCTTAGTGTGACAAAATAAATCTATATTAGATCCTATAGCTTAATCATCTTCTGTTTGACTGGTATTATCTGCTCTCATTCGGACGTTCTAGTCCTGCTTGTAGAAGAAGGGAATCCATTGCTTTTCAAAACGCACGTATGTGTTTTTTACCTTTATTTCGCTGCACTTAACGTTGCAATATTGTCTATTAATAATTGTGCATAAAGTCACGTTCTTTACGTATTACTGAACGATTTAAACATTACTAGCCGAATACCCGTTGAAAATCGATTAACAACCCTTGAATATTGTGCACAGCAACCCCTGAATGCAATTAACAACCCCTGAATAATGTAAATTTTTGAATAACTCGTGTTTCACGTTTATTCGGCAAATGGAATATTTTGGTGTGCGGAACCCCCTAAAGAAGAAAATATTGTAAATTTTAAATTGCGCACGTCTTCCTTTCGAACTATGTACCAGTACACCAAATTAAAGTCTCTATCTCATACCGTATTTTATCATCTCTCCTTTCAAACGTTTTTCTGTGGAGCACACCCATGAATGAACGTTTTTGAAAAACTCTGTTGGCCTTGGGTTTTCTATCAGATGATTGGCCCATATACCAAATATCAAGTCTCTATCACATTTAAAGGAAGCGTGTCTCATTTATTCCGAAAATCGAACATATTGTAGTTCGGTATCTCTAAAATTGCAAATATTGGAAATCTGAAATAGCACACTTTCTTCCTTTCAAACTATCTACCATAAACACCAAATTTGATGTCTCTATCCTATCGTGAAGCATGTTTTTCTATCGCTTCATATTTCGAACGTTTTTTTTTGTGTTGCACCCCCTTAAATGATCATTTTTGAAAAACCGTAGTAATCGTAGGGTTTTTTTTATCAAATGATTACCTAATATACTAGATTTCAAGCCTCTATAATATTGTAAAAGAGACGTTTTTCATTTGTTCGTCAAATCGAACATTTTAGTGTGTGGCACCCCCTACAATAGCAAATGTTGGAAAACTGAAATTGCACACTTTCTTCCTTTCTAACTATCTACACTTATACCAAATTTGAAGTCTCTATCTTATCACGAAGCATGCTTTTTCTATCATTTCACCTTTCGAATGTTTTTCTGTGGAGTACATCCCCCTTAAATATACATTTTTGAAAAACTCCATTCTTCTTGGGTTTTCTATTAAATGATTCGCCCATATACCAAATATCATGCCTCTATCACGTTCTAAACGGAGTGTTTCTACTTCATTCCTAAAATCGAGCATTTTTGTGTGCGACACCCCCTAAAGTAGAAAATATTGGAAAACTGAAATTGTGCACTTTCTTCCTTCCAAACTATCTACCCGTGCACCAAATTTCTAATCTCTATATCCTCCCGAAGTATGTTTTCTTATCAATTTACCTTTCGAACGTTTTCCTCTGGAGCACCCCTTTATTTGAAAAACTATAATCGTCTTGGGTGTTTTTACCAAATGATTATTCCGTATACCAAATTTCAAGCCTCTATCAAATTTTAAATGAGCTCTTTCTCATTTATTCGGTAAATCGAACATTTTGGTATGCGGCACCCCCTTCAGTAGAAAATATTGGAAATCTGAAATTTCACACTTTCTTCCTTTCGAACGATTTACTCATACACCAAATTTGAAGTCTGTATCTTACGGCAAAGCATGCTTTCCAATCATTTCACCTTTCGAACGTTTTGGTGTGGAGTACCCCCTCTAGAGAAAGTTTTCGAAAAATTCGATTTTCCCAGGGGGTTTTAACGAACGATCGAGCCGTGTACCAAATTGCAAGTCTCTATCTATTCAGGAAGTGCCTGAAAAAGCGTGACAGACAGACAGACGGACAGATAGACGGACAGACAGACAGACGGACACTTGGCAATTAGTATATACTAGCCGAATACCCGTTGAAAATCATCGGTCTCGCAATAAGCAACCACTGAATAATGTAAATTTTATAATAATTCGCGTTTTCACATATATTCGACAGATGGAATATTTTGGTGTACAGAACCCCCCAAAGAAGAAAATATTGGGAAACTAAATTTGCGGACCCCTGAAAGTAACAAATATTGGAAATCTGAAATTTCACATTTTCTTCCTTTCAAACTATATACCCTTACACCAAATTTGATATATCTGTCTCATTTCGAAACATGGTTTTTTAGCAATTCACTTTTCGAATGTTTCACTCTTTAGCACCTCCTTAAACGAACATTGTTGAAAAACTATACTCGTCTTGCATGTTTCAGTCAAATGATTAGTCCATATACTAAATTTCAAGTCTCTATCAAATTTTAAAGAAGCGTTTTCTCACTTTTTCTCTAAATCGAACATTTTGGTATGCGGCACCCCCTTAAATAGAGAATATTAGAAATCTGAAATTGCACACTTTCTTCCTTTCGAACGATTTACCCATACACCAAATTTGAAGTCTCTACCTCATCGCAAAGCATTCTTTCCTATCATTTCACTTTTCGAACGTTTTAGTGTACGGCACCCCCTTAAGTAGAAAATATTGGAAATCTGAAATTCCACACTTTCTTTGTTTCAAACGATTTACCCATACACCAAACTTGAAGTCTCTATCTCATCGCAAAGCATGCTATCCTATCATTTCACTTTTCGAACGTTTTGGTGTGCTGCACCCCCCCCCCCCCTTAAGTAGAAAATATTGGAAATCTGAAATTGCACACTTTTTTCCTTTCGAGTGATTTACCCATATACCAAATTTGAAGTCTCATTGAAGCATGCTTTCCCGTCATTTCGCTTTTCGAACGTTTTGGTGTGGGGCACCCCCTCTATAGAACGTTTTCAAAAAATTCGATTTTTCCAGGGGGTTTTATGGAACGACCGAGCCGTGTACCAAATTGCAAGTCTCTATCTATTCGGGAAGTGCCTAAAAAAGCGTGACAGACAGACAGACGGACAGACAGACAGACGGACAGACAGACGGACAGACAGACAGACGGACACTTGGCAATTAGTATATATAATAGATTAATCTTGAGGAAATGAAATATGTTTACAAATACGAAATAATTTACAAGAACAACATATGTAGTATAGTATGTATTGTACTTATAATATCGTATTCAGTAAATAATAAAAAATCCCTTGTCTTAATTTCTTTTATAATGTATTTAGTAAATATTCATGTTAAAAATTCAAAAGAATCCCCTCCATCAACATATCTCACAAAAATTCGAAAAATATCATAAACATAGTACAATAAATTGGAGTTTCGTAAACACAGAATAAATACGGAAATACACTGGACAAAGCTTCAAAAGCAATTAACAGCCTTGTTCTTCAGGACCAACAAGATGCGCGACTCCACTTACCCAAATCAGGTCTGCAACTAAAGAGAGCATACTTGGTTGAACGTAGGATAAAAGAAGTTGCCGAAGCTGAGGGAAGAAATAAAAGGGGGAAATGACAGGAACCACAAACGAACAAAACCACAGAGAAAAGAATAAAGAAATTAAGGGAGTAAGAGAACGCATAGCAGAACAAACAGAAACAACCGATACGGAAACAACCGTACGTTAGATACACGTCTGCCATCTCGGAATTCATATAATTCTCCATCATGTGCGAAATTCGCGTTGCGAATGCCACTGTTCAGAAAAAACAAACAATTTGCAAACGCGCCAAACAGCGTTCTCTAGCGCCAGCACGTAACAGTTGAGAACATACAGTTTTTGATAAAACATTTATTTCGGTGCACCCTACCGCCTATTTAAAGTTTGGCCCGAGAATTTAGAATCACCATGTAGTGCAGATATCTAAACGGATAACCATTACAACTCTTACAATAAACCGAAGATTGGCAAAGAGAACACTGCGCTCTTACCAACATTGGCGTATACAGTTGACGGAAAGCGGACCAAGCATATCTAGTTCGTTTTCGAAGTCATTCATACAAGAGACAAAATTGTAATACCTCTGTTTTCAGAATCCCAATCCTGCCCAGATGCAGATGATCAACATATCAACACTTAGGGCCGATCTGGTGAAAAGGTTGATAAATCTTTTCTTGTACATCAACAGGACCCTACAACTTTGAGTAATGATATAGGATACCATCGCATGCATCAACTTATAATTCCTTGCATACAGTCCGTAAACACTGACAACCCAACGCTATACGGCGAAGATATCTAACTTGATCTATTACCATTCCGTTCAATTATTACCGCGTCGACAAATCTCAATATATACTCTAAAGAATTTGTGGTAACTCATCGGAAGAAGTATAGATATCTGACCTGCTCTTGATAATCTGCCTGAGTTAGGGTACCACGTCAGCGATGTCTTGTCTCAGATTTCTGAGAACCTTATTCATGGACAGTAAGTCACGATCGGAGGCCACGTCGTAACGTGTCGCTGCTTGTAATGGTACCCATTTTAGTATAACCACACAAACAGAAACAAGTCTTTTCTACTGAATTTGAGTCTTTTCCATTTGTTGTATTTGCTGACTATTAAATGGGTTCATATCCACCTCAGTATCTACCTATGCACTAATTGTTTCTTCAGACTTAATCATGTCGGAAAGGGTAACTTCAATGTCCTGCAGTGAATTCCAGGCTCTTAAATGTGTAAATTCATTCGTCTAAGAGGGAAGATTTGACACCCATAATAATAATTTCCGTTCAATTAAAATAAAATACCGAGTTTGCATTGATATTTAAAGTCATTCAAAAGTAAGCATTTTAGTGAATCAATGTGGGTCAAAATTTGACTAATTATTCTTATTCATATTATTTATTGATAAATTAAGTATATTCACTTTAATATTAAATATATTCACATTAATACTTTATTAAATATATTCACTTTAATATTAAATATATTCACATCAATACATTAAATATATTCATATTAATTCATTAAATATATTCATTTTAATACATTAAATATATAAAATATATTCACATCAATATATTTTACAGGCCAATTGCTCTAAATCTTTAGGTGAGTCACACTGTCTGATGTACCTTTCTGGTAGGTCGGACGGTCTGGGTCTCAACAACAACAACACTGTCTGATGTTCTTCGGGTCTGTCGTGTGGTCTGGGTTTTCAACACTGTCTGATGTCTTCCATAAAATTTAAATGGGTTTTATAAACAATCATTCAAATAAGCTTTCAAACGAGCCAATCCAAGACGAAACATTTCGGGGCACTTATCCCCAAATCGAATTTGTTGGATGAATGTTCGAATTTAATACTGTTCAGCATTATATTGGTTACATGTCGTTCCTGTACAGGACGTGGCTTGTAGATGTTGACTTCGATGATAGATGGTGCTGTCGTCTATGATGTCAGGTGACGCTGTCTTGACATTGGCCGACTGCCTAGAAGAATGCCGAAAAGAAGAAGCCCTAGAAGAATGCCCGAAGTAAAAAATGGGGGGAAGGGGTCGAAGGGAAAGCTCAGACCTGGGGATACCAGAGCCCAATTAAGTTAAAGTTTAATACAACAGACGATGAGAACATAAGTCGAGTTACATCCCGAAAAAAGAAAAAAATAGAATTAAATAAAACACGCGAGTGAATTGCAAGCGGGTGGCGACGCCATAAGCCCAAAGGTATACCAATTCAGAAAGCTTCTCTCACATCACACGTCAAACGTCGTTTTATCGCCAGTTCTGGTACACTATTTTTGCAACTCCTCCAAAAGCGGAGAGAAAGACGATTGTTTTTAATCCGCGATATTGTTCATGAAGACAGATTAGATACATTTGTTTCCCATTATTTCTATCATGTTTTATGTACATTTTGGTTTTAAAGTAATACTATGAAAATACATGTATTTAAGACCTTTTTGTACTGCACACAGATTGTTTGCAAGGAGGGTAAGAAATGTTCCACTCACATATATAATTTATTATTTGAATAAAACGTTTATATGCGAGATTTTGGAGTAAATATATGTATGTGTAGGATCCATATGTTGTCCAATACTTATATAGTACAAACATCAGTGACGAAATTTGAAGATTATTTGAAAGGAAGGAATATTTGTCATTTTAAAAATGCAAAATTTGTGACATTTTAAGGAAGTTTGCTTGACATTTTCGGTTTGTCGGAGCAATAAATGTTACTTTTTTGACATACGTAGAATAATGCATCGTTTTTCAAGGTGGACTTTTCAAGGTTTACGGAACCCTTGGGATTCCGCCGTGATGTGATAGTTTCATGCAAATTGTCTTAAATTTAAAAACGTGTAAAATTTTGATGTATAATTTGGACAAATGGGAATATTTCTTATTTTGGGGTTCTTCCATCAAATTAAATTTCAAAAGGGTTTCGGGAGAAAATAAATTTGAAAAACACTGATATAATGTATAGGGAAAGTATTATGACGAGGTTGAAAACTCAAATTCTACTTAGTGTTTTCGACGGTAGAGCTTGTTTCAAACATTCCTGAAATCGAATCGGATGTTTTTAAAGTGATATCTGTGTGTGTGTGTGTGTGTGCATGTATATTAATGTAAGTAGTATGTGCATGTATATTAGTGTGTGTATGTGTATTAGTGTGTGTGTATGTATATTAGTGTGAAAGCCCCAGGCCGTCCGGCTCGTCCAGAGGACTTAGAGCAACAAATTGGACGACCGGGAAGGTTGTATATTAGTGTGTGCGTCCTTGAGTCAGTCGATGCAATATCTAACGAACGGATGGAACGTTTCAAACAAAAAAAAATTCGATTATTACAATCAGTGAATACTGGAAGTCTATTGATTTTATAAGCAATCGAATATTTGGAAACTAACTCCAAACTTTTGAATGAAATTTTGAAAAAAATCAACTTTTCATATTGTTACATAAAATATCATTTTTTATTTAATTTTTTACTAGAAAATGAATAACATAAACTTTGGGATAATAGCATGAACAGTTCTTGATATATTGTACGTTTTTCAAATAAATTTTAAAAAATACATGAAATTAAAACAGTGCTAACTACCGTAATCTGTTTACATTCCATGTGCATTATTATGTGACAACGGTGTTAGCGTCATTCTGGTAGGTTTTATTCACGAGACACTGTTTTGCAATAGTTTTGTATTTTGATATCCAACAATTCGTCAAATGCAATTGATTAGTTTGTCTGTCTATCTGTAATGCTTGTCTATAAATTAACAAAATATAGTCAACTTGACATTTTATTTAAAATGTTTCCAAATTGACAAAAATGACACTAAAATTAATAAAAATGATGTAAAATTGATGAATAGTCAATATCTTGGAAAATGAAGTTTAATTTATTTGATAATTCCTGTCCCTTTGGGGAAATTAATATTCTGGATTTAAGATATGTTGAGTTTCGCGGTTATAATCGTTTCAAATACAATATTAGCACAAAATAAAAGTTAATTCGGTTAAGCTGTGAAGGACTCAAAGTCATTGATTGATAAAGTCTTTTTTATACGCCCACCCATTTTATTCGCCCTCGAGTGAGAAACGAAAATATTAAGCTCCGTTAGATTCTGTCCCGTTGTCGATACTATAAGCATGGGCGCCCATAGCACATTTTTAGAAGTTAAACGCAATGATATGTACAATATCGACTACCTTGATCCCCACATTTGGGACCCTGAATGTCCAGGGGAGCGGATGTGCCTCCTTTCCCTCCCCTATGGGCACTCATTGAAAAAACTCCCTACTTGTACTAGTAATCTCAGGACAGAACCTAACGGAGTTGAGTTTCGATTTCCCCACAGGTGGAAAAATGGAGTCTTTCCAGACCCCACAAAAGTTTCCGTGAAGTCTAAAGCTTTACACACTTATAGCGACCCCGGCCACTCAAATAGCTGCTGTAAGCCCTCTGGGTCAGTCGAGTGGTTTGGGTCTGCAACACTTATAGCCACAGAATACTATATTAGACTGTGCTTATAGCCATCTCTCCCGGCCACTCAAACAGCTGCTGTAAGCCCTATAGGGCTAATCAAATGGTATGGTCTTCAACACTTATAGCCATGGGTGCCCATAGGGGCGTTCAAAGTCACAAATATAGGTATCAAGCTAGTCAATATTGTACTTCTCATCCATGAGTTTACCCGCTGGAAAATGTTCTATGGACACCCATAGGGGAGCGCGAGGGGTCACTTTCGCTCCCTCGAACGTTCAAGGTCAGAAATGTAGGTATTAAGTTAATAGATATTTACCTCCCATCCTTGAGATTGGCTATCTCAGGAATACGTTTTATGGGCGCCTTTGAATCCTACTCGTTCGAAACAAGGTCGACATCTCCTGCAGTTACCACACTATATTTTGATCGTACTATAATTTGACACACACACAACCACACTCTTTCTCTCTCGCTTTCTGTGTCTCCTTCCCTCCCTTTCACCCGTATTCTAATCACATTAATTACATGATGATGCACCTAATTCTAATTTTTTCAGAATGTAGCTACATATAGAATTTCGTGGCTGTACATACTCTCTCTAATTTAAAATCTCTAATTACGAATAATGTTTTAATCCCATTTATTACAAAATATTCTACCTGTTTCTAATTTTCTATAGAATGCATCTACGTATAAATTGCCATAGTGATACGTGCATTCGACCCCACAGATACACACACACACACACTGATGGAAATATTTCCCAAAATGTTCGAATTGTGTTCATGGTGTCTTTAAGTGTATTTTTTCGTCTAAACGTCGTGATTATCCGTGAACTTCCTCCATTTGAAAATAATAAAATGATTTTTTAATTGAGTGAATACTGAATTAATTTAATTCTAATCTAAGAGATAATGCATTTAAAAAGTGTCTATATTGCTTAATTGTGAGTTATATATCGGCGATAAGCCCATATTGCTTAATTGTAAGTTATATATCGGCTTCTTTAATCTAATCAGTATTGAATTAATTTAATTCCAATCTAAGAGACAATCCATTTAAAACGTGTCTCTATTGCTAAATTGTAAGTTATACATATATCCTATAAAAAGATAAACCAAATTGGGAGAGTCCTTTCTCTTGATATGGCTGCTATAGTAACCTTGAGAGAGAGATAGAGCGCTCCTTCGCCTATCACGCTGGCGATAAAACGAAGTTTGGCGTCTGATTTGCTTTCTGGCTTAGTATACTTTTGGGCCTTCCGCAGTGGGCGACAGGAGAAGCTAGCTAAAAATCAATCCTGCCATGTCAGTGAGTTTTGATCCAGTGACGGCCGGACGCAGAAGTGGCGCCATCTATCGCCGTCAGCTTTCAAACGATAAATTAGCTTCTAACCGTTATTTATAAATATCATTTTTATGACATTTAAGATATTTATAATTTTAATAAAGTATTGTTTTAATAGATTAAATGGATAATTTTAATAGATTTCTATTTATAGATTTAATATATTTCATTATAGAAATATTATATACAACTTTTTAACGGAATATTTCTGTCATAAAATATCACAGCAGAACAAACACACAGCATAAAAATCGTTGAAATAAGAAAAAGAAACACGTCTGGGATAGAATTTTCATGTTTCGTGATTGAGAAACATTAAGAAAAAAAAACCTGTCGTTCCCGATGTTGTACAGATTCCGACTGAGCTTTTTATCACGCGGAAGAACATGGAAGAGTATCTTAAAAAAGAGCATTAGTTTGAAATATTTTTAGTCTCTAGCTTTCAAGCCTGCGGCTGAAAACATTTCGTTTAAAATAGGGGACACAAAATTGAATTGTTTTAATAAATAATAAATGGTTTATATTAATAGAATCAGATTTTTTCTGAGTTTTAAAGAAATAACGGTACTTGTGCAATTTACCTACCTCTAAATATTTATAGCCAAGGAAAAGGGATGTCTATCAGTTATGATACATAGCATTTTTAGTATGTAATGTATTCTACCAACATCTCCAAAGCAGCTTCTGAAAATATGAGTCACAGACATTGGACAAGTCAATCATTATGCTAATTTTATAGGGTCCAAGTCTGTCTGTAAAATATTGCGATAATGCTTATGTTATTATATTCACATATTAACATTACCATGTCAATAATCAACAAATTTCAGACATTTGAAATGAGCACAACTACATTTTTCACTGTACAAATGCTTAAAAATCCTTAATTTAGACAGATTTTTGTTTACTTAACAAAATTTCGTTCATCTTGGTACATTTTTGTTCATTTGACTCGACATTGAAATTTTGAACAAATTAACCATAATGCAAACCAGTTTAAATATAACTTCTATGCAATAATGGAAAGTTAACTAGATCTACTGGAAAAAATAGTTCAATAGTTGTTAAGGAAATTGGCTACTTAATGACCAAGAACTCAATAATATGTCACAGAATGAATGAAACATTTTGAACAAACTTCCATACATAGCATTTTGCACCATTTTAATGATTGTACCGCGATGGTAGAATGAGCCACAAAGAAAACAAATCAGAATTTATTTGAGGAAAATTATATAGCAATATATATTAGGAAATATTTCGAAAAATATTAGTTCTGAATTAAAAAATCTGATGTGGGCAACACATGATTTTCATTATATAATGCAATAAAATTTACTATTTTTACAATAAAAAAATAGGGTTTTCTTATAGTAGCTATTTATATTCTTTTCAAGAAATTGAATTTTCGTCAATTAGTCGCATTTTCACTGATTTACTGTCATTTTTATCCATTTGGCAAAATTTCCGTTAATTTGGTAACATTTAAAAAAGTCGCAAAGTTGACGACATTTCGTCACATTCGGCGCCAAAATCTCGCCAAGCGTTATGGACGGAGAAATAAGTTATTCTTATAGCAGAAAATAACTATTGGCGTTCAAATACAAAAGTATTACTCAAAGTACATTTTCTCATGAATGGAACGAGCTAGATCCACGAGAATGATGTCACCCAATTTATCGCATGATATTACATATGAAAAGTGAACATGTTTCTCAACAGTTAATATATGTTTTTTTGATTTATGGGATTTTTTGATAAATTTATTTAAAAAATATGCAATATCTCGAGAACGGTTCATGCTAGCGTTCTAAAGTTTATGTCAATCGTTTTCTAAGGAAAAATTACATGAGAAAAGTCTATTTGTGTAACTTTATTAAAGGCTTTGATTTTTTGATGATTTTTTCAAAATTCCACTCGACAATTTAGGGGGGTTCTGAACATTCGATTACGCTTAAAAACAACAGGCTTCCAGTATTCACGGATTGTGATTTTTGAACCAAATTTTGTTCGAATCGGTCCATTTGTTGGACAGTTATCGTCTCCACAGACTCACTGACACACACACACACACACACACACACACACAGACATCACTTCAAAAATGTTTGATTCGTGATCAGGGATGCTTGAAATGTGCTCTCCCGTCGAAAACTCGAATTTGAATTTTCGACCCCGTCACAATACTTTCCTTATACATTATGTATACAGGAAAGTAAAAATGTGATTCAGGATATCACTTTTATATGTAGTTATAAAAGTGATATATATGATGGATAGAAAAACTTGAACTCACATTTTCGACCCAGCTACAATACTTTCTCTATGCATTACTATGTATGTATTGAAAGTCATAATACACATTAAAATGGTTGCATGCATGAATAAAAAATCGGAAATAAGTAGCACATGACTTTTCATGCATACTTCAATGTATTCACTCTATAACCAGAAAATCTGATGTGGGTAACACATGACTTTCCTTATATAATGCAATGAATTAACTACTTTTACAGTAAAAAAAATAGGTTTTTCTTATACTAGATACTTATATTCTTTCCAAGAAATTGAATTTTTGAAAATTAGTCGTCATTTTAATCCATTTGGTGAGATTTTCGTTAATTTGACAACATTTCAAACATTGACAACATTCAAAAGTATTACTCGAAGTATCTTTTCTCATGAATGGAACGAGCTAGATCCTCGAGAATGATGTCACCAAATTTATCGCATGGTATTACATATGAAAAGTGAACATGTTTCTCAATAGGAAATATATTTTTTTATTTTATATGACTTTTTGATAATTTTTTTGAAAAATATGCAATATCTCGAGAACGGTTCATGTTAGCGTTCTAAAATTTTTCTTAATCGTTTTCTAATGAAAAAATACATAAGAAATGCTTATTTACGTAACTTTATTAGCAGCTTTGATTTTTTGACGATTTTTTCAAAATTTCACTCGAAAATTTAGGGGGTTCTGTACATTCGATTACGTTTAAAAACAATAGACTTCTAGTGTTTATGGATTGTGATTTTTGTTCCAAATTTCGTTCGAATCGGTCCAGTCGTTCGTCAGTTACCGTCACCACAGGCTCACTGACACACACATACACACACACACACACACACACACACACACACATACTTTCACACACGCACACAGAGATCACTTCAAAAATGTTTGATTCGTGATCAGGGATGCTTGAAATGTGCTCTCCCGTCGAAAACTCGAATTCGAATTTTCGAACCCGTCCAATACTTTCCTTATACATTATGCATATAAGGAAAGTAATAAAGAGACACATGCTATATCATTAGCATTCAATCAAGTAAAGACCTTGAACTGACAGTACCATTCATATTTTGTGTAAAAGTAGAAAAAAATTAAAAAGTTAAGGTTGTCAAACAAAACATTCTTATATTTTGAGACATACCTGAAGAGTTTATAACATGTTGCAGATCTAAGGAATATTATGAGTTATCGCATGTTCGGGAACATTTTGGATTTGCCCATTGTTGCAGTAAGGTCTAGAGTTCATACCTCGTGACATAATATTTGGCGCTTTCTTTGGCGATGACTTGCAACACAAAGGAGTTAAATGGATATAATAATTGAAATTATTTATGTGGGCGTGCTACAATTAAATAGAAAATGTGCTGGATATTTAAGGGGACGGTGGACGTTGAAATTTTATTTAATTATTTATTGTCTTAGAAACGTCAAAATTTGTATAAATATTTCTCTTAACATTACTATATACAATACAATTAATTTTCTTTTCAATTTTGTTATAATTTTGTATTTTTTTTTAATTTAATTTTTTTAACGAAAATTTGAAAATGCTCCTTGCGTGCCATTTGCTCACATTTTTGATTAATTTTACATTATGATCACTCAAAAACACATTATGAACAAATTTGGGTATTCATTTGAAATCCCTTAGAAAGTTAATTTTTAAAAAATATTTCTCTGCATTAAAACTTAATTTTCATCATTTAATTAGGCTCTTATTCACTTTTAATTATCTTAATAAAGTCCAATTATAAAATGCATACCCAGTTTCATTAAAAAGTATGAGAGGTGTCTTCTTGCTAAATTTCATGCATCTCAGATAAACATTAAGACGCATGGAGCATTTTAAAAATGTAAAACCTTTGAAAATTCTGTTTCGAAAAAAATGCATTCAACCTTTTACTTACGGGTGGGACAGCGACCATCCCAAACGAAGAACCTCCTAAAAAGACAGGTATTTTACATACCTTATCCCAAACAATTCGATCCCCATTTGCAGGCATTGGCGTCCATGGAAATCGCCGACAGAAACATTGCACCTGCTTCAAAAGGTGCAATGCTTCTGTCGGCGATTTCCACGGACGTCAATGCCTGCAAAAGGGGACAAACTGTTTGGGATAGGGTATGTCAAATACCTGTCATTTTGGGAAGTTCTTCGTTTGGAATGGACGCTGTCCCACCCGTAAGCAAATGTTAAATGTGTAAAATAATGTTATATATTAAAACTTTTTTTAGTCTATTTTTGCTCATTTCAACGTCCATCGTCCCCTCAAGAGCAGATTTGTCCATTAACCAAGCACATTCACTTCAAAAAGACAGCAATTAACACTATGAGTAAATGAATTAAAAACATATAAAAAACACATTTAATATTAATAAATTTAGAAATATATACCACTTTGTTAAAGAAAGTGAAAGTAATTTTGCTCCATAATTTAAATTTTAAAAGTAATTTTATCTAATAATATGCAAATCTCATTGAAAATTGTTAGTAATTTAAAAAATTTTTATATTTTAATTTTTTGTCTTGTTTCCTATATTGTTACGTGTTTAGAGTACAAGGCATTATTTTGTTGATTTTTTATAATATTTGTATAATTTTGTTATTAATGTATATTATAAAATTCTTTATTATTACGTGCTGTATAAGTCTTACTTAAGTACTGTACATATGCCTATCAATGTGAAACTTCTGTAAGTATAAATAAATCCAATCTTAGAACCGGTAATTAGTAAGTATCATATCGAGGTCTAATGGTCATGGGTTGTGTGAATTGTGAATTGGACACAGATGGCCTGGGTAGCGGCTGGGTATTTAGATGCTAAACCTTATTGCAAATCTCAGCCTGGGCTGCAGAAAAGAAAATGTGCAGATGACTTCTGATTGCATCGAATGGTATCTGACGTTCCTGACTAATTTGATGACAGGCAACTCACCGTTCCATAAATTAACTAAAGTGTGGCTCAACTCTACTTTCTCAAACTAGAATCCATTTTTAGTAGATTATTTTTATTTTTCAAATTTTATAAGAAACATATTGGAAAATCGCTATCGTGAGTTCAAACGATTGCGATTATTTTGTATCACCCTTCACGTTAAATGGCATGAAAAATATATCGATTGACACCATACTTGACAGTGTATCCCCCAGGGTTGGGGGGGGGGGGAAGTAATTTTCCTTCGAGGGTGCTATTGACGCTACGAACAAAAAAAGTGTACCATAAATAGATCATTTCATTCATAATTATATCAAATTTTGTCCTATGTTGTCATGCTAAAAATATATGAAATTTTAAATAAATTTCAGATCGAATTTTAAAAAAAAACAATACAGTTTTAGATTTTTAACACTTTACAACGTAGTTGAAAAGTGTTTATGACTTTGTTCATTCTGTCTGTCTGGCTGTCTGTCTGTCCGTTAACACGATAACAGCCGTAAAAATGATTTTATCAAAATAAAATTTTAGTATGTTGTTCAGACGGTCTGTGGGACCTATGGGAATATAAATGAATAATGTCACCCAATTAGTTTTGGATTGAACCCGGGTTGAAAGAATGAAATGCATTGAACCCTATGGGACCTGATTTTTCAAACATCTTGTAAGCGAATTTAAAATTTACAAATTGCTTCGAAAGTTTTAGGTAATATTCAAATTATCCCATAAAATATATAAAAAAAATTTCAGCAAAATATATTCAGTAGTTTTTAAATAAAAATTAAAATAATAATTACACCCTTTATATGAAGAGATCACGTGACCATTATATGAACAGACCACCTGACCCACGTCAAAATAGAATGTGGCATCCATCTTGTGCAAAATCGTGATTTTTAATGTTCATTTTTTTCGATGAAGTTTTAAGTTTTCAAATATAATTAATATAGTATTGGGATAATTTTAAAAATATTACCGAGGAATGTACCGCATTTTAGAGATGTTTAAATTGCATTGAAGTTGGAAAGTGTTTCATAATCACTGCTTTATGCATGATTGATCTTTTTTATTTTATAATAATAAAGTTTTGTGAAAATCCATTAATATTTGTGGCCGCTATATTGTACACAAGAAATTGACCACAGACATACAGACGAACATCGCCCCCAAACTAGTAAAAACGTATTCAGGGGTTTTTAAAACATATATTGACATCAAAATCTCGAATTCAGACATTTTTGTGAAAACAATACATTCTCTGTACTATATTACATAGATGAGAAAATAAAAATTCTACACAGAAATCGGAAACGGGGATGATATCAAATGATTTATTGCGCAATTTCAGGAATGTTTTAAAGCAGCTAAAATTAATATAAGTTGTGTCCCAATAAGTTGCGTGATCTCTAAAATTTTAACATATATTGATGCATTTATTTGTTCATAGTATGTAAAAGTATTTAGTTAAAACTTTCATTATATTTCGCATGTAAATTATAGTTAAAATTTTCATTCTATAAATCATTATATACTACATTTCATTATATATTTCATGGATGAAAACTGCATGAAAAATTGGAAACGCTGCTTTAAATTTAAATATTCCATATAATATTTCAACAGGCCGTAAGATATTATGGAATTAGTGCCTCTCGGAATTTAGCATAACTTTCTTTTCTCATATGTACAGCTTTTAAGCACGCTTTAGAAATTAAATTTCTGAAGAATTTTACATCACTCCAACACTAATTTATCAGAAAAATCGTGCGTTCAATCACACTTTAAAACAGCTCTATTTTATCATCTTAGCGAGTTTTGCAATTGCAATGAAAGAAAAGTCTTAAAACCTTTCCAAACAATTAAATTCTTTGCGTCATTTAAAAGCAGGCTTTCTAACTTCAGAACGAACTAAAATCAAATGACTTCCCATTAGCGTTAAGTAGATTTTAATCGAAGTAAGAGTTTAAAGTCTGTAAAATCCGTAATGAGATTTATCTGATTTTAAACAGAATTAAATATGCAACTATACAGGGTGTCCCAAAAAGGTTGAAACGCGTTTTCATTCTTTACCTGTTGGAGATAAGTGGGCAATGTAAATCGCAAAAATGTTGAAAGTAAAGTAGGAAATAAGACTACGTTAATAAAATAGTCCTCCCATTAATTTTCAAAAAGTTAGACTTTTTAAATTTTTATACGACCCCCTTAGACAAATTTGGTCAATCAGAAAATGTTTATTTTTAATGCAACAAGATTACTAAAAAAACACATATCTGTATCTTTAAAATTGAGCGAGTTATATTTAATTGAAAATTGAACATTGTGAATGGGAAACAAATATCAAATTAGAAATGTAAATTTGTGATATATCACAAAAAAGATAAAGCTGGATGATAATACATAGGAGACATTTTTTCGAATTCCGCGTAAGCAGACTTACGATGCAATCACGGATTATTAAATACTTTTCACATTGAGACATGCTAATAAAAAATTTTGACATATATTAACGTATTCTTGATCTGAATAATTTCCATAGTAAATTTGTTTATGATCCCTATTTTCACTGATGAAACAGCCTTTCACATGGTACGGAAAAGTGGCATAAGTCAGATTTTTTCCTTTATCGTAATTCAGTTGATTTTAAAGATACAGATATGCGGTTTTTTAATGATCTTGTTGCATTGAAAAT
Organism: Amaurobius ferox; assembly: GCA_951213105.1. NCBI lineage: Eukaryota > Metazoa > Arthropoda > Arachnida > Araneae > Amaurobiidae > Amaurobius > Amaurobius ferox. Next base: position 54,088,510 of record OX578138.1, on the reverse strand, counting down.
AAAAATTTTCTGATTGACCAAATTTGTCTAAGGGGGCCGTATAAAAATACCTATCTTGCTTTCAACATTTTTGCGATTTACATTGCCCACTTTTCTTCAACAAGTAAAGCATTAGAGAGCATTTCAATCTTTTTGGGACTCTCTGTATTTTCTAAGTTCTTTGTTAGTACAAGATTTGATGTAAAAGGGGTAACAATTTTTTTAGATGGCATGTTTAGCAAGCATTTCCCTGCATTATAATAAATTTACTTTTTAACAGCCTAAGAATCACGTACATAGAGAAATGTTACTGGCTTTGGCATATAATCAATAACTCGTAAAATTTAAATATGCTCGTGACGTCATGCAGCATCCAACATAATAAAATACAACACTCAATCCGCGTTTGGGTATCCTGCGGAGGTGAAATAAAGGGTGGAAGGTGGAAGGCGTTGCCACAACTTGATGAAATTCCATAGTCATGATAATATCTGAAGAAACTAAACAGAAAACTGCATTCAGCTCATGGAGTTAGAGCTGAGATCATCCCTTTACCTCCATGATTCAGCTGAATAGGAAAGTTAATATCAAGGAGCTTATTTATATACAAAGGACACTACTCGCGCATTCTGGTAACATTATCAGCCCTATGTTACCGTTCAGGTTGGGCAAGAGCAGTGGACTGTTTACCATTTTTAACACTTTACAACAAAGTTGAAAAGTGTTTATGACTTTGTTCATTCTGTCTGTCTGTCTGTCTGTCCGTTAGCACGATAACAGCCGTAAAAGTGACTTTATCAAAATTAAATTTTAGAATGTTTTTCAGACGGTCTGTGGGACCTATGGGAATATAAATAAATAATATCACCCAATTAGTTTTTGTATTGAACCCGGGTTGAAAAAATGGAATACATTGAGCCCTATGGGACCTAATTTATCAAACATTTTTTAAGCGGATTTAAAATTCACAACTTGCTTCGAAAATTTTAGGTAATATTCAAATTGTTCCATAAAATATATAAAAAAAATTCAGCGAAATATATTCAGTAGTTTTTTAAATAAAAATTTAAATAATAATTACACATCTTATATGAAGCGATCACGTGACCATGATATGAAACGATCACATGACCCACTTCAAAATGATATATGGCATCCATCTTGTTTCAAAATCGTGATATTTTAAAGTTCTTTTTAATTCATATTGAGTGTTGTATCCGTCCTAAAACTACTTTATTTTTGCTTAAATTCTGTGCATCTACATACTGAAACAACGCAATGACAATGTATTTGAGTTTAAATGCTCATCTAAATTTGATTATTTCTACAACGAAGCCTATTTTTCACCTATGTAAAATGTAAACAGCAAAATATGTAGAATGAGTTGTATTAGAATTCCTGTATTTTTTTAACACAAAATAATTTAGTCCATGGAGTCTGCATGGCTGATATGAATGAAATATTAATTGATTTTATAAAGAGAAGGACGATTTTTTTCGATGAAGTTTTAAGCATAGAGTTTAATTATTTGTAGCTCCTTGGTCTTAAATAAAATAAATTATTATAGTATTGTGATGAATGAAATGAATGGGAGACAGTTATGAATGAAATCCTGTTTTTATAGAGAGATCCAGGCGTGTTATTTTTTCTATGACGTCATTTGAATTAATTTCAGTTGTTTTCGATGAAGTTTTCAAATATAATAAATTATCGTAGTATTATGATAGTTTTTAAAATATTACCGTGGAATGTATTGCATTTTAGAGATATTTAAACCAGGCAATTTATATTTCAATGCCGTCATTTGTATGAAGTTCATTTTTTTCAATGAAGGTTTAAGTTTTCGAATATAATAAATCAATGTAGTATTGTGATAAGTTTTAAAATATTACCGAGGAATGTATTGCATTTTCGACTTTTTTTTAAATAAAATTGCATTAAAGTTGGAAAGTGTTTCATAATCAATGCTTTAAGCATGATTGATCTTTCTTGTTTAATATCCCGATGTTTATATTGATAGCACTAAACGTACGGTTGGTATAAGCTTGGCTGAACATGCTCAGCAGATTAAAAAATCTGATGTGGGTAACACATGACTTTCCTTACACACTTAAAGTGATATTTTCTTTGTTTCTTTAATAATTCATTAGATTGAGTTTAATTGCACCAAATAACACTAAATTTGCCATTTTGATTCAATTTTTGTTTTTATCTGCTAATTGGACATTTTCCCGATAGCGACGTAACAAAAATGCAAGAAATCTCAAATATCTTGAGAACGGTTAGTCCTAAAGTATAATGGAGTGTGTTATATTCTTTTCCTCGTCAAAAATTGCGTATAAAACAAGAATTTAATTGATACATTTCAGCAAACGTACCCTTTTTTTTTTTTTTAGATTTTGGCGATTAACAAAATGGTCCTTAAAGGACCATTTTGTTAAAAAAGACAGGTTGTCCTTTTCCGAATCGTACCAAAATCTAATCAGCAGCAGAGTATCCCACCACAAGTAACATATCTACAGGGGAGGATGTGCCGATGTGGTGGCCGAGCGGCCAAAGAGGCAGGCGTTTCCTCGTGATGGCTCGGCTGCCAGATTGCGGGTTCGAGTCCCGCCTGCGGGCATGGATGTAGTAATGTCTTATTTGGGGCAGAAGTCAGACTGCTACCTTCGGGTGCCCCGGGTCATTAGACTAAACAGAAGCTGTGCACTCATTCTTCCTTAAATGTAATGTTAGGGACACGACAACAACAACAGGGGAGGATGTGAATGGGAATCGGTGGAAGGATGTTCCCACCTGGATTCGGAGAGGACCTCTACTCTTGTCAGGTACACCGACACTGGAAGATCTTTCCCCCCAGTGTTCCCTACTCCGGTAGGATTTTCTTTTCTCTGTCCCCTTATCTTTTTCTTCTCGCTCCTCTCAGGCAACCCTTTCTTTTCTTCTCTCCTCTGCCAGCGAGGTCGCTCCTTTGGTTCTTTTTCAAGTTCTGGTCCATCGTTTGTCTTTTTCACTGGGGGATTGTCCCAGCTGTTTTTTTATTGTGTTTGGCCACTGTAGATGGAGCTGATTTTCTTTTAGGTGTAGGCTTCGACGTCTTCGTTCCCTGGGGGATTGTCCCAGTCGCTTTTCCTGTGTTTAGCCTCCGTAGTAGCGGCGAGTGTTCTTCAAGGAACCCAGTCGGGTATTCCTAGCCTCTGGTCAGCAGGGGTACTGTCCCTGTGACCAGTGAGGTCTTCTGTTTTCCCACCTTAGCAATGGATGTTTCTGTTTGGAATCAGGGTTCGTTCTCCCCCGCGTTGCTGGGGTATTGTCCCGGCCCTTGTTCTCTTGGTGTCTCTCACCCTAGTGGTGTTTCTTGGGTTACAGCAAGACTCTACCTGAGAGTTCCTAATCCCTCTTCCTTTTCAGGCCTAATCACTTTTTTCCCTTTCAGCTCCTTACAAGACAATCTCCTCTCCCAGGTATAAAGTCTTCCCTCTTTTTCAGGAAGAAGACATCTTCCCTGGTTCGGGACCGCCCTGCTTTGGGGGGTATTTGGTAGGTCTGGTTGTCGCCGGTGCGCCACTGGCCCATTTAGGGATCTTTTTTTCCCCTAACCTTTCCTTTTCGGCTCCTCAAGTCGGCGTCCCTGTTCCCGGGTAAGTGGTCTCGCGAGTGTGTTAGCTCATAGTACAGTTTGTACTGTTTTCCTTTTCTTTTTGCCTTAGGCGATTCTGTAGTTTCATTCTCGCTTTGCTTTTAATCATATCCCTGGTTGTTCTTTGTCTCCTAGGAATTTGCACCCTCTTCCCCGGTTTTCTCCCCTACTTGGGTCTCCTCCCTGCTCGTCCCCCCAGCTTGGGGCTCATTTCCCTGTGTTTTCCCATCCCTAGTATTTTCGTGACTTTCCTTGATTTTTGAACATGTTCTACCCTGTGAGCTTTTGGCTGATGCCATTCGTCGTACTTAAAGCCTTTTAGCCTCTTGCGGCAGTTTTTAGTTTTAGTATACCGCCTTTGCTTGGCCTTCTCTTAGTGTTTTTAGTGGAACTTGTCAATTTGTCCTTCTCATTTGTATTATATTCAATTGTATTATGTTCAATATAACTTTCTTCTTCTTCGACCGAGACCGTCCAACCTACCAAAAAGGTGTAAGGTATCTGTTTGGACGGCCGGGAAGTGCCACCCAATTTAGACCGGAACCCAGTGGGGGAGGCATCCACAGGGACCGTACTCTCCTTCCCCTACCACCAACCTCTCGGAAGGACTTACGGAATTTAACTTTCTTGTTCGTATTTTATATAATGATGTATTCATGTTTTTTTTTTTTTTTTTTTGTTTTTTGTAATGATGACGATTGTTATATGCAAATTTGGCCTACCAATATGGATGATATTTAAGCATGTTGTTTGCGAATTTCATTTAATGCCACTGAGGAAGGGTATAAAGATACCCAAAAGCGTTTTTGCTTTTAATTTTTATATATACGTCTATAGGAGGTTTATTAAATGACTCTTAAAATCTAAAGATTTGACTTTAATTTACTACTTAATCATTCTAATTGCATTATGCTAGCGGATGTTATAGTATGTGTGTTTTGAAAGAGAGTTGTATGATAAATAATAATATTAAATTGGAAGGGTGTATGGCTCGCATGCTAAGCGCAGAGTGAATGGACGGAAATATTTTACCCATCATCTCTCGAATGAACTTTCGGACTAACCAATTTATCGAGCCCATACTCCGAGTAGACGCGGGGATAGTTTTAAGCGGCTTCGAAGATCGAACACTATTATCTGGTGCGATCCTGCTGTTCTAATCACTGGGTTTAAATGAATAATAAAATATTTCTTCAATGAATAACTATTTTTTGATTGCTTAATATTTGACACATGGAGATAAAAGTAAGGAGATAAATCTTCATATTAACAAAACACCAATATCGTTTGAGACAATATTTCATTTGGCGCTGAGATAAAATAAGTAGCCCTGCATTGTGTTTCTATGGCAAAAAGCCTAAACTATTTATTTAAACAGTCCATTTAGCAAAAATAAATGATTAGCGCAATGCAAAGTACAACTGAAACAATAAATAATATTCCTTCGTATTCAAAATTATTTTACATTTCAATTCATTTTTATCTCCATATATTCTGTACTCTATTGTACAATTACGAATAAATGCTGGTTAATTGTACGCATAATTAGGGAACCTTTAATTTATAAATAATCAAAAATACATATAATAAATACTATGATTTTCTGTAGTGTCAACTAATAATAGCAGCTACCTTACTAACACTAGCAACACCTAGATATAATTCTCAAAGCATTATGGCATTTAAAAGCGTTTCATCCATAATAGTTTAATAACTTTTTTAAACTTTCTTTCTAGCTCCATGATTTGACAATGTGGCTAAGGAAAATATTTAAATTCAGTTATTCCACTGTCACTGTCTCGAGTCAATTTCTCGAGATATTAAATTTTCGTAAATTTGGAGACATTTTTGTTAATTTGGCGATATTTTTCGTATTTAAAATCATTTTTATTAACTAAAAACTATGTTTCACGCATCAATACTTTAAATGGCAAGAACGGTGTATTTCTGAACATGGCGCGTGCAAGTTTCAGAAATAATTTATCCCATAGACTTATCAGGCTGACTTTCGACCTCAATTGTCTCCGTCCAGAGATATAACTTTAAAATTCGAGTTTCTTCGCGACCTTCAACAGGAAATTTTATAAATGCGTTGCATTTCGAGCGATTCGGTCGAATAGTTACTAAGGAAAGGCGTTTGAAGCAGAAATGTCGTTTAGTCGATGTCGAAGAAGCTTCGCTCTTACTTCGTTGCCTTTCAATAAATTCCAGACAATTGCATGATAAATCCTTTACGTAAAACATGTATATCTCATGAATTCTTCTATGCCCATGGGAGCGTTCTATGATGCGTTTTGAAAGAGTAGAAGAGAATACGTAATGAGACTTTTTTTTTTTTTAAACGGATACAAAGCCGTGACAACTTTTTCGCTAAGGACAAAATATCAAGATTATGTCATGCTTAAATCAAAGATATTATTACTCCAGGTCACTATAATATATCGCTCGGACAGATACTTAAGGTATCTCGAAAAAAATGTTTAAAATATTAAAATATTGAAATTATTTTTATATGTTCATAATCTAGACCCTATTTTCAACAAAACAGATATAAAGTATTTACATGTTTAACACTTTACAACATAATTGAAAAGTGTTTAAGACTTTGTTCATTCTGTCTGTCTGTCTGTCTGTCCGTTAACACGATAACAGCCGTAAAAGTGACTTTATCAAAATTAAATTTTAGTATGTATTTCAGACGATCTGTGGGACCTATGGGAATATAAATAAATATTATCACCCAGTTAGTTTTATTGAACCCGGGTTGAAAAAATGAAATACATTGAACCAAATGGGACCTATTTATTCAAACATTTTTAAGCACATTTAAAATTCACAAATTGCTTCAAAATTTTAGGAAATATCCACATTATCCCATAAAATGTACAAAAAAATTTTCAGTAAAATTTGTTAGGTAGTTTTTTAATTAAAAATTATTTAATATAGGGAGAAAAACAATTTCAATTAAATTCTGATTTTTGGGATATTCTCCAGAAAGAAAAAAGACATATATTGTATAATAAATATCTTTCCAAGAGTTTAATTATTTTGTATATGAGAGAGGCTTCACATTTTAAAATAAATTTGGTAGATAATAATTTTTCATATTTTTTGTTAATTTTATATAACTCTTCATGATATACTTATTTGATGGCATTTTTAATGCACTTTCCTACTTCCTAGAGAGATAAAATTTGGTACACAGCTTAAATTTGTTGAACATTTTATTCTACAAAAATTTGGTGGATCTTTAAATATAGATCCTACATTTTATTCGAAATGGCCTGCAAATAATTCCCGTTCACTTCTATAAATCATTGTTGTAATATTGTTAAAAATTCTGATGTGGGCAACACATGTCTTTCCCTGAATACTCATATTCACGTTCTCTTTATTTCTTCAAAAATAATTTGAGTTGATCTGCACAAAATAACAGCCATAAGTATTTTAAATAACATTGAATTTACAAGTTAAACTTAAATTTGGTTCTCATTTGATAGCTGGACTTATTGTCAAAGGTGGCGTAGCGAAAATTCGAAAAACTAGAATATCTCAAGAACGGCTTGTCCTAGAGTAATGGGGTTAGTCTTATTCTTTTTGTTGTCAAAAATCACGTATAAAATAGGAATTTAATTGATATAATTGAGCACACGTAGTCTTTTATTTTTATATATAACGATTTTTGCGGGCCATTTCGCAAAAATAGCCCGTTCCTTTTTCCCGTATCGTACTAGAATAACCTACAAATGATTTATGTACCAAATTTTGTTACATTTGGTATATAAATCAATTGTAGGTTATTGAAATATTATACACCAAATTTTGTTAAATTTGTTCCATTAGTTTTTAGCTAGAGTGGATAATGGCAATTTCTGCCGGTCATTTCGCAAAGAAGGCAGATTCTTTTATTACGAATCATACTATAATCTAATGAACATCAGGGTGTCCCACAAAAAACATACCTACCAAATTTTATGAAATTCGGTCCATTAGTTTTTCAATTAGAGTGGATGTAATATCCTCACAGACACACAGAAACATACACAGATACACCCTTACACACACAGACGTCTTCCTAAAAATAGTTTTTTCGTATTCTAGAAGTCCCAAAGCGTGTGGATCCTTCGAAAATTCGAGTTACAATCTCCGGCACGATTCCAATACTTTGAATACATACACACACACACACACATATATGTTATCTGTGTATCTGTGTGTTATCTGTGTATCTAAATTCCGTGCCTACGCAATTACAATAGTTGTTACTTTAAATGATCCCTAAACTTTTATTATTTCTTCAACGAAGTCTAATTTTAACTTTTGCAGAATGCAAATATCTCAAGCGATTGTAAGGTGAGTTACATAAGAATTGCTGAATTTTTTTCACACAAAATTATTTAGCTCTGAAATCTGGAATACAAGTTATATGAATGAAATATTCATTGATTTTGCATAGAGAATCAGATGATTTGTATTTCGATACAGGTTTAAATATTTAAGTATAATAAATTACTGTAGTACTGTGATAATATAAAAGATATCACCACTGAATATATCACATTTTAGAAATTTTTAAATGAAATTGCATTTCAGTTGGAAAGTGTTTCATAATCAATGTTTATGCATGATTCATCTTTCTTGTTTACTTTCCTTATATACATATAATGTATAAAGAAAGTATTGTGACGGGGACGAAAATTCGGATTCGAATTTTCGGCGGGAGAGCACGTTTCAAGCATCCCTGATCACGGATCGAACATTTTTAAGGTGATGTCTGTCTGTGTGTGTATGTGTGTGTGTGAAAGTATGTGTGTATATGTGTGTGTGAAAGTATGTGAGTGTGTGTGTGTGTGCGTGTGCGCGTGTGTGCGTGTGTGCGTGTGTGTGTGTCAGAGAGTCTGTGGAAACGATAACAGAAGAACGAATGGACCGATTCGAACAACATTTGAGACAAAAACGTAATTCAATGCTGAGAACCCCCATAAATTTTCGAGTGAAATTTTGAAAAAATCTTCAAAAAATTAAAACCTTTAATAAAGTTACGCAAATAGTCGTTTCTTATGTGATTTTTCATAAGAAAACGATTGACATAAATTTTAGAACGCTAGCAAGAACCGTTCTCGACATATTGCACATTTTTCAAGACAATTATAAAAAAAATCATATAAAATAAAAATATTTATCACCTATTGTGAAATATGTTCACTTTTCATAAGTAATAACATGGGATAAATTTGGTAACATCATTCTCGTGGATCTAGATAGTTCCATTAATAAGAAAATATATTTTAGGTAATGCTTTTGTATTTGGACGATAATAGTCATTTATCTGCTGCAAGTATAACTTATTTCTCCGTCCATAACGCTTGGCTAGATTTGGGCGGAATGTCGCCAAATTGGCGACTTTTACAAATGTTGCCAAATTAACGAAAATGTCACCAAATTGATAAAAATGACTCTAAATCATTGAAAATTACGACTAGATGATGAAAGTTCAATATCTTTGAAATACGGGCATACTTTCTAATATATAAGAAATACTCTTCTCTCCATTTGCCCGTAAGATTTGGTGATGCATTTGGCAAACTTAGCAAATAATTTAGCAAAGTACTGCCATCTTGGCGATATTTCTCCCCAGTTTTATAAACATATCGTCAAAGTTGCAGAAATGACGTTATATTAATGAAAATTACGCCTAATTGATGAAGTAATTCTTAAATTTTAATATATGGACTATATCGCTTATTGAGGATGCTATCAATATTGATGATTGGTGTTAACAGTAGGATCCAACAATTTTATGATTCATTATATTCTAACAAGAAAGATCAATCATGCTTAAAGCATTGATTATGAAACACTTTCCAACTTCTATGCAATTTTATTTAAACACGTCTAAAATACAATACATTCCTCGGTAATATTTTAAAACTTATCACAATACTTCATTAATTTATTATATTTGAAAACTTAAACTTTCATCGAAAAAAATGAACTTCATTCAAATGACGGCATTAAAATATAATTTGCCTGGTTTGAACATCTCTAAAATGTGATACAGTCATCGGTAATAATTTTAGAATTATCATAATACTACGATAATTTATTATATTTGAAAACTTCATCGAAAACAACTGAAATTCATTCAAATGACGTCATAGAAAAAATAACACGCCTGGCTCTCTCCATGAAAGCAGCATTTCATTCATAAATAATTTCCCATTCATCACAATACTATAATAATTTATTTTATTTAAAAATTAAGACCATGGAGCTACAAGTAATTAAACTCTATGCGTAAAACTTCATCGAAAAAAATCGTCCTATTCTTTGTAAAATCAATGAATATTTCATTCATATCAGCTATGCAGACTCCATGATCTAAATGATTTTGTGTTAAAGAAATACAGCAATTCTAATACAACTCATTCTACATATTTTGCTGTTTACATTTTACATAGGTGAAAAATAGGCTTTGTTGTAGAAATAATCTAATTTGGATGAGCATTTAAACTCAAATATATTGTAATTGCGTTGTTTCAGTATGTAGATGCACAGAATTTAAGCAAAAATAAAGTGGTTTTAGGACGGATACAACACTCAATATGAATTTAAAAGAAGAAAACACGTTTACTAAAATAAGACTATAACAAATAAAAGTCAATAATAATACATACTACAGTTACCGAAATTATAAAATGAGTGTTTAAAATAAATACTTTATATAAAAATAGAAGTTTCAATTACAATATTGTAAAATTTAGCTTTCGCAAATATGCTCCTGTACCGGATATCTAATGATTCTGCCGGCTATTTATAAACCATTGTTTTTATTCCCTCCTCAATTCTGGGAAAGCGAAATTACTTAAACCTTTTTCTTGTATGTTTAGAACAGTTTGTTTCAGAACACCCTCCAAAAATTATTTCAATAGTACTTCCTAAAGTGAAAATACGAATAGAGCTAATGCTAATGGATTATGCTTTCGGCCTTGGTGGGCTTCAATATGGTTGACGAGTCAGCTCGTATATATAAGCGCCTTAGGCAGCACCAACGGAGGCCTATGGCGGATAATGTTGCCAGAATGCGAGTAGTGCCTACATGTATATAAGCTCGTTGCTTTAAACTCATATTAATCAAGGGATTTATAAAGAATGGAGAACTTCTGCAATAAATAAATTCCTGTAAACTATTTTTTCATCGATTTTTAGCAAATCCCATAATTCTAATTCTGCCTCTGTGAAGCGCTGAAAACACTTATCCATCCAAAGAAACATTTTTAATAAATGAATTTCTCCATTTTTTACTCTCCTAATCCTAGACGGCTATGCTTTCAGAAGAGTCACTTTGATAAAACATTTCCGCTTCGCCATGACAGCGATGTCAGGATAGCCCCACTACTCGAGCACGGCTCCGCACTTTGTGTGGGTCGGCAGCGGGAAAAAATCGTCTGATCCTCTTACACAAAGAAGGCGGCATGTTATATTAGTGATAAATGTGAAGGGTCTTTTTCACGAGATATGAGGATGGGTGAGTTTTGTCTGCAAATAAATTGCTGTTGTGTTTTATTCAATATCAGAGTGTCAGTTGATGTCAACGGCATTCGAAAAGTTGCCCGGTTCGAGCATCAATTGAAAGAGGGCTCGGAGTGTATATTAAACAGGGTGTGTCGAAAGTAAGTTCCTCCACTGTGAAAGTGGTGGGTTTTTATTGAATGGAAGGGAAACTTATTTACATTTTAATGGCTCGTTATATTAACATGATTCTTTTTACTTTTGTTATTTTATCTAACAAGGAAAGTCTCCTGACCGACCCCCACCGATTTTAATGAAAAAATTACTGTGAATAGTATTGGTCTGTCACAGCACATTGTGCAAGTACCAGTGGCCCTATAGCAATAGAAACGACACAATAAATTATTGAAAATTGGTTCTGAGTTACCAGAATCTATACGTTATCCCGATTTGGCGACTATTCATTATGATTACTGTTTTGACAATCGTGAAAGCTGAAAACCTCTGAAGATGTAATAGTACTATAAAAATTTGGTTAATGCCGAGATCCTGGACATACGAGCGTCGCATTTGTAAATAAGACACCACTGGAAGATTTTGAGTTCTCATGTTCGATTGATCCGACAGCACAGAGTTTTGAGTGGTGTCCTCCACATATAACGTTAATGCGAAGCAAGATCCTTAGAAAGTCCCTCTTTACCCCATCTTGGGCACTTCTCCTAGCAGGAGGAAAGCCCTTGTGCAGTTTTTAACAAAATCAATCGTAATACTAAACAGTGAACACTAACAAGGCAGCACGTACTAATACAACTCATCAGCTTTTGAAGTCTCACTTTTTATAAACTTGTCATAAATTAATCTGTAGGACAAATCCAATCTGGTGCCACTACGACCTAAATTAATGTAACGTTAACAGGCTTATTATTTCATGGAATAAATGTATTGCAGAGGTGAGGAATAGTAAAAAAATGTTCGAAACAGAAATATGTGCAACACCAACTACATTTTGAAAACCTTTGGAAAGAACTATTGGTCAAAGAGCAATGAAAAGAATCTGATGTATGAAAAACAAAATCAATCGGATTTTGAAAATGTCCTGGGTGTGAATCTGTGTATCCACAGGAATACCAAGAATATTTCCACATATCAATGAAACGTGGAGAAGAAAACTGATTATGCGTAATCGCTTGCAATTTAAAAATAGTGTCTCTTTTGTATAAATGAATGTTGATTTGCTTAATCATAACCACATCTGAAAGTTTTCTCACGAAGTTCCTCCATAATCGAAACCCGTACTTATCTAGGGGGTGAATGAGAGCTGTTGTTTTAGGAGGAATGTTATAAGTAAATGCATATCTTTATCAGATGGAATACAATTATTAATTAAATCTTGGTTTCTAAATGCAGACCAAGAATCTACCAAAAGTACGGTTTCCTGTGGAGTGATTTTGAAAAAAAATTCCGTCAACCACGTACGCAACTCTTGCGATCCCATTTTACCTGATTTGGATGCAATTGTATAAATATTGTTTGCTTGAAACATGTTCATTTCCACATTGATGCCAAACTTTCCCGTTGGTTCAGGAAATACAATGAGTAGTGGAGATAACAGATTGCCACTTTTACTAATTATGGGCATTATTGTGTAGGAATGGGTTGTGGAATGTATAGATTGGACAACATTTTTAATTTGTTTTTCTCCTGAAAACGCGAGTGTTCGCCAGAATATATTTTCCTATTGAAGCCCGATTGATCGGCGTTGGAAACCTGATCATCACTAAAATGTGAATGTTTGACAAAAGTAATAACATCGTTTACGAAAGCTTGTGCAGAGTTTTTTATATCCATCTGTTAGACTGTTTCCGGAGACGACATGATTTTTGTTATTTTCCTGCTGACAATACGGTACTTTTTCTTAAATGTGGTTATCCATTTTCGCGATGCCGAGAATTTTATTCCTAAATCAATGGCTTTAGAACAGGCCCCATGCTGTAAATCACAATCATGTACAATGATGCATTTTTGTCTTGTTTCCTGGAATTGTTCGTATACAAAATCTTGAATGGCTTTTAATTTGTGTCCGCGATCACCCAAATTTCCAATTTGTTTTCCCAATGTTTTAACTGGCGCAGGTTTTTTACTAATAAAAAGCGATGTTGTACAGATCGTAGAGGGCGACATGATCGTTTACTTGTATTTCTCCAATACTTCACTGCAGCTTCCTTATATTCAAAACTTATCTTCGGTATCTGTACATCACCTTCATCAGAACCCAAATTAGCATCAGCACTAATATATTCAGGATCGCTTTCGTCGTCAAGCTCGTAATCAGAGGATTCTTCCTCAATCCCGCACTTTGCATCGAAGTAACATATTCATGTGTTGAAGTGTTGAAAACCCAGACCACACGACAGACCCGAATGCTTACTGTTGCTAAGTGTGTGGCCGGGACATATTCATATGTGACTTTCATGTGTGACTTCACTGATTCTGTTTTTCAGATCTCTTTCTTCTTGGGTGAAAGGACTTATTTGAAAATCATTTTGAGTATATTCCAGACAAAGCATCCATATTACGTTACATACGTTGATGCTAGTCATTTCGAATTAACGGAGTTCAAAATTACGAAAAAAAAAATAAACAATAATGCGAAATTGCAAATGTAAAAAATATTCAAATAGTTTAAACACACTGTTCTATCAGCCTTTGATGGTGTAAAAAAAATCATGCAAAAAGCTTGCATTCAAACAAACAGTAAAGAGAAATAAACTATGAAAAATGTCGCTGGAAATACGAAATGTACAGAACTACCGAATAGTAGGCGAATCGAAGAGAAAAGTAAACGAGCCGATGCACTGTTTCCGTACTTTATTCGGGGAATATGACGTATACTGTAAGCCAACGTTGGAACCGACTTCTAGAGTAGGGTTACATTTGGCGATGAAAACTATTTTCTTTAATATTTTATTGTGTCGTTTCTATTGCTATAGGACCGCTAGTTGAATGTCGGAAAGTGTTTATTACGTAAACTTCTGGTATGTGCCACAGCAAAGGCAATCCTTCAAAGTTTCTTTTTACATGTGCCCCTCACGTGCTTGCGCCAAGTCGTACCCGCTGACGCGAATGCACCACCAACTGGCCGTAAAAGAGCTCGGTAAATTATTTAAGACTATTGGATTTTCTGTGTGGGGTTCTGTCAAAAACATTGTTTCGGTGCAACTACAGTTAAACAGAAGTAGCGTTGTAAAACATCGACTTTCGTCCCGTATTTTTATTAATAATATATCGTCTGGATGTTTGTCGTGTCCACACACCAAAGGTGCTAACATTTATACTTATTAAGACAGTTATAGTTCGAAAAAACTTTAATAGTCTTTCTTTCTGTTGATGTAAAGAAATATCTATCATAAATATTTATTAAAATATAATTTCATTATTTTGGATACTTTCATCCGGGCATCCTGTTTATGAACACTGATGCGGCAGTTTGGCGCTCGGCGAGTTTTCGAAATCTTCTCAGCCAAAATTCTCATAGCTTTCTTTTTTAAACAAAACGTCTTGATCTGCAGTTTTGTTCATTATTTTTCTCCTACATTTAGATCGCATTCAAATTTGAATTATGAGCATTTATGAAATCTATGTGTCCCCATTGTGTTTTCAGAACTTAGTCGATATTCAAGATTTTTTGATTTCTCAAAGGTCTTGCCTAGTAAATTTGCAGTAGATCTGTGATAAATACTTTATATATATATGAATATATATATATATATATATATATATATATATATGTTTTAATTTCCTTTATTTCTTTGTATTTTGTAGAAAATTTTGAAATAGTGTATTATGAGTTACTACTTACATTCTAACATTGGATTTACTAAAATATATACATATATATATATATATATATATATATATATATACATATATATAAAGATATAATTTCATTAGTTTGGATACCTTTCATCTGGTTGTCCTGTTTTATGAACACTGACGGCGTTTTTATCCTCAGCAAGTTTTCACAATCTTCTTAGCCAAAATTCTCATGGCTTTCTTTTCTAAATAAAAGGTCTTTATATGCATATTTGTCCATAATGTTTTGCTTATATCTAGATTTCATATAAACTTGAATTACAAACTTTTATCAAATCTATTTGTCGCCATTGTGTTTTATGAACTTACTTAGCCAATATTCAGGATTTTTTTATTCAACTAAGACCTTGCGCAGCAGATGGGCTACCAAAATTTTGTCAAATCAACTAATAATTAATATTTGGAGTGTGAGAATTTTTGAATCAGGCTGTCATTGTAGATAATCTATTCATTGAACGGTTCTGCATTTATTATGATCTCGACATCGTGGAATAGCAGATACCTACAATGGCAGTAAAAAGCTATGGGCCGCAATTTTGCGTTCCTCTCCGCAAACCTAACTTAGTCGCTTGAAATATATCTTGAAATATCTATATATTGTTTGGAGATTAAATTCAAACTACACATGACTTCAATGACCAAACTCATTTATAGGATGAATTCCCAATATCAGAACCACATTCCCACTACAAATACTATTATCCATGGTCAAGCTTCGCGCTTGTTATGAGCTCTAGTGTTGCAGACAGAATTTTTGTGACTCTTCGCAGCAAATGTTCGGGCCCTCTACGTCCTCTTATTGTGCAAGTTATTGAACTTTTTTCATAGTATGTTTGTACGGCCATTCCCCCCAAGCGTATGTATGCAATGCATCCTTTTACCCACTCCTTATTATCGATCCATGATGAAGTCAATAGCACTTGTATATATCTTTGATTTCTATTCGTGGCAATTTTTTATATGTAATAACCTATTTCAGAAACAGGTAATATTTCAGAAACAGGTATATAGATCATTGCTCCCAAGTGAAACAATTCAGCCTATAAATGCTCATGGGAGATATTTGTATATCTCAACTGCATTATGTATGAGAAAATATTTTAATACGTAGTTGATTATCCTTTTTATCTTAACATTAGGATTTGTTTTCTAGTTTGGGGCAGATATTCCCTTATCGTAGGATTTAAATATTGTAAACCTTATGCTCAATGCCTATAGGTGAAATATTAAATCGAAAAATATTTATGAATCCGGACCTAATAGTATAAACTGCAAAGTTTGGTTTCGATTGGAGAAGGATGACATGGTCCCTGTAGTTGCCACACCCATTTGGGTTCCAGTCTACATTGGGTGGCACGGTCCCAGTAGTTGCCACCCCCATTGGGTGCTAGTCTAAATTGGGTGTCACTGTCCCAGCTACCCAAACCTGACACCTTCGGTTCAGCCGGGTGGTATGGATGAAAAAACTCGTCGTTAATGATACTAAAAATTGATACTTTCAGTTTATTATTTTGCATTATTTTGTGTGTATTACTTTCGCGAAAGTATGAAATAGTGATATAGATAAAATCGTATTCCATATCTTCTCGGGGTAAATTTTTTATCAGTCTCACATCTCTGTCTACATAGTTCTAAAAAAGGCCTCATATGAGAGGGTATAAGTTGTAAAGAATGCATATTTAGCATTACAATACGTACAAAAATTTATTTAGTTGAGCTGATTTCAAAGTTTTCTGTGTTGGTTAATTGGTTGCTATCAGAAAAATCACAAAGTTGGCAGAAACACCGAAAAGAAGCCTTTCTCAAGAAGCCGTCCATCCCATGCCAACAGTATGTAGCACATCAGCATGTGTCGAAGGTTTCATGTTTGCCCCAACAGAGTTAATTACTCTCTATTCGCGATAGTTGTAAACATGAACTTCCAGCCATATGGTGTTCCAACTTTCATTAACCGTCTCACTCATACCACGACGTCTTACAGTGGCGTATATGCAAATGATTAAATTCCAGACCGCTTAGATTCAGCGTATCCATTAAACTGGTAATAGAAACCTATCCTATCAGTCCCATAGTTTGGGCCCTAGCGACGTCCTCCAGCAGAAAACACCGTTGCAAAACAGTGTATTTTTAAGATTCAGCGAATTTCTAGCGAATTTGTCGTGCAGAACGGGAGCACCAGGCGCCTTTAATCTCCAGTCTCAACTTCTGGTTCTTATCTTCATGCTGTGACATTATTTCATTGACCCAAGATATGGAGGCTCGAAGTTTTTATTTAGTATTTTATTATTTTGACTTGGCTCCTAATGTGGCAGTTTGTTGCACATTTGGGTTTAGTCAGTTCGGGGCTATGATTCAGCAGTCTAATATCACATTATTATTCTAAAGTTTTAAAATAAAATAGTGGTAGTAATTTAATATATTGTATTTAAAATTCGTTTACATTCGTCAACAATGAGATTTTTATCAAGTGGTATGTATATTTGGTGAATCTATTAACAACTTGTATATTAAAAAAAAAATCCTTGCGAATTTTTGACGCGCCATTATGATCAGACGGAAAAACGTACAGTTCCAAAATTTTGCATGTAGACTAATATGAACCCGTGGATGTGCAAAAAGGGGCTTACACTTTCAATGTAAGTTCGTTTATCAAAGATTATTTATCAAATCCCGGCAGTTTGCTAGATTAGATAGATATAGAGACAATGGTGTTTTTTTTAATGGTGTTATAAAAATGCGCAGGTATTTTTTTCATTGACAAATTTTACTCAATGCAATTTTATTCCAAGACAGACCCTAATAACAAAACACAAATGCCACATCCACCAGATTCTTGGAGCATTGAACGGGCACTTCTGCCTCACAACAAGTAGATAAGTTCAATATTTCATATCAGCATTAGAAATAAACAAGGATGCTATTATGGAAATACAAAAGTACATATAACAATCTTGCACGTCATTGTTTATAACCGCAAAGAACTTTCATAACAATTTTCACATTTTCTATTTCAGACGTTTGTTTGAAATTTCATTCAGGCATTAATGAAACTCCTTCAATATTTATTTACTCCAAGTTATCGACTGTAATATCTTCAGGCGTAAGCACCGTGAAAGAGTTTTCTCTTGTAATAACTCTCGGACGAAGTACCTACATGGTGTATGCATTAATAATCAAATGTTTCAGTAATTATTATTAGCAACTGTTAAATTAACAACTGCTTTGAAAAGGATAATTTATCTGGGCTAAATCGCATTGTCTGGATGTGTATTTAGAATGCAGGGAATAGTGTTCGTATACGAATTGAATTATTTTAAATTTACGTTTAATATTATTGCAACAGTATTATATTAAACAGGATAATTTAGTGAAAATCATGATATCAAAATATTCACAAAAACAGTACTTTTTTAACACTTTCCAACATAGTTGAAAAGTATTTATGACTTCGATCATTCTGTCTGATTTCTGTCTGTCTGTCCGTTCGCACGGTAACCACCCGTAAAAATGACTTCATCAAAATGAAATTTTATTAGGTTGTTGAAACGATCTGAGGGATATCTGTGAATAAAAATGAAGAATATCACCCAATTAGTCTCACATACATCCCGGATTGAAAAAATGACAATTTTCAAACATTTCTAAAACAGAGTTAAAATTCACAAATTGCTGAGAAAATTTTAGAAAATTTTTCTGAGAAAATTTTTACCGTCAATTGAATAAAATTCATTTTACCAACTAACATTGTCCTTTTGATGAGGTTTTATGTTTTCAAGTAGTAGTACTGTGACAATTTAAATAATGTCGTCGCTGAATGCATCATATTTTAAAGATATTTAAATGAAATTGCATTTCAGTTTGAAAGTGTTTCATAATCAATGCTTTATGCATGATTGATTACAAATTACCTTCCTTTTATTCAAATGTTTAACTATAACAGAGCAATTGTTGATATTGCTAAATTGCATAGGATAGAGCACCTTAGAACAGGAAAATTATGGCACCTTTGAACACACAGAAATTCATAGTTATCTATATATATAACAATGAAAATCTGTCTGTCTGTATGTCTGTTTGTTTGTCTCATCATCACGGGAGAACGGTTGAACCGAATTTGAAGAAATTTTGCAAATAGCCTTGAAATAGACCCACTTCCTATTTAGTCCATGTTTCGAGTATCTAAGACCGGGGGTTGTCGAGTAACTTTTAATAAATAAAAAAGTTTAATAAACAAAAAGTGAGTTTAATAAACAAAAAAGATCAATCATGCATAAAGCATTGATTATGAAACACTTTTCAACTTCAATGCAATTTTATTTAAACATCTCTAAAATGCGATACATTACTCGGTAATATCTTTAAAATTGTCATAATACTTACTACAATTTATTTTATTTGAAAACTTCATTGAAAACAAATGAACTTTATTCAAATGACGTCATCGAAATATAAATCGCCTGGCTCTCTCTATAAAAGCAGCATTTCATTCACAAACTTTTTTCCATTCCTTTCATTCATCGCAATACTATAATACTTTATTTTAATTAAAAACTCAAAACCATGGAGGTACAAGTAATTTAACTCTATGCTTAAAACTTCATCGAAAAAATCGTCTTCTCTGTGTAAAATTAAAGAATGTTTCATTCATATCAGCTATATTATAGACTCCATGAGCTAAATAATTTAAATAATTTTGCGTTACAGAAATGCAGCAATTCTTATACGACTCATTCTGCATCCTTTGGTATTTACATTCTCCGTAAGTGAAAATTAGGCTTCGTTGTAGAAATAATCAAAGTTTGATGATCATTTAAACTCAAATATATTGTAATTGCGTTGTTTCAGTATGTAGATGCACAGAATTGAAGTAAAAATAAAGCGGTTTTAGGACGGATACAACACTAAATATGAATGAGAAAGAACTTTTGGTCACGTGATCTCTTCATATAAAAGGTGTAATTATTATTTTAATTTTTATTTAAAAAACAACTGAATAAATTTTGCTGAAATGTTTTTTATATATTTTATGGAATAATTTGAATATTTCCTAAAACTTTCAAAACAATTAAATTCGTTTAAAAAATGTTAGAAAAATGAGGTCCCATAGGGTTCAATGAATTTCATTTTTTCAACCCGGGTTCAATCCAAAACGAATTGGATGATATTATTAATTTATATTTTCATAGGTCCCACAGACAGTCTGAACAACATACTAAAATTTCATTTTGATAAAGACATTTTCACGGCAGTTATCGTGCTAACGGACATACAGACAGACAGACAGACAAACAGACAGAATGAATAAAGTCATAAACACTTTTCAACTATGTTGTAAAGTGTTAAAAACAAAACTTTCCTTTGTCTCATCATCACGGAAAAACAGATAAACAGAATTTAATGAAATTTGGTGGAATTTTGGGTTGTCGAGATATTAATGAAAAACGAAACTTTTTCCCAGCAGTTCTACTCTGTAACTCCCTGGTTCCTCCAAACGTAAAAGATTGGAAATCGTTGATTTAAAACGTGAAAGTGCATTAAAAATCTCTCTCTAAGTTTGATAGGCGTTTATTGCTCTGATCAGTCACTTTTGAAAATTGAAGGTTTTAAACATGCATTTAAATGGAAACTCTATCACTGTGGTTTATTTGTCGCACTTACTCAAGAATAAAAAGAACTGGAAATTCAAATGGTTATTTAACTATCAGCATTTTATGAAGAAGATTCTTTCTTTTATCATGTTGCTCAACAACGCGATTAAATCAAACGCAATTAAATCAACGCCATTAAATCAACGCAATTAAATTTTCTGGACAATTAGCACGTTTATTTACAAACACAGCGCAAATCGGAACAATATGCAATAAAACAGCACTCAAACGCTTCACCAATTTCACAAAATAACTGATACTATTCTCAAAACATTGACGAAATCTATTTCACGAAACAGCTGCTACTTTTCGCAAAACATTGACGAAAGTTACAATTCAATGTAGCTCGTACCTCATGAACTGCTCTCCGACTCATTGATGACTCCTTTTATAGACTCTCCATAGAAACTTCTGGAAATCTATCAATCACGTAGACTATTGGTTCTTTCGAGATGTTTCTCGAACCTTCGAGAAGTCCCCAAATGGGCGATAAATCGTCGAATCTAGCAACATCCCCCGGACTTCAGCATCTGGCAACTCTAGATACACGTCATAGGTAAGCCGTGCGGATGTTTTTTCCGTGTGGTTCTAAAAAAAAAAGACACCAATGAGGGAAACTTATACGTTCGCAACAATATAAAAAACTAAAATGTATTAAAGGAACATGCAGAACTAAATGTATGCTCAGGAGATACTTGAATATTACAATCCGACCGTCCAAATTGCTGCTCATGTCCCTGGACGAGTTGGACGGTCTGAGCTTTCGACATGAATATTACAAAACATAATTTTCTACAACCAACTTCTATATTACATTGGTTAGAGTGGTTAGAGTATATTAGTGGCATATAAACACTTTAGCTCAGGGATCCTTAACCAGTGCTCCACGGCACGCACCTAAGCGTGCCGGAAGATTCTCCAGGGATGCCACTAGATTTGGAGAAGAAATAGAAAAATCTGATGTGGGCAGCACATGACTTTCCTTATATAATGCAATGAATTTACTACTTTCGCAGTAAAAAAAGTAGATTATTATTATAGTAAATATTTATATTCTTTCCAAGATATTGAATTTCGTAAAAGAGTCGTCATTTTCATTGATTTAGCGTCATTTTTATCCATTTGGCGAGTTTTTCGTTAATTTACCAACATTTAAAAAAGTCGTCAAGTTGTCGGCATTTCCACCAAATTCTTTAGCAAAATCTCGCCAAGCGTTATGGACGGAGAAATAAGTTATCCTTACAGCAGATAAATGACTATTGGCGTTCAAATACAAAAGTATTACTCAAAGAATCTTTTTTCATGAATGGAACAAGTTAGATCCACGAGAATGATGTCACCCAATTTATCGCATGGTATTATATATCAAAAGTGAACATGTTTCTCAATAGGAAATATCTTTTTTTATTTTGTATGACTTTTTGATAATTGTTTTGAAAAATGTACTATCAAAAATGTACTCGAGAACGGTTCATGTTAGCGTTTTAAAATTTATGTCAATCGTTTCCTAATTAAAAATTACATAAGAAATGTCTATTTGAGTAACTTTATTAGAGGTTTTGATTATTTGACGATTTTTTCAAAATTTCACTCGGAAATTTAGGGGGATTCTGAACATTAGATTGCGTATAAAAACAATAGGCTTCCAGTGTTTGCGGATTGTAATTTTTGTACCAAATTTTGATCGAATCGGTCCATTCGATCGCTTGTTATCGTCTCCACAGACTCACTGACACACACACACACACACACACACACACACACACAGACATCACTTCAAAAATGTTCGATTCGTGATCAGGGATGCTTGAAACGTGCGCTCCCGTCGAAAACTCGAATTCGAATTTTCGTCCCCGTCACAATAGTTTCCTTATACATTATATATATAAGGAAAGTAAAAATATAAAATATCTAATAAATTTCGAATTCGAGTGAAAAATATAAAATATCGAATAAGTTTTCGCCCGAATTTGAAAATAATCCTATGTAGTTATATAAAGTTCCGTGATAATACATTAATATTTGTGGTAATCGCCCACATTGATATTTGTGTACACAAGAAATCGACCACAGACGTATAAATACATTCAGACAGACAGCTGGACATCACTCCAAAAATAGTCAAAACGTGTTAAGGAGGTCTTAAACCATATATTGGCATCCAAATCTCGAATTCGAAAATTTTCGTGAACGCAACACTTTCTGTATGCTATATTGCATTGTATGAGAAAATAAAAATTAGATTCAGAGGGGAACCGCAAACCCAAACAGGTTGGGAACCATTTCTCTAGCTACTATGTATAATGCGCTAGAGAGTACAGATTTACTGCTGCGAAAACTATCCATTCAATTTTCTTGGGATTCTATTCCATGCAATTATCAAAGAAATTAAATTTAATTTTCAGACATGTCGGATTACATGCCAACATGCGACATTTCTCAAACGTAGCCAAATTGGCAATAGTGTGCCTGAATAGGCGCCAACGCAACGAAATTTGTTACTAATATTGGCTTATCTTATGTATATATTTTATAGCAAAACGAATATACTGAAGATATTATTGTTTTGAAATTTTGTAGAATTAACTTCATTTGAAAATATGCCAAGTTACCAAATACAAATTGATAAAATGAAAATTGGGTGAAATTTTAACGTTGATGTCATATATTATTTTATGCCTTAAAGCTCTACTAAATGAGCATCCGTTAATGAGATAAAGAAAACCATAATTTATCTCTAGAAAATTATTGCGCTTCCGACATCAAATTTGAAATTTAATGACATTCTACATTTATTAAAATATTTACCTTTATTTATAATTCACTGCTCATAAAAATGCATAAGCGATTTCAATTTCATAAGTATTCTTGAGTGTTCAAGTAAAACCAGTAATGAGCTAATCCGATTATGATATAAACAGTAATTTCAGCTAATGGGATAGAAGCTTTTACAGAGGTTTTAACTCATTTACCGGAAAACCAGTATACAGGGAATCTCATTTGGCACTAAATCCAATTTATACGCATTGCCTGGTTCTGTTATTCTTATCAAAAGAGGGCATGTCTAGGAACACCGGTCAGGAAATTTTAAGATATTTGCTACGGAATGCGTTTATTACTTTCCTTATATACATAATGTATAAGGAAAGTATTGTGACGGGGTCGAAAATTCGAAATCGAGTTTTCGACGGGAGAGCACGTTTCAAGCATCCCTGATCACGAATCAAACATTTTTGAAGTGATGTCTGTGTGAAAGTATGTGTGTGTGCGTGTGTGTGTGTGTGTGTGTGTGTCAGTGAGTCTGCGGAGACGATAACTGACGAACGAATGGACCGATTCGAACCAAATTTGGTACAAAAATCACAATCCGTAAACACTGGAAGCCTATTGTTTTTATACGTAATCGAATGTTCAGAACCCCCCTAAATTTCCGAATAAAATTTTGAAAAAATCGTCAAAAAATCAAAACCACTAATAAAGTTATGCAAATAGACATTTCTTATGTAATTTTTCATTAGAAAACGATTGACATAAATTTTAGAACGCTAACATGAACCGTTCTCGAGATATTGCACGTTTTTCAAAAAAATTAATAAAAAGCCATATAAAATGAAAAAAAAATATATTTCCTATTGAGAAATATGTTCACTCTTCATATGTAATACCATGCGATAAATTGGGTGACATCATTCTCGTGGATCTAGCTCGTTCCATTCATGAAAAAAGATGCTTTGAGTAATACTTTTGTATTTGAATGCCAATAGTCATTTATCTGGTGTAAGAACAACTTATTTCTTCATCCATAACGCTTGGCGAGATTTTGGCGGAATGCCGCCAACTTGAGGACTTTTTGAAATGTTGCCAAATTAACGAAAATCTCTCCAAATGGAAAAAAATGAAGCTAAATCAATGAAAATGACGATTAATTGTCGAAAATTCAATATCTTGGAAAGAATATTAGTATCTACTATAAGAAAAACCTATTTTTTTATATTACTATTTTTTTTTATATTATTACTATTTTTTTATAACATTATGTATATAAGGAAAGTAATAAAAAAAACAATCGTGTCTGCAGTTTATTCTTTATCAAAGGTGAGTAAAGCATTATATTGCCATTTTAAATTCATTTATCTTGTAACATAATCCTTTTAATTTTCACCGTAAAAGTAATACGATTATAATATCCATGTATACTTTTAACGAAGTGCTATTAGTACTTCACCAAATATATAAAATATAGCAGTTCTATATACTTTTAGAGAGTATCTTGCTGTTTTCACTTCGACGATACGAGCGTGCAAGTTCGTCCCAGTAGCTGAACAGTAAAGCGTCGGCTGACCAATTCATAGATCCAGGGTTCGATTCCCGGTTGGGTCAGCAAGGCTCTCTACAATCTGTTTACCGAAAAGAAATATATGAATTCAATTTTTCTGTTATAATAAGCCGTAATTAAACATATTTGTTTAAACTGATTTGTGTCTTTATATTTTATATTGTTTTATACCATATGCTGTGTTAATTGGCTAAATTCTTAGCACATGCTCTCAAAAATAGATATAGCACTGAAAAAGTATGTCCCCGTTTGTAAATATATGTTTTTTTTTATAAACAAAATAACTTAAACTTTGCATTTGTGTTATAGATCAAAGTCAAGTTTTGCAGTCACACTAGTCACGCCAATGTTTTTAACTAATTTTCGGCCAAAAATATTAATACTTTTACTACAAAGTGTGTGATCTATCGCAAAAAGATCCCCCGCAACGCAAAATATTTGCATTTATTTGTAATTTTCTCTTATTAGATGAAAAATAATGTAAATTGTAAATCTTTACCATAGTAGCTAATGCAGCCATTACGTTTGCTTGTTCGCCGGCACGAAACTGTACACTCGTTGCTATGAGCAACGTGACGTCAGTGAATATTCCCTATAGAGTGCTCAAAACATGTAAAACCATTGAAAACTTTATTCTCTAATGGTTTAATTTTCAACTGTGAAATTTTTACCCCAGATCGCCAGATAATATTTCAGTGGAAATCAATGTTTTAAGTCATGGATTCTTAGCAATCTGTATCTAAATCTACGAAATAATTGCTGCAAGGTAATTTTTGAGTCGTTAGCGGAAATCTTTAGAAAAACTCCTACTCTCATCCAAAATTTACTGCTGAATCTATATCAGTCATCACCTAAGCAATATCTATAGTCCATTATGAAAAATTGATGTAACAGTATACATTTTGTAACAGTATACATGATACATATTCTTACCACCAGTAATTGGCCCAAAATGTTATACACTTCAATTTTTTCAGAATTTCATAGTGTCTAAAAAGTATAGACAAAACAGATAAACACAAATATCATTTAATAGAAAGTTGACTCGTAATTATAACTAATCAATATATTATCTATTAAAATTTGTTGTCGAACATTTAATTTGATCGTATTTCAATTTTCTACCTTTATCGCAAGTAATTTTTTACAATATTTACAGCATTTCATACTGTCTAAAAAGCATAGACAAACAAGCAAACACAAATATCATTTAATAGAAAGTTGACTCGTAATTATAACTAATCAGTATACTATCTATCAAAATTTATAGTTGAGCATTTGATTTGATCGTATTGCAATTTTCTACCTTTATCGCATGTAATTTTTTACAATATTTACAGCACATTCGATATGTATTTCGGATTCTTTTTATTATAACTTAACAAGAAAATGCATAGAGTGTGTACAGTGGGGTATGTAATAATTTAAATAATTCCGTAGGAATGTTGGTATGTCATCTGATAATTGTAAAGAGCCTTGCTGCACCAACCGGGAATCGCACCCTGGATCTCCGAACGGGGCAGCCGACGCTCAACCGTTGAGCTTGTGGCAGCAAACGAAGAAATAAGTTCCGAATTATAAGTTCGGAACCGAAGCTAGCTTTTGCTCTAATCTTAGAATGTTGATCTTGTGAGCACCGGGTCCCTGTTTCGGGGCCGGCACCATCCGTTCCCTACAATTGATGACCCTGGACGTTTGAAGCACGCAACCTTCACTCTCACCATCTCAACACGAGATGGCAGCACCACACGAAGACAGAGGCGCTATCACTCCCTTCCCAGCCATGACAGACGTCACGCCTGAGGTTCGACACTCCTCCTGGCCACAGTTACCTTACACCTTTCTGGTAGGTCGGACGGTATGGGTTTCAACAACAACAACAACAACTCCTCCTGGCCATTTAGCCCCTCGACTGAGTTTCGGAAAGGGACGCGTGGGGGTTTCTGTGCGGCCCCCTCCTTGCTGAAATTCGACCGGGGTCTTGCGAGCTCTTATCGTCGAAGTGGATTCTACATTCTCCACTCTCCAATGTCAGATTGGCGGGCAACTGGCAATCTGACTGACAACCTTCTGCTATTTTTACCTCAGGTTAGCCTCCTGATACTACTATTATTACCCAGGTTAGTACCCTGCGTAGTCGTTAACCTCTCAGCTTTGAAATCGGCGTTCAATATCACAGAGTCCACTGTATCCATACAAGTCGTACTAGGGTCACTTTCAGACCTCCTACATATTTGCACTAACCTACAGGGTTGATTTATTCGGGCGCAATTGTAAAGAACCTTGCTGCTCCGACCAAGAATCGAACCCTGAAACGCAGAACTGGCCAGCCGGCGCTCTACCGTTGAGATACTGGGAAAAAATTGCAAGCTCTTAACGTCAAAGTAGACTCTGTATAGTGTATTATTATTTGTTTCAGAATGCATAGAAATATAAGAAAACGCGTGCTGTGTATATATATTTGCAAATTTTAACATGTTTAAACTTTTACGTGTGAAGAATTAATTCAGAAGAAAAAAATGCAGACGTGGTATAAAATGTTTCTCAAATTTTTCAGTAATGTGACTTTCATATATATAGAAAATATCTACGAACAACATTATTTATAAGTTTTAAAGCAAATCTTGCTTACGAAGGACGTTAATCAGTCGAAATATCTCTTTTTCGTTTCGTACAAATTTTTGAAGTTTAATGACCTAGCAAATCATGTTCCCGTAAAACTTAAATTTTATATAAATATACTGCATTGCTTTTAGAATCTGCTTAGTGTCATTTATTCAAAATTGCAAATTAAAATGTAACAGATTGGAGCATATTTTGATGTAAATGATAAGAATATGATAAGAATGATAAGATAGGTGTAAATGATAAGAATATGAGAACAAAAAGTAATTTGTTCAAATATTTTTAAACTTACTTGAGGTATGAAAAAATCAAAATTTCAAAGAGTTAATTTTTAAAAATAAAATATGCAAAAAAAAATCGTAGTTTGCCCCATTCTGCCTCGCATGTGCCCTATTCAGCCATATACGGGGCAGAATGCGGTACCCACTTTTTCGGTACTCCATGGTTGTCAATTCCCACATATAAAAACGACTTCATCGTTGTCGCATTCTATTCTGGAGCAAGTTGTTGACACATTTCAATTCATGACTCTCAATTCATGAAACCCAACCTTCATTTGATGTCGGGTTTCATTTCGCAGCAGTTCATGAAATCCAACCTTCATTTGATGTCATGTTTCATTTCGCAGCAGTTCATGAAACCCAACCTTCATTTGATGTCGGGTTTCATTTCGCAGCAGTTCATGAAATCTAACCTTCATTTGATGTCGGGTTTCATTTCGCAGCAGTTCATGAAACCCAACCTTCATTTGATGTCGGGTTTCATTTCGCAGCAGTTCATGAAATCCAACCTTCATTTAATGTCATGTTTCATTTCGCAGCAGTTCATGAAACCCAACCTTCATTTGATGTCGGGTTTCATTTCGCAGCAGTTCATGAAATCCAACCGTCATTTGATGTCGGGTTTCATTTCGCAGCTGGTCATGAAACCCAACCTTCAATTGATGTTGGATTTCACTTCGCAACAGTTCATTACAATACGAACATGGAGCGTTTTCATTATCCTCGATTTTATCCTCATTTTTCTCATATTTCGCCTGCTTTCTTGATTTAAGTCCTTTTCTCGTAGTTTTCTTCTCTATTGTTTATCTAAATGCTTTCTAATAATTCAATTTTCTGTCGCTTTTTTGGTCTTCTAAGATTTTTTTACTGATTCATTTAACTCGAACCTGTAAGGAAAAGATGTAAGAAGTGCAGTTATTGCTCTCTTCTTTGCTATTCGTTTCTGTCCCTGATTTACTTTAGGAACTGTCGTGGCATTTTCCACCTAGGACGGAACTCATTCCGCTCTAACACATGGTTTGTGAAAATGTGACACACTGTATTCAGTGGGTAAAACGTTAATTCAGAAAAAATAGGACACGTGACTTATCTTTGCTCAAAAATTTTAGACTTTTACAATAGCATACAAGAATTGGCTAAGAATTTTTCGGTAAACTATGTAAACGACGAACAATTATCAACACGTCCTTATTGAACGAGGTACAGCGTTTCAATAAAGTGTTTCAGAGAGTGCCAGCCGACTCCAACACCACTCGTGGTACATAGAATCCAATCCGTTCTAGACCTTTACCCCATTCCGCCTTAACCTCCCCTATCTACTTTTTAATGTTTTTTTTATGTATTTCCTTTTTTCAGGAATTGGAGAATCTATTTCAAATTCTTAACCAGAAACATTCTAGTATCCACATTATAAGACGGAATGATTTTATTGCACTTTAGTGACCTTATCGCCTAGTTTCTGCAGAAGAGCAATAAAACTACTATGTGATTCCACAGCAGGTGTTTCGGCAACCAACTGTGATCACTTATTTGCTTGGAAAGGCTATTTTAGCAAGATCGGAAGATTGTTTAATCTTTTTTTCTGCGCAATATGTCACGCAGAAACATAGTGGCCTCCGGGATTGCAGCGAATCAATCACGTGAACTTGGATGCACTAATTGAAACCTGCAACACCTCATATGTCATCCAGAACCAAACAAAGTCTTTACGGATTCTGACTGGATACGTATCTAATTCCGCAACCTTTTGAATCTTGTATTTGTTACTTTCCTTATATACATAATGTATAAGGAAAGTATTGTGACGGGGTCGAAATTTCGAATTCGAGTTTTCGACGGGAGAGCACGTTTCAAGCATCCCTGATCACGAATCAAACATTTTTGAAGTGATGTCTGTGTGTGTGTGTGTGTGTGTCAGTGAGTCTGTGGAGACGATAACTGACGAACGAATAGACCGATACGAAAAAAAAATGTTACAAAAATCACAATCCGTAAACACTGGAAGCCTATTGTTTTTATATGCAATCGACTGTTCAGAACCCCCCTAAATTTTCGAATAAAATTTTGAAAAAATCGTCAAAGAATCAAAACCACTAATAAAGTTACTCAAATAGACATTTCTTATGTAATTTTTCATTAGAAAAAGACTGGCATAAATTTTAGAACGCTAACACAAACCGTTCTTGAGATATTGCACATTTTTCAAAAAAATTATCAAAAAGTCATATAAAATTAAAAAAAAGTTCCTATTGAGAAACATGTTCACTTTTCATGTGTAATACCACACGATAAATTGTGTGACATCATTCTCGTGGATCTAGCTCGTTCCATTCATGGGAAAATATAGTTTGAGTAATTCTTTTGTATTTGAACGTCAATAGTCATTTGTCTGCTGTAAAAATAACTTATTTCTTCATCCATAACGCTTGGCGAGATTTTGGCGACGAATTTGGCGGAATATCGCCAACTTGGCGACTTTTTGAAATGTTGCCAAATTAACGAAAATCTCGCCAAATGGATAAAAATGACGCTAAATCAATGAAAATGACGACTAATTGTCGAAAATTCAATATCTTGGAAAGAATATTAGTATCTATTATAAGAGAAACCTATTTTTTTACTGTAAAAGTAGAAAATTCATTACATTATATAAGGAAAGTCATGTGTTGCCCACATCAGATTCTTTCCTTGTGTTACTAGGTATAAGTATATTTTTATTCTGAGTACATACGGATATTTGATAGAGGATGAGACTGAAAACAAGATTATGCAGTGCTTCTACATCAAAGTAAACATTTATAAACTTTTACCAAAGCATCTAGTTGAAGAGTGGTGAGCAAATATTCTAGTGAGCACACTATTGCTTTTTTGCATTGTACTGTTACAAAACAGAAGCCATTTCGCCGTTATTCTGAGCTAGTATATTTGATAGTACACAGAAATAAAATTAATGACATGCACTAGGAGGCGACAAATTCTATCTGTATCGAGTAGCCATGCCAACAATTTAAATATTAATGTTATATATTGTTATATTAATTCTTGGCAATACGATTTCACCAAGTTTTAATTATTATTTTTTATATAACTAAGACACCAACATTTGTATTCGACACCATTTGTAAAATTTAGACATTGAACAAAATCAAGATTAAAAAGTTCAATAATGAGAGGGTAAGCTGCCATTGACAGAGGTTGTAATTTGTACGGTGACTTGCAACCATATACACACCTCGTTGTTTTAATCAACGCCAAAAATTTATTTTATAATTAGATATCATATGAGTTGATATTTATGCGGTTGAATTTTTATTTTGATCATGACCGGAAGTTAAATATTTTACACAGAGGAAATTATATTCCAATGGTTTTGCAAACGTACAATATTTTGAAAGTCAAAATTTTGGAAATGTTTTAAATCTAGTAAAAAAAAATCTGATGTGGGCAGCACATGACTTTCCCTGCAGACTTATATTTGCGTTCTCTTTATTTTTATTACATTTAATTCACTTTTAATTCAATATTCGTTCTCATTTGATAACTGGACTTCTTTTCAAAGGTGGTGTAGAGAAAATACGAAAAAACTAAAATATCTCAAAAACGAATAGTCCTAGTGTAATGGAGTTGGTCTTATTCTTTTCTTCCTTAAAAATTACGTATTAAACAAGCATTTTATGGATATATTTGAGCATACGTAGTTTTTTATTTTAGATTTTGGCGATTTTTGCGGGCCATTTTGCAAAAAAAGCAGGTTATTTTTTTACAAATCATAGTAAAATCTAATCAGCACCAGAGTGTCCCACAAGTGACTTACTTACCGAATTTTGTTGAATTCGGTCCATTAGTTTTTCAGCTAGAGTGGATACAAGCTTTTGCGGGCCATTTCGCAAAAAAGACGGGTTCTTTTATCTCGAATCGTACCCAAAACTAATCAGCACCAGCCCCGCCCACAAGTGACTTAGCTACAAAATTTTGTGAAATTCGGTCCATTAGTTTTTTAGTTAGAGTGGATACAAAATCTGCACAGACACACAGACAGACATACATACATACAGACAGACAGACAGACACACAGGCAGACAGACATACAGACACACAGACAGACAGACAGACAGACACACAGACACACACACAGACGACAGAAATAGTTTTTTCGTATTCTAAAGGTCTCGAAACGTGTAGATCCGTCGAAAACTCGAGTTGCGATTTCCGACACGATTCCAATACTTTCCCTATACATTACCATGTATTGCAGGGAAAGTAAAAAAGTGGACACCAAGACGAAACTTTTTAGATGCTATGGCGAGCTAGTGCATAGAATTTGTCATGTCGCTGGATATTTTTATGCTGTTCGTCAATATTTAAAATATTCTACTAGAATTATTTTAGAATCCTTGCTTTAATGAGTTTGGTGCGCCGTGGCATTCTCATTTCTTGCTCCTCATTAAATTAGATTGAAAAATACAAAATCTATACCAGGGTACTGAAAGGATGACAAAACTTCAAAATAACTATGCTTGATAAAAGTAGGCTTTACTTGAAAAGAATTCACTTCGCAAAAGATTTTCTGTGTTGTCTTAAAACGCGATATTTCACCCATCGTACATTTACCAACGGACTGTGACACATTCTTTGCCAAATTCGAAATATATATTTACTACTCAAGGTAGCAATACTTTATATCCATGCAGAAAACTATTGTATAGTACGGAATAACCCAGTGGTTAAGGCACGGGGTTTGTACTCGAAGAACCTGAACTCGATTTCTGAAACTGCTCAAGCTATACTCGTGTTTTCACTAGGTATGGGCACGATAAATCTGTGAACTCGAAAGCTCTTCTGAGAGGCTGGTGGCAGGGGAAGAGGGTACGGTTCTGGTGGCTGCAACATCCACTGGGTTTCTGTCAAAAAGGTGTGATATTAGGCAAAGTCAGACTTCGCTATGGAGTTTCTGATGTCTTGGGATCGACAGAAGTGGCATTCTCTCTCTCTTTGCACAACGTAACAAACAATTTGATAACTTACAATATTTTAGTCCATTTGAAATATTTATCCATTTTACAATATTATGTTCATCATTACCAGCCCCGATATTAAAGGTATACTATTAAAATATGCATAAAACTCCCATCAGTTCATTAAGTATTGTCTGAAAGGAAACATTTAATTTTCCTCTTTTAATATTTACGCATTAATTACGATATATGCAGTACAAGAATAATTTCAATAATTCATTTCACCACTCTCTTCACGATAACGATCAATCAAGAGTTTTTCTTGTACATCATTGCAGGTGAAATGAGCAAACAAGACTGCAGCATCAAACTAATTCGGGTGTAAAAATTCATGAGGCTTCTATGTAATCTATTTCACGCGTTATAAACATTTAATCAGTTAATATGTATGCATAAATAGTTCTTAGCATCAAGCTAATTTCAAAACATTCTATATTGAATCCAGCTGATTAACCAATAATTTGCAGAAAAAGATTTAAAGCAAATATTTTCGTTTTTAAAGGAGATTAATAAGCCATGAAATGTTTAGAATTGAATTTCAAAATTTGATTTTAGAACTTTTTATTTCATTTTGAGCAAAATATAGTGTTTATTAAAAGCAACCTAGAATATCATTTACCAGAAATTATTTCTTGCATTATTATTGGTTCTAATTTACACTGGGGGCTGGTGCGATTATCGCCAATTCTAGAGGAGCTTTTTTATGACTGCCATAACCTCCGTAAGATTTGAATGTTTTGTTGCTGTAGTCAAAGGAGGAAATGGACAATGGTGTTTCGAACGAGGGGTCATTTGTTTTATCCAGTTAGTGAAAGTGTCAATGTCATGGAAGGGGGCTTATCTAAGTGAGGGAAATATTTATTTCATCATACAAATAAGAAAGGAAGGAATTGTTCTAAATATATATTAACTGAATCAGGATTATGTAGCCCTTTCCGTTTGTCCGCCTTAAGTACCTCAATAACTTTGCAAGAAATGGTCCATCAGTGCACACGTCTATCCATAGTAGAATAACCGAGTTTCATCATCCCTAGCGGAAAATTTTAAAAGTTGTAAAATAACGAACAAAGCGAGATAGACGAATAAAACAATTACATAATTATAGAGCATTGTCTAATTAGTAGAATTCGACATGTGAACTATTGCAGAAGGTATATTTATTTCACATAATATGGTTGTTGGCGATTTTTTTTTTTTTTTTTTTTTTTTTGTTATTCGGAAATTCTAAAATAAACAGTATTTGCATGCTTAGGAAACTAATTGCAGCCTGTTTTAAATACCCTTCGTCATCAACAATGCACATTTCAATTCGAGAGAGGATATTATCGCGTTCTTTGATAAGCCTTGACTGTGTTACCGTGTTACAGTCCCTAATAAGATGATCTTTTATAGGCATTTATTGTCTTCCATTTACGCGGTCCGTGTATATTTGACGTCGATATACCTTTTCCCTACTCCTTTTTGATTAATAATTGTAAATCTTTCCTTCTTAAAAATTGGCAATCTCTTCTTAATGATTATATTTCCCCCCGGACTCATGACCCTGCCAGAATTATAAGCTATTTACCCAAAGTCCACCCCAATTTTCAAATTTATAACAAATTCTTAATCTATTTTTTAACGGGTCATGGTCCTTTTCTTGACTATCTTCATTTTTTCAAACATAAACGTTCTTCAAATTGTCTCGGTAATTCATATGGTGACGTAGATCATTACGTCTTTAATTGCCCCCATACCTCAAAATTTCACTTAACCCGTCCTCCAGATAATCTTCGTGCGACTTGGTTCTCTGGTGTCAGAACCAATAAAATTCTTTTAAATAGGTTGAAAAACTGTGTTCTAATTGCAAGAGAAATCTCCAATCAGGTTCCTTAGCAAGCTTGGTGCCAACTGCTTTCAATTTTCTTCGGTCAATGTTGTCCTCCCTGTTCCAGGCGTTTGTCTCTGTTCCTGTACTTACGTTCCTGTACTACTCCTATTGTTTCTGTACTTACGCTTTTTGGTGTCCGTCTTTTGTATATTTTGTTTCCTGTTTATATTTCTCTGTTGTATATATCTGTTTTCCCTGTGTTCCTCGGCTGTTCATATATTAGAAAGTTTTACCATGTACATGTAGTGCTATATTGCACTTAACTTTATCCGGTTACCTCAACTGATTGTAACCTTCTTTATTCAGCTATGTTCTTTTTGCTTTCTTTTGTTGGTTTTTACTGTACCTTTTCCCGCGGTTGCTCGGATTCTTTTGGCCATACGTTTTACATAAATTTAATTTCATTTTAAGAAAATAATTTTATTTTCACCTCAAAATTCAAAATTTGTTAAAATCTACGTTTCTTTGCCTCCCTTCCCAATGTATTTTATGTAAAACTCTAAAACTGTCTGTATATATATTTACCATGTAATCACTTTATTGAATTTTAAATAATTGCAGACTAAAACTTGGTGACTGACTGTGGAGGACGGTTTCGGTCAACCTCCTCTCCCGGCCACACATTAAACTGCCGTAAGCCCTAGGGTTGGCTGCGTGGTCTGGGCCTTCGCCATCGACAATTTCAGAAGCTGTATGAGCTTATATTGAAAGGGTATTTACGCAACACATTTCAAAATATTTATGTTTTTAAAATCTCAGAAGCTGTATAAGCTTATATTAAAAGGGATATTTACGCAACTCATTTCAAAATATTTATGTTTTTACAATTTCGAAAGCTGCATGGGCTTATATTAAAAAGGGTATTTACGCAACACATTTCAAAATATTTATGTTTTTACATTTCTCAAATATTTACAAAATCTCAAAATTATTTATTATATTTTTCTCAGCATTTATACTTGACTTCAAAAAAAGGACTGCGCATTAAAATATTTAAATAATATATGTAGATTGCAACAGTTCCTTAGAATGTCATGGAAAACTAATTCCTTAAGGAAGCAAAAATTATTCCATACACACAGCGTTTAGTTATATAGCGTCAAATATTTTAAATATTCGTAATGAAAGTTTTATGTCTGAAGTTATTTTATTTTAATTAATTTTGTTCCTAATTACTATTTATTTTATAATTATCTATAATTAATTTTAAAATAAACAGTAATTAGTATATATATATATTAGTATACAAATATATATATATATATATATATATAAATTGAAATATATATTAAGTAAAAGTAGAAGGTAACTTATCACTATAATGAAAAGGGGATGAGGGGAAGACGAGTATACAAAAATCATAATTAAAAAGGTTTATATAATTATAAATATATATAAAATAACAAAGCAAACACGGCAAAAATGAGAAAGGCAATAATAAATAGCTCAAGATTGAATATATATATATATATATATATATATATGTATGTATATATATATATATATAGAGAGAGAGAGAGAGAGAGAGAGAGAGGTATAATTTTTGGACATAAAATTGCCAAAATCTATTTTAACTTCACTTATTGCATAACCTCTCCCTATGGTTGCTCCTTCAAAAATATTTATTGTTATTAACAAGCAAGGTTCCGTACAATTGTTGTCAAGGTTATTCCCTGATAAGTGTACCCTAATTTGTGTAAGACAATTCTAGAAATTTGCTAACAGAACTAGAAAGGTGTAGTAGTTAATCCGTTTGAGGGTAATTTAGAAGCTCTGGCGTCAATCCCCACCTCTGTTTGATTCTTTATTGTAGCCGAAAATTTTAGGTCTGCTTCTTATCAAAGGCATCCAGCCTCGTCTTTACCAGTGAGTGATACATTTGTTGTACATTGGAATATCTATGTCATTTCCGAAGGAGAAGAAAGTCACATCCTTAATCTTCTAAAGCGGGGTTATATTTAGCAAGTCTGAGTGCAATTCAGGAGGCGGGGGTTTGACCCTTGGCTATGAATGGCCATGTATTCAACAGCAATGTCTAATAATCTGCATGTGATTTAAAAGTTACTTAGAAATATTTGAATTATATTATACTTAATGATTCAATGTAAATATGCATTTATCATATCTATGTTTTAGTATAGATGCAATACAGTTAAAATTAATTATAGACATTTAGTCTTTAGTGGCCCAACGCGAAGTAATATATAAAACGTCTGAGTGTAATTCAGGAGGCCGGGATTTAACCATTGGCTATGAATGGCCATGTATTCAACGTCCGTCAAAAAGTTAACGACCCATGTATTTTTAATAAGTACCGTTCACGTAATAATGTAAATATGATTCTGAAATTAACTGTACTTTATTTCTTTTTAGAATATTTTACGACGTAACTGTTGAGGGCATGCTCTTAGTCCTGCTTCAGGTCTTTTCATTTCCGACTGGGCTAAAGAAAAAAAAAAGAAGAGTCCTTAATGTCAGACTCGAAATTTAAAGTATGTAAGATCTCGTCCAATTTTGGTAGTTCATTTAAACATATGTGTGTTCATCAAAGGAATGTTGAAGTGTTCTAGAATGGCATTTCTCAAATGGAAGAATATAATGATTTCCGCAAGCAAAACAGAACACATTATTTGATGAAGAAATAACATTCTGCAAGAAAGAAAATCAATGTAGTCAGTACAAAAGATATATATATATATATATATATATATATATATATATATATATATATATATATATATATATATATATACATATATATATGTATATGTATATATATACATATATCTGCAAAAGGAATATGAAAGGCAAGGGAACAAAAAAATCCACAAAGTGGCCGGGGGGGCCACTTTGTGGTATCTTTTTAGTTCTTTTGCGCACTTTGTGGTACCTTTTTTGTTCTCTTCGGCTACTTTGAGGTACCTTTTTTGTTCTCTTTGACCACTTTGTGGTACCCATTAAGTTCTGTTCCCTTTCAGACAAATTTGTGGTAACTTTTTAGTTCTCTTCGGCCACTTTGTGGTACCTTTTTCGTTCTCTTCGGCCACTTTGTGGTACCTTTCTTGTTCTCTTTAGCCACTTTGTGGTATCTTTTTTGTTCTCTTCCCTTTCAGGCCACTTTGTGCTACCTTTTTCGTTCTCTTCCCTTTCATGGCCACTTTGTGATACATTTTTTGTTCTCTTCCCTTTCAGGCCACTTTGTGATACCTTTTTTGTTCCCTTCGGCCACTTTGCGGTACTTTTTTGTTCTCTTGGCCGCTTTGTGGTACCTTTTTTGTTCTCTTCGGCCACTTTGAGGTACGTTTTTGTTCTCTTTGACCCCTTTGTGGTACCCATTAAGTTCTATTCCCTTTCAGACTACTTTGTGGTATCTTTTTTGTTCTCTTCGGCCACTTTGGTGTACCTTTTTTGTTCCCTTCGGCCACTTTATGGTACCTTTTTTGTTCTCTTCGGCCACTTTGTGGTACCTTTTTTGTTCTCTTCGGCTACTTTGAGGTACCTTTTTTGGTCCCTTCGGCCACTTTGTGGTACTTTTTTGTTCTCTTGGCCGCTTTGTGGTACCTTTTTTGTTCTCTTCGGCCACTTTGAGGTAACTTTTTTGTTCTCTTTGACCCCTTTGTGGTACCCATTAAGTTCTATTCCCTTTCAGACTACTTTGTGGTATCTTTTTTGTTCTCTTCGGCCACTTTGGTGTACCTTTTTTGTTCCCTTCGGCCACTTTATGGTACCTTTTTTGTTCTCTTCGGCCACTTTGTGGTACCTCTTTGTTCTCTTCGGCTACTTTGAGGTACATTTTTTGTTCTCTTTGACCCCTTTGTGGTACCCATTAAGTTCTGTTCCCTTTCAGACTACTTTGTGGTAACTTTTTGTTCTCTTCGGCCACTTTGGGGTACCTTTTTCGTTCTCTTCGGCCACTTTGTGGTACCTTTTTTGTTCTCTTTGGCCACTTTGTGGTACCTTTTTTTTTCTCTTCCCTTTCAGGCCACTTTGTGCTACTTTTTTTGTTCTCTTCCCTTTCATGGCCACTTTGTGATACATTTTTTGATCTCTTCCCTTTCAGGCCACTTTGTGGTACGTTTTTTGTTCTTTTGCCCACCTTGTGGTACCTTTTTTGTTCTCTTAGCAAATTTTTGGTACCTTTTTTGCTCTATTTGGCCACTTTTTGGTACCTTTTTTGTTCTCTTCGGCCACTTTGTGGTACCTTTTTGTTCTCTTCGGCAACTTTGTGGTACCTTTTTTGTTCTCTTGGCCACTTTGTGGCAAGGTACTTTAAACATAAGGTAGGTCAGAGAAGGGAGGTTGCTTTTCGACCGGGAGAGAAACTTGAAGTGTGACGTCACTGATTTACAAGTCAAGAAGAGGGGACATAGAGATAAGTGTATAAAGTTTAGAAAGTTCGCGTTTATCATTCGAAAAGGAGATAAGATCATTCGTAATAAAATTTTAGAAGAATGAAATTAAATGATTCTACTCATAAATGCATAGGGCTATCATTAAAATATTATAATACATATATTATTTATAATAAGACTGAAATATATCGTGAAAAGTGTAGTAAATATAAAAATTACACTTCAAGTGTTTTAATACAGATATGATGATATGAATAAATATCTAATCATCGGATTTTTAAAAATATAGTATCCATTATCTTAAACATTGATAATACTTTCTACATGTAATATAAATATGTATTTCAAAAATATCTAATTGCGTAAAAAATCCCACATACATATAACATATATTGATGGCTATGAAATATCATCAATCTAGTAGTTACCTAACTATATATTATATTAAGAAGCGTAGATCGGGTCTTGGGAAAAGGGGGGAGTTGACGGTCGAATGGATGGTCAATGACAGTAGATTTATTTTATTTACGCAACAAAAAGGCGATGCATTTTGTGAGCTAGTAGAGTATTATGACTCTTGGTTAAGCCACTGGATCTGTCAGTTTCACAAAGATATTTTAAGCATGCAAAATTGATGTTATTAAACTTTATAGCATTTTAAATATATAAGCTATGTACAGTTTTAAAATTTTAAAGCAATGTTCACGTGGATCATAAATAATAAATCAATACATTCCATTTTTACGCCATGATACTGCTTTTACACCATTTAGAGGCTTTTCTTTGCTTTTTTCTCTCTACTAATTGTGGCATGAAAGTCTTATTTAAGTGTTTAATGCGAATGAATGTTCTGGTTCGTGAAAACAAAGTTATGGCTTTTAGTGGTATAGAAGGTGAAATGCTTGCTAACTTTGACTGCAAGTTCTTAATGACGCATTTCTCTTTTGATATATATGCGCCATGCATTTCTAAGAAAGTATGCTCCCACTTTTTTATTTCTTCTGAAAAATGTGCTTCTGGCTTTTAGTTTTATTGTAAATAAGTTTTTTATGCATTATATTTCAACTTTGATGATTTTAGTTTTGTATTCTAAGCTTTTTACATATCAAAACGAAATGTCCCATAACTTCAGATGATGTGAATATAATATCAATATTATGATTACTAAAGAATTGCGTTTTATGATTATGTATATTAATAACAAAGTAAAATGCTTAAGGTATTTAAAATTAACTTTGCATACATTTTGCAATAAACTAAACTGTGTAATTTAGCTTACAAAATGCTAATATCCCCCCCCCCTTCCCCTCCAAAAAAAGAAAGAAAACTCCATAATTGCTAGTATCAGAAATATAAATTGTTTTTAAATATTTTAGATAATGCATATGAAGTCGTTTTTATTTTATTAATTTTGTTTTTTTGGATTACTTAGAGGACCACCTATTTTACATATCAGTGAAACATGTCAATCATAAGTATTTTTTATACTGCTATATTAAAAACCTTATTTTTAACTGCAGTATTAATGGTATGTCAGATTTTTGTGTCGTTGGCTTCTTGTTTTAATCGCTTAACCGGCTTCAAATTCAAAATTACGCGAACAGACAGTTGCGTTAGCAATGTTTATTTTATCGTCTCTTTTGCACGTCACGATCCATAATTTTTGGAGTGTAGGATCTTTTGGAAATCTATGAAAACTGATAGATCCCATTGACTTCTTATAATAATTTGAACACAAAGCAACCGAGCATCAACCAGCCATTTTTGTGCTTACCAAAATTATATTTTATATACGTGAAAATACTAATATATATACATCTATAATACACAAATTTACACTTAAATTTCACTTTTACGATAGAATTACAAATTATATAAAAGAACGACTGACACAGTCTATATTTTCCCATAGAAATGAATGCTAGTCGGAGAAACTGGCACTTCTCTTTCTAACCCAGTGACGTCACGAACGGCGATAACGTTCGTCTTCTAGAATACTGTCAACCGCGGCATTCTGGTCTTTTGATCTCTGACCCTCCCTGACTTTGTGGTACCTTTTTTGTTCCCTTCGGCCACTTTGAGGTACCTTTTTTGTTTTCTTTGACCACTTTGTGGTACCCTTTAAGTTATATTCCCTTTCAGACTACTTAGTGGTATCTTTTTTGTTTTCTTCGGCCACTTTGTGGTACCTCTTTTGTTCTCTTCGGCCACTTTGTGGTACTTTTTTGTTCTCTTCGGCCACTTTCTTGTACCTTTTTTGTGCTCTTAGGCCACTTTGTGGTACCTTTTTAGTTCGCTTCCCTTTCAGGCCACTTTGTGCTACCTGTCCTAAGGTAACTTCCTTTTTAGGACACGCCCGGTAAGAGCGCGAAGAAGAAAAAAGGCCGTGTGTATTTATGTGTATTTACAAACATTAATTTATTTACACTATATAAAATATTTACAACAAAATTGATTCAAAATATTCAAAATGAAAGTATACCCCTTTAAGATAACAAATAAACAATTACAAACGTATATGTAGTCTCATAGACTAAAATGTGAAAGATGGTAATTAAAAATTAAATTTAAACAATCCTATGCCATATTTTAAATATCCTTAAATCCGGAGAGAGAAGTAAAAAGTACAAATCAGGCACAGGCCCTTAAATGTGGAACTCACCGAGCATTCGCTGAATGAACAGCCTCTCATGGTTGAGGACTATGCTGGCGAGTATGACTTTTCTCACTCACAACACAAAACCTTCTCCCTGCTCCTCTTTTATTTTCTCAAAAACTCTCTCTCTCCAAGAATTTAAAACACGCCCCTGAGGCGCATACAAACATCCCATTGGATTCAGGGTCTTAACCCCTTGACCCCAAAGCACCGCCATTGGCTTTAGGCCTTCCAAAAACAAAAAGCCCCTTCTCAAGCCCCTGCGAAACTGATATTCCTTCGGCCACTAATTGAAAGTCGCCGAGG
Organism: Amaurobius ferox; assembly: GCA_951213105.1. Lineage (NCBI taxonomy): Eukaryota > Metazoa > Arthropoda > Arachnida > Araneae > Amaurobiidae > Amaurobius > Amaurobius ferox. The sequence continues at coordinate 54,046,417 of OX578138.1, read as the reverse complement.
ACCCTATGACCCTTCCGAAAAGGACGTTAAATCTCTCGGTACGAATCCGAGATCCCGAGCAGCTTCGACATCCAGGTTTTCTATTTCGAGTGCAGATGGCCGAACGAAAAGGCTGACCCCCAAAATAAATAAGAAGACTCTAGGTCGCATTCCCGAAAATATTGGCTCATGGGTTTACCATGCGACAATATACCTCCATTTCCCCATTAAAAATTCCAAAATCCAAAAATTAAAATTTCAAAATTTCAAAAATTTAAAACTTTTTTTTAAAAAAATTTACCATCAAAAACATTAAGCAAATTACCAATGCAATACGTCTTTCCAAAAATTACCTCCATTTCCCCATTAAAACATCAAAAATCCACAAATTTAAAAAAATTTAAAATTAAAAAATCAAATTAAAAAATTCAATTTTACAAACAAAACCATAAGGCAAAATCAAAATGTGCTGGAGTGCAATCTGCTTTCCTTCCAGCTACTAAAAACTAACCTCTGAAAACAGAAGTTTCCTCCTATAGTATAATCAAACACATAGAAAAAACATCATATTGCATATAAAAGACAAAAAACCAATTGTCAATATAAACACAATCCAATAAAATCAAAATATAAAACAAATTGATGAATTCAGGACAACAAATCAGAAAGTCTGTTATTTGTGTTGCACAAGGCTGTACAAAGTCACTCAAACTAAATTACTTTTCTCACTGATAATGTTTTTTAGTTCTCCAAAAGTTTATTTCAAATTGTGCACCAGAAGGCAAAAGCATTGGGATCAGGCATCCCTGAAAATTGTTGTGTATTTTGTTGGCCACTTCTTCTTACAAAAATTATCATACCTGCATACGTTCCTTGTTTATGATAAGTGATTATGGAAAATTACCACTGTGTAGAAAGTTTATCACCAAAAGTTGTTGTTGATTGACAGCAATGATGAGGAGTGTCTATTCTGTGCACACCCCATAAACACATAGTAAAGTATTGAACACAATGTCCGATGTCTGCCCTTACGAAATCAAATTGTCTGGCATCTGGAACCGTTTGCACTGTAAACAAATAAACACAAAGTTTGATGTGTGGCAGCAATAAAAATAACTGGAATCTGGACCCGTAGAAAACTGGAAAATGGAAAACTGTAGAACACTGTCCTGTAGAAAACTGGAAACGTGTAAATGTATGCATTGTAAAACGAGACAGTTGAAATCACGGAAACAGTAGAAAACAGACGGTAGAAATCCCAGGAACGTGTAATTGCCTGTTCTGTATACAAAGTTTGATACATGTAAATTGTTTATAACGAAAGGCATGTCTGTGGCTATAAATGTTTATACGCCTTGTACTTGGCATAAACTGAAAAAAAAAAAAAACTGATGCCAAATGCTCTATAATGGCAAAAATTGCTATCCATTGTGTAGCACATTTCTACATATTTTTGTGACCAATGTGCGTATTGTGACAGTTTTAACATCAGTACTGAAAAGAACGCAGTCACCCCGCACAATTCAGGACACAGTTCTTTCGTGTGGTATCGTGCACTTTCTGCACCCCGTCCGTAGAGGAAAAAACAAACACCGGTGGAATCTTCTGCACCCCGTCCGTAGAGGAAAACCAACACAGTAATTGACTGTGTGTTGATCTGTACGACATATTAAAATGCCGTCGGCAGTCATCCAAAATTGTTTATATAGTGTTGGCATGTGCCAACATCCGGTCACCTGCTGACCCGAAATGAAAATTGTTGAAATGAACATATCATATAGCACCTTCCGTGCGCATCACCTTGGAGTTTTCGTGCTGTGCAAACTGCTTCAACAGTATTAATAATAATTTTTATATAAAATACAATATATATATATATAGACTGGCCTTAGTGACGGCCAAGTTACCACCAAGAGACCTAGCCAATATGCACTTTATTCTTCTCTCCCTCCGAGAACAAAACATTTTAAAACAAAATGCAAAATTTCTAAATGCATGAACATGAACGTAAAAATGTATAAAATTTTACTCTCTTAGCTATAAAAACTTTACTTCTTTACATATAAAAAAACTCTACTCCTTTACATAGAAAAACTTTACTGCCAAAGGCAACTTTGCGTTAAATAACATGTTTCATATACCATGAAATTCAAAAATTAAAAACCATAAAATATCACACAAAATTTTCATAGATAAATTACATGATCTAAACTAAAAATTTTCTATTCAAAGAAAAAAAAAAAAATCATCCAACACATTAAAATATCTCATTAATTGCAAGTTACAGAAAATTATACATTCCCTGCCAAAAAAAAAGAATGTTTCCAACCCATTCGAAAATTTTTCATTTAGCTATGTCTAACCCGTCGCTTAAAACTTGACTTTATCTCAAAATGACAGTGTCTTACTGCATAAAAAAAAACTCTTTTTTTTTTTTTTTTTCTTCAATTTATTCTCTAGTCTGTATGAACAAAAAACCAAAATATCTCCCAAACGTGTACCTTTCAGAAAAAAAAAAACCACACCTCGCAAAATTTTGCCTGATAAAATGAAAATCCTTTTCTTACTTTCGAAAGGAAAAATTTACCCTAAGTGCTAATATTTTGTTTCACTAAGCAAAATCATCTTATTCACTCATTTCCTCACTTCCTTTATTTTCTTTACAAAAAGGGTTTTATCACACTTTTTATTAATACTTTCCCCACTTTATGCATTAAGCCTTATTTTCCTCAAATAAACACTAGCCTCACATTAAAAATATAAATTTCCCCCTTTTTTTAAAATGAAATACCATTGACCTTCAATTTTATATCTTATCCATTCCATCTATCATGAAAAATACCCCTATCATTCTAACCACACTATATCCTAGCCTATTATTTACTGTAAAAATACATATTTAACCATGACCATTTATGTAGGTAAAGAGATACCACCCTAACAATAAAACCAAATCACAAGAGAAAACACCATATATTTTTCCTTTCTTTTCTTTCTTTTTTTAGAAACACTACTTAAAAATGCTAAATTAGTGATATTATTATTCAACTGCATTCTCCCACAACTACATTTTATAACCTTTTATCTTCCAATGCTTTGTTAGCGTTCAACATACCCGAAGGAAAAAAAAAAACTAGCAAATCTCACCTTTCCTTCCTAAACTACCCATAGAAACTAACAAAAAAATCTCCATGCGTTCAGAAAAAATGCCGGAAACTGTTACTTACAGTACTACGTGTAACGATTTAAGAAAATTATTGTATACAAAAATTGATTCCCTTTTGAGCCTAACACTCTAACAAACCTATCAATTTTCTATTCCGAATAATTTATTAAATTATGTGTGTTTTAACAAAAGTAAAATATAAGTGAATGTAGGAAAGTACCCTTTATAGACGATAAAAATATTGAATAAAAAAGTTAAGAGATACAAAAAAAAATGAAATACTTTTTGCTTATTTATTTATTTATTTTTTTAAATAAATCCTTTCAACGTTATGTGTCATCAGAAGATGAAAGAGACCCTTTGTTGATCACTCAAACAGTCTGATTCAATCCCCAATGTATAGAAATATACACTCTAAATCCCAAACATCACACAATTCTGCCCGCAGAAAAATATGTGCCTAAGGTCAAATTATATATCCTATCAACAATTGTTAAAAGGCCTATTTATTTATTTATTTGTTTATTAAACTTAAAAATTTACTCTTTGTTGTTTGTACTTTGTCTGTTATCTTTGTCACTTTATTAGAATTCCCTTGTAAACGAAAGTTTCCTTAGTAATCAAAATTTTGTTTCCATTTCTGTTACCACTTGAATTAATATAATATCTATTTATTTTCATTATTTATTATTATTATTATTACCTTTTTTCGAAAAACAATATACTTATTACTTTATGTATTTTAATTCCCAATAACCTAACTAACTCCAGCTGCAACGCCATTCTATTACTCACTCAGTAACTCTATCCAAACGAAAGGCAGTCTCTCTACTTGTATGTGTCGTCCATCCCTCTTTGAAATTTATGTTCTCCTCCGCTAACTAACTCCCAGCTCCCGTAAAATATATCTGCTAAAACCACTCCTTTTTTCTTTGTAACCATTCTGCGGGTCTTGTGTTTTGTCTGTGAAAATGACCCTCCTTTTGGAGTGAGGAAGAAACCCTACTGCGACGTATCAAATTTCAACCAATGTTGCCCCCCTTTGAAAACATCTGTGTTGTGTGAACAAGAAACTTTTGGAAATCCTTGTGTTTGCCATAAAATGGAACCGTCAAAGTTAAGAGAAAATTCTGTTGCCTTTGAAAATTCGATTATCTAACCCACTCACATTCTAAATATCATTTTCAGAACCATTTGTAAAATTTTTGTAAACTCGTACCCATAACATATAAAAGGTTTATTATAATCTCACATTACTTCTAATTTCAGCAAAAATTTTGTTCTAAACCTAAAAATCACTCAAATGTGTATTAATTAACTAATCTTCGCGACCAAAATTAAAAATGTCAAAAATGAAAATTTGTCCCAAAAATACTATACCAAAAAATTTTAACTGAATACGACAAAACCACCCAAAATATTTAGAATTCAGAGTAATTTACCCTAGGAGTTTGTCTAAAAGAATAATTTTTATTAGTGCGAGAAACAGACACGTGTTGATGTGTATCGGTCGGAGTAGGTAATAAGGGCGATTTCGAACCAGATGTATGTGTGTGTGTGTCCGCTGTATCTGAGATGCTAGTGGGTGTATTTACTTTTGAGGGTAAATGTTTGTCTGTCTCTTGGTCCCAAAGAAAAAAAGGAGTTTCGGATTCTCCGCTCGTCTCTTGTTTTTTTGAAAGCAACGGAATACTCTGTGATTCCTCAGTTGTCTGCTGATTATTTTCGCTCTCATCAATTTTTAAATGATCTCGCCTTTCAATCATCAAACGCAAGCGATTTATGTGTGCCCTAAAGGTCTTGGAATAAGGCATATTTATCTGTTTTATGTCATAAATAAATCTGTTTATTTTTTTTACAACTCTGTAAGGTCCTAGCCATTTAGTCTTTTTAAACGATTTTACGTGATTTTTCAAAAATACTTTTGACCCAATTTTAAGGTCCCTAGGTCTGGCCTTTCTCATTTGTTTTTCCTCTTGATCGAATTTTGCGAGCTCCAAGTTTTTGAAAGCCGCTTCATGCGCTTCTCTTAAAATTTGAATTTGTTTTGCAGCATAATTCTGAGGAGATATCTTATTTTCGCCATGTGGTTGCGGAGTTTCGAAAAAAATCGGTAGATCCCTTCCAAAAACTAAGAAATTTGGAGATTCTCCCGTGCTAAGATGCGTAGTGGCATTATACATCATTTTATGTGCAATCATAGCCGTGTCCCAATATGGGGAGTCCTCTGTTAGAGTTTTAATCGTAAATTTTAGTGAATTGTTTATTCTTTCTGAGATTCCATTGCACCAAGGCGCGCAAACCGAAACTAACTTCGTTACGATGCTTAGCTTCTCCGCCACCGTATTGTAGATTTCTGACGTAAATTGGGAACCGCGGTCTGAATATAGCCTCTGGGCTACACCGAAAATAGAGAAGAAATTTAATAATTTAGCAGCAATAGTTTCAGCCCGGATGTCGGGAATGGCATATAATTCAATATATTTGGAAAAATGACAAATTACTGTAAAAATGTATCGATTGTTATTTACACTAGGTTTAAAAGGCCCCACTAAATCTACAGCTATTTGGGCTCCTGGAAAACTTGGTACAGGTACACGTCCCAGGGGCACGGATCTTTCTGCGCCCTTTAACGACCTGCACTTAACGCAAGACATGACAAAATTGCGGGTGTCCGCATACATACCCCACCAGAAATACCGCTCCGCTAATAAGCTGTAAGTTTTGTCTACTCCAGTATGTGTGACGTGTGTCACTGCTAAAATGTGCTTTTGCATATTTTTTGGAATCACAATGGTTTTCAAAAATTCCTCCCTCCAAGGTTTATTTTTATAGTGCCCCAGGTGCATAATTAATTTTGTTTCTTCATCAATATATAAATTATGGAACTTTTTATTTGCTTTTCCAGTATTATTTTGAAGATATTCTCTGATTTTAAGTAATTCTTGATCATTCTGTTGTTGTTCCACAATATCTTGAATTGTGGGAATGGTTGTGATAACATTGACCTCAGGTTGTTTGTTTTGATTTGAATTAACATTGACCGCCGGTTGGGTGTTTTGATTTGAATTAACATTGACCGCAGGTTGAGTTTTTTGATTAGAATTTTCTGCCATGCGTTGTTTTACACTTGTTTGTTTGTCTTGTTCCTCTTCAAAAACGTCCCTACTTAAATAGTCACATAATAAATTTTCCTTTCCCGGGACATAAATAAAATCAAACTTAAATTCTGAAATTTCCAAAATCCAACGCTGAAAAGTATTTGGGGGATTAGACATTTTTAAATGTGAACCGAGAGGCAAGTGGTCGGACAGAACGAAGAACTTCCTGCCATACAAAAAATTTTTAAAAAACATAATTCCATTGTGCATTGCCAACAATTCCGCTTTTATCGCTGCGTACTTTTGTTCTTGTGGATTGAGTTTACGGCTGTAATAGGCTATGGGTTTGAGCATACCATCTCTCTTCTGTAACAGCGCTGCTGACGCCGAGGTTAAACTCGCATCGGAATTTAGGAAGAAATCTTCTTCAAAATTTGGTTGAATTAAAATAGGTTTCTTAAAGAAACAATCCTGTAGATTTTTGAAAGCTTTGTCACACTCGTCATTCCATTCAAATTTCGTGCCTTTTCTCGTCAAATCGGTTAAGGGGGCAGTCTTAGCTGCATAATTGGGGATACAATTTCTATAAAAGTTACATACCCCTAAAAATCTTTTCAATTTTCTTAAAGTCTTAGGTATGGGGAAAGAAGAAATTTTTCCTATATTTGCATCAGAAGGGCTTATGCCTTTTTGGTTAATATTAAATCCTAAATAATTTATCTCCGTCATGCCAAATTTACATTTATTTGGGGAAAGCGTTATGTTTACCTTCCGGAATCTTTCTAAAACCAAAGTTAATTTTTGTTTTAATTCTTCATACGAATTTGCCGGGATTACCACATCGTCAATATAAGCCAAAATATCCTGTGAATGTAAATCCCCTAATATTAAATCCATTACTTTTTGAAAAATGGGTGCACTTGAAATATGGCCGAAACATAATCTGTTATATTCAAATGAACCAAAAGGGCTCGAAAACGCGAAATATTTTCTCATTCGTTCCGGGAGGATGATTTGGTTAAATGCACTCTGAAGATCTAACTTAGAATACAGCGCATAACCTGCCAATTTAGAAATGATGTCATTTATCTTAGGTATCTTATAAGGATATAAAATCGAAGTATTGTTTATTAGCCTAAGATCTAAAACAAGTCTGTAGGTATTGTCCTGTTTTTTGACTAAGAGCAGACTCGACGCGTAAGGACTGTTTGTTTTAGAAATTACCCCCGCCTCTTCTAACTGTTGTAATTGCTCCTTTGCCGTATTGTGTAATGCGAAAGGAATATCATACGGTTTAGAACAAATAGCATGCTCATGAGATAATTCAATATTTGGTTCAAAAAAATCAGTTGCTCCAAGAGTTTGTAAGCTTTTCGAGAAAACGTCCGCATACGGCATAATAAATTTTAGAAAATCTTGTTTTGTTGATTTTTCCATATGCTCTAAATTAAAATCTTCTGGTTTTAAATCTTTTCTTCTTTTTTCAATAATTTCAGGGCTCGCTTGTACTAAATTTATAGTTTCCTTAATATCTACCCTTTGTTGCGTAGTTTTATTTTCGAATCTTTCTGTAATTTCAAAATCCTGTGTAAATCCTCCCAATTTCATATGTTTATTTAAATCTAAAGCATGTGTAGATATATTTTGCACCTGTATATCAAAAGAATTATTTTCTATATTTACAACAGCGCAGTTGATTTGTAATCTCTGATTATTCTCAATGGGTTCATATAAAACCTGCGTGTTATCCTCGCAAAAAGTGTCCGATACAACCCGTACCAGTTTTGATTCATTCGGTTTCAGAGATATCTTGCTTTTGACTCTAACAATATTATTCATCTTGGCGTCCTGATGTTCTATGTCCGCTTGTGGAAACCTGTGCTCCTCCTGGTTTATGGGGATTTTATCATTTAGTACTTGTAATTCATTTTTTTGTGTATCAATAATAGCATGGTTTCTTTTCAAAAAATCGTAGCCAAGGATTCCGACATACGTGTTAGGGAAATTTGCTGTCGTTACATAAAAAATTTGTTTGAAATGTTTCCCATTAATTTTAAACGGAATTTCAATTGTATTTACATAATCAATATTCTGGCCACTCAATGTCGAAATTTTTACCGCGCGGGAAATATATGTAATTTTAATTCTTTGCTTTATGTTTTGAAAAGTTTTAAAAGACATAATGGATACACTTGCGCCACTATCAATAAGCATTCTATAATTACTTTTATCAATCTGTATGTATGTCGTGGGTAAATTTGGGATATTTTCAAAATTCGACGCGGAAGCTACAATTTCATGTGTTTCTAAATCAAAATTTTTATCGGGATTTGTAATATCACTTGAGAGTTTGACCCGTTTTGTCTGTCCACAAACCCTCGACTCTAGTTTAAATTACTAGATCTATAATTTTTAAATTCCCCCTTTCTCTCTGTGGAATAATCATTTCTATTTTCTCTCTCATAGGACTTTGTACTATTTTCCCTCTCCGTTTGCGAATTTTCAAACGTTCTGTTCGGCCTACTGAATCCTCTCCTGTCATTACTCTTTCTTGCATAGAAATTGTCCCCTTTTCTTTGCTCGTGGGAGTTCCAAGGTTGCGGGGGGCGAGACTGCCTATTTTTCTCGTACGAAAAGTTTCTGTGCGGCGAAACCGCTCTGGCTGAATAATCTGGCTGGTCATTATATTGACGGGCTGCCCTTTCTTTATTGTACTGATAGCATATTTTCATGTAATGCCCTTTCTTCCCACAATATCCACATATACTTATTTCCTGGGTGTGCATCTCATTTTGTTTGGCAGGTCTGTTTAATTTCAAACTATTTATCTCCTCCATTAGAGTCTGCATAAGTTGTCCGTTGAAAGCATTTTGTTCTTTGCGCAAATTATCAATAGCTTCGAACGGATCTTGTTTAGTAATATTATTTAGGGATGGGGCCATTGCTAAATTAGCTTGTTCCAAATTAATAGCCAGTTCTACAGCTTTGTTAAAATCTTGAGGATTTGCGCGTATAATTTCGCGTTGAAAATCAGCATTTAATGATTCTAAAAATTTACTTAATTTTAATTTGTCTGTAATTTGCCTGGTAGATTCATTGTCACCCGTGTCGCCTATATAATTTAGCGTTAGCGCTGTAATTCTGTGGGCTAGAGATTTTATCGTTTCTCCCTGATTCTGCTTCGCTGTGGAGAAAAGAATTTGTTTTGAAGTTATGGATTGTTCTTTAGAAAAATAGTCTAGAAAAACTTTTTTGAAATTTTTGAAAGACGTTTCACGCCTGAGCTGCTGAGAATTCACATAAAAATCGTTAGCTTGACCTCGAAGTCTCGATTTAAAGATCGCGAGTTTTTCCTCATCGCTCCATGACCCAAGGATGCTTAAAGCTTCAAAGTTCTCTATAAAAACACTGCAGTCCTGTTCGCCATCAAAAGTGTTTAATAAATAGGTTAACCCTGGAATTTTGGAAGAATTGCCCGTCGCACCGTTGGAATTTACCGTATTTGGCATAATTGAAAAATATTAGTGAACAAACAAAAAATTTAAAACCTCGTCTACATGTAACAATGCAATCGATGACATATATCAAAACCAAAAAATATATATATACATAACTCTCACAAATTAAATTTCTTTGTATTTTATCAATAATCTATTAAAACACATATTTTCATGGCAAATGAAACAGTTAACCCTTCTCAAAGGTTTATACATTTCTTCTAAATTTTTCATATTAAAATTTATTTATTACCAGGGAAAAAATTATTGCAGATATTGACATTTATTATTTGCTTTATTTTTTTACCATCTTTCAAAAAAAAAATTTCCTTGGTTAATGCACCAAACATAATTCTTAACCTGTTCGTTGGCGCCAAACTATTTTCCTTCGTTACTGAACCCAACCAAATTCATCCTGGTCTAAGGCACCAAATTATTTTGTCCTAAGGTAACTTCCTTTTTAGGACACGCCCGGTAAGAGCGCGAAGAAGAAAAAAGGCCGTGTGTATTTATGTGTATTTACAAACATTAATTTATTTACACTATATAAAATATTTACAACAAAATTGATTCAAAATATTCAAAATGAAAGTATACCCCTTTAAGATAACAAATAAACAATTACAAACGTATATGTAGTCTCATAGACTAAAATGTGAAAGATGGTAATTAAAAATTAAATTTAAACAATCCTATGCCATATTTTAAATATCCTTAAATCCGGAGAGAGAAGTAAAAAGTACAAATCAGGCACAGGCCCTTAAATGTGGAACTCACCGAGCATTCGCTGAATGAACAGCCTCTCATGGTTGAGGACTATGCTGGCGAGTATGACTTTTCTCACTCACAACACAAAACCTTCTCCCTGCTCCTCTTTTATTTTCTCAAAAACTCTCTCTCTCCAAGAATTTAAAACACGCCCCTGAGGCGCATACAAACATCCCATTGGATTCAGGGTCTTAACCCCTTGACCCCAAAGCACCGCCATTGGCTTTAGGCCTTCCAAAAACAAAAAGCCCCTTCTCAAGCCCCTGCGAAACTGATATTCCTTCGGCCACTAATTGAAAGTCGCCGAGGACCCTATGACCCTTCCGAAAAGGACGTTAAATCTCTCGGTACGAATCCGAGATCCCGAGCAGCTTCGACATCCAGGTTTTCTATTTCGAGTGCAGATGGCCGAACGAAAAGGCTGACCCCCAAAATAAATAAGAAGACTCTAGGTCGCATTCCCGAAAATATTGGCTCATGGGTTTACCATGCGACACTACCTTTTTTGTTCTCCTCCCTTTCAGGCCACTTTGTGGTACCTTTTTTGTTCTCTTCCCTTTCAGGCCACTTTGTGGTACCTTATTTGTTATCTTCGGCCACTTTGCGGTACCTCTTTGTTCTCTTTGGCCACTTTGTGCTACCTTTTTTGTTCTCTTCCCTTTCAGTCCTCTTTGTTGTACCTTTTCTGTTCTCTTCCCTTTCAGGCCACTTTGTTATACCTTTTTTGTTCTCTTCGCTGACAGGCCACTTTGTGGTACCTTTTTTGTTCTCTTCCCTTTCAGGCCGCTTTGTGTTACCTTTTTGTTCTCTTCCCTTTCATGGCCACTTTGTGGTACCTTTTTGTTCTCTTCCCTTTCAGGCCACATTGTGGTACCTTTTTTGTTCGTTTCGGCCACTTTGTGGTACCTTTTTTGTTCTCTTCGGCCACTTTGAAGTACCTTTTTTGTTCTCTTTGACCACTTTGTGGCACCCTTTAAGTTCTATTCCCTTTCAGACTACTTTCTGGTAACTTTTTTGTTCTCTTTGACCACTTTGTGGTACCCTTTAAGTTCTATTCCCTTTCAGACTACTTTGTGGTACCTTTTTTGTTCTCTTCGGCCACTTTGAGGAACCTTTTTTGTTCTCTTTGTCCACTTTGTGGTACCCTTTAAGTTCTATTCCCTTTCAGACTACTTTGTGGTATCTTTTTTGTTCTCTTCGGCCACTTTGTGGTACCTTTTTTGTTCTCTTCGGCCATTTTGTGGTACATTTTTGTTCTCTTTGGCCACTTTGTGGTACCTTTTCAGTTCTCTTCCCTTTCAGGCCACTTTGTGCTACCTTTTTTGTTCTCTTCCCTTTCAGGCCACTTTGTGGTACCTTTTCTGTTCTCTTCCCTTTCAGGCCACTTTGTGGTACCTGTTTTGTTCTCTTCGCTGTCAGGCCACTTTGTGGTACCTTTTTTGTTCTCTTCCCTTTCAGGCCGCTTTGTGGTACCTTTTTGTTCTCTTCCCTTTCATGGCCACTTTGTGGTACCTTTTTGTTCTCTTCCCTTTCAGGCCACTTTGTGGTACCTTTTTTGTTCGTTTCGGCCACTTTGAGGTACCTTTTTGTTCTCTTTGACCACTTTGTGGTACCCCTTAAGTTCTATTCCCTTTCAGACTACTTTGTGGTACCTTTTTTGTTCTCTTCGGCCACTTTGAGGTACCTTTTTTGTTCTCTTTGGCCACTTTGTGGTGCCCTTTAAGTTCTATTCCCTTTCAGACTAGTTTGTGGTAACTTTTTTGTTCTCTTCGGCCACTTTGAGGTACCTTTTTTGTTCTCTTCGGCCACTTTGTGGTACCGTTTTTGTTCTCTTCTGCCACTTTGTGGTACCTTTTTTGTTCTCTTTGGCCACTTTGTGGTACCTTTTTAGTTCTCTTCCCTTTCAGACCACTTTGTGCTACCTTTTTTGTTCTCTTCTCTTTCAGGCCACTTTGTGGTACCTTTTTTGTTCTCTTCCCTTTCAGGCCACTTTGTGGTACCTTTTTTGTTCTCGTCCCTTTCAGGCCACTTTGTGGTACCTTTTTTGTTCTCTTCCCTTTCATGGCCACTTTGTGGTACCTTTTTGTTCTCTTCCCTTTCATATTCCTTTTGGAGATATATGTATTTGGTAAACGTAAGAGATTAAGGCTGCTATGCGCCTAATAAGTCGTTTGCTTATGGTTTTATCCTTTTTATCAGTATTTATGACTTTTGTGTGAATATATATATATATATATATATATATATATATATGTATATATATATATATATATATAAATATATATATATTAACATGTATATACAGGGTGCTCCAAAAACATTGACCTCGGCTTTTATTCATTAAATATTGATCTTAGACATATATATAATAACTTACAAAGTTACATAAAAAGGTACAACATTTTATGAAAATGATTAAAATTTTCAAGAGAATTAAATTTTAAGAAACACAAAATTTAAATTTTTATACGGCCACCGTACAAAAACATTTCCAATGAGTAAAATGTGCCTCATGCACTAATAAGGTGATGTACAAAATTTCACCATTTTATCATAAAAAGTCCCAGAGATATAAAAAACAAAAATGCTGACTTAATCCACTTTTCGATGCATCGACATGGTTTCTCAGAGGGGAAAAATCATGTCGGCAGATCGCGTTTCAGGAGTCATACACAAATTACGAAATAAAACAATGATTACATAAATAAATAATAATTTTGCAATTTATTGGTACAAAAGTATCTACACTGTGTAGAAATAATAACTTTATACAAAGATTACAAAGCTTGTTCAAAATATTTTCCATCCATGCCAGTACAGAGCTTCATTCACCTGATAACACTTCTGTGCACTCGATCAAGTTCTTGTTCGGTGATGTTACGACAACCATATTGAATGCGTTGTTGCAACTTTGATTTATTTAAGGGAGGTGACAGATAAACAGTTGGGCGTAAACGACCCCACAAATAAAAATCCATAAGCGTTAAATCAAGGGATCTAGTGAAAATTCGAATGGTTCATGCAAGCCAATCCACTTGTCTGGAAACACGTTATTTAACCAGTGTTTCACAACTGTAGTATGATGTGCTGGAGATCCATCCTGTTGAAACCATCCATGTGGAAGTACTGTTAGTAGTAGTTCATCCATAAAATCAGGAATAACCGCATTCAGAATCTCATTAACATATCTGTCACCCGTCAACGTACCTTCATACAGTATGGGTCCAAGCAAACGGTTTCTGAAAGTACTACACCATACATTCACAGAAAATTGCTTTTGTTGGTGAATATCACGTACCAAGAATGGATTTGTGTCAGACCAGAAGTGCTCATTTTGAGGATCTTGTTTAAAGCAGCATTCGTCATTCCAAATTTCATTTTCCAGGAAAGAGGAATTTGCATCTGCCTGATTTAAAGCCGAATTACAAAAACCTAGACGACGTTGATAATCTCTTGGCTCCTGTCCTTGCAAACCATGAATAGTTAAACGGATGCCATTTATTCAGTCTTGGTATTCTCCATTCTGTTGCACGTGGTACGTTCATTTTCGAAGCAGCGGTGCGAACACTACTATGTGGATGACTGCAAAAATAAACCAAAATATCAATTTCTACATCAGTTGAGTGAAATCTGGGCCTACCTAGTCCACCTACACGATGTACGCTTCCTCTTTCAAGCACTCGTTGCACCAATCGGGAAATAAATAAATCTCCCAGAAAGATGTCGAGAATTGGGAAAAGTACGTTGATAATCCCATGCAATTTCGTTAGCATTGCGATTAGGGATTGCAATCCCGCAGATAATTTTTAATCCTGAGATTACGTCAACGTAAAATCCTCAATCTCGAAATCCCGGTATCACGCGGAATTCAGTATTTTTTTATTTATTGAAGAAACTGTATTATTTCATATTTTTTTATATTTGTCTAATAACAGAAATATAATCTTTGTAAAATTTGTATATCTGACCTGGAAAGGGAAAAACCCAGCATATGAAAATGCGAAACTCTTATCTCCGCAAAATCACCAGTATTTCCAAACAGATTCAAACTTGCACACTTTCGAACTTTTATACTCGTAGTATATCTTTGTGCCACTTTTATCAGATGTAGTCATTTCGAATTAATCTATATGTATTTTTTTCATATAAAGAAAGGACATAAACTACCACACCAACGCTAGACGAATACAAACATTCGATACTAGAATAAACACAGTAGTTCTTGTCACTAAACAGCTAACAGAACCGTGAAAAAATATGCTACAAGTACGTTTGAAGTAATGACATCTGTTGAACGAAACAGATTTCAGGGTGAGAGCAAGCACCTTTCTTCAAGTCATTTACTTCTAACTAATAAGTAAGTTTTCACAAAATGTGCTTCAATCTCAAAATGAATATTTTCCTTTGATAAACGTAGGCAAAGTTTAATTTAGTAAGCATGAACACCGGCGTTTAGCAAGTGCATGTAAATCTGATAAAAATACCGGGATTCTGACGTCACCAATCGGTATTCATTTTTCAGCCGAAATCCCGGGATTGCAATCCATTTATTAGCAATAATATAAAATATTAAATAAATTCTAATCAACTACCAGAAAAATTTTCTAATTCATTGTATATTTTATATAAAATGGTAACATCCATACAATATTGTGATGCTTCATTCCCCTCCGAGACCTCGTACTAGGAGGATCTCTCTCTGCTGCTCTCGTCGAACTGGTTTTTCCCTACCTCGTGGAGCTCCTTCCCGACCTCGTGGAACTTTTCGCCGCACAGCCGCCATCTTGTCTTCGGACACTCTACCGAACCTCGTGTTCGCTTCTCTGCCTTCTGGACCTATTGCTTGGACATGGCGTCCACTTCATCGACTCAGACTGCCGACCAAGGCCTGCCTCCTGATATTGCCAATATAATTCTGAAATTCCGGACTCTGACTCTGCCTGCCACTCAAGAAAATGGAGACCTAGCCCACCAGAACTCAGCAAGAATTGTCCACGACTTCTTACTGTTCCAGTGGTACAAGCTACAAAATGGACACTCCAGCCTATCCAAAGACAACTACCTAGGTATGTGCCAATCTCTGTTATCTCACCTTGAGCACTCAGTGATGTTAGACGACTCTACCCCTTTTAAAGCGGAAATTGACGACTTCGTAGCAAACTCAGGAAAACTAACTTATGTAAACTCTACCAGTAATGATAATCAAACTATTTTGTTCAATGTAAATAATGTGAACTCTAATGATAATATAATAATTAACTCTATTACTGAAGTAAATATTAATAATTGTATTGAAGCCTCTAATTGCTCTCAGAACGAGGGTTTAAACTCTAACTTGAATCTGAATAACACTAATGGAAATAATAGCAATAATCTAACTAATAAAGCTAACTTTAATAATTCTAATGCACAAGTAGATTCGGATGGATTCCAACTGCCCAAAAGATTTTGCCCTATGCAAACTATTCAGCATAGCCCTGCTATTCCGATTGCCCAGAACAAATTCTCTTTTGCCGAAATGGACACCTCCCCTCCCCCCCTCAAAATAACGAAATACCCCCGGCAGCCGCCACCACCAGTAATAATAGCTCTGAAGAAACTCCCGTGATAAATGCTTACAAACCGGAACCGTTCTACGTGAATTGCCCCAATAATTGGCGTGAGCTTATCAAGGCACTAAATGAAAAAACCTCTGTGAATGTAAAAGCCCAGCTTGCTGGGGAGTTAATAAAAATATATCCCCTAAATCTAAATGACTACAGAACCACCCAAAAATTCCTTATAGACAACAAATTAGAATTTCATTCAATAAATATTAAAGCCGAAAGGCCCAAAAAAATACTTCTTAAAGGACTTCCCATAAACTCCCAAATATCAGAAATTAAAGAAGAACTTCAAATTTTAGGATTCAGCGTCCACAGGATTACCCAGTTAAGAGACCTTAAAAACCAAGCCCCCCTCCCCATATTCCTGCTATATCTAAACCCTACTGAAAAATGGGAATTCATAAGAGATGTAAGAACGCTACTGGACATGTCTATCAAAGTAACAAATTTCGAATCGCGTGCTGTTAAAATGTGCTACCGCTGTCAGCGATTCGGGCACTCCAGCGAATGCTGCTCGCTTCCTCCCAGATGCCTAAAGTGTAGCCTCGGACATTTTACTAGAGAATGTACCAAGTCCCGTGATACCCCCGCCCAATGTGCAAACAGTAAAGGCCCCCACCCCGCTAACTTCAGGCTCTGTCCCGCAAATCCAGAAAATAAAAATCAGGCTCTGTCCAATGCATTCAATCCTACTACCCTTCCCCCAAAACCCGTACCTGCCACACCTCAACCTTCTGACTTCCCACCTCTTCAAGGAAAAGCGGCAACGAACGAAAACCCCCAAAATAATAGAACTCAAAATGTAAATCAAACCACCTCTAAAACCCCTTACAACAGTAGTAAATCATTCGCCGATATCACCGCAAACCAAAACAGCGATAACCCCAACAACCCGCCCCCACCCCCCTCCCCTAAACTCCTACCTAGAGCACAACTGATAGAAAATGCAAGAAAACAAACCCTCCAACAAACAGCCGTCCACTCTTACATATCCCCCCCCCTCCCTGTGGCCCAAAAGTCTCAGGAAAAAACTAATGAAGAAACCACATCCAAAAATAACACATCATCTATCTCTGAAATCATACTGCTTATTCAAGAGTTCAAAAAAATATTCTCCGAACTTAATCTCAGCTTTGACAAAATAAAAAATTTCATAAATATAATCCTCACTACTGTAAACAAACCGATAAATCCCCTGGATAAACTGCTTAACATCATCACGGCCCTAGGAGAGGTCTTTAGCACAGCCCCCCCCCCACCATGACGAGTAATAACATTGACACATTCCAGATTTTGTCGTGCCCCCCCCCCCCCCCACCATGACGAGTAATAACATTGACACATTCCAGATTTTGTCGTGGAACGCCAATGGCCTCCGCGGCAAAATCTCGGAGCTCCGTAACTTCACTCAGAAAAATAAAATAGACATTATACTCATTCAAGAGATTAGGCCCGGGCATAACCCCCCTCCCCTCAAAATTGCAAACTTCAAAAACTACACCGCGTTCCGCAATCAGCACAACAATACACAGTCCGCCTACGGGGGCGTCTCTGTTTACGTCAAAAACAACATTCCGCACCATGAACTTAACGCAGCCAGAACTAATATTATTGAAAACAAAATTATACAGCTCACCCTTCCTAATCACCCTCCCATTGCAATAGGCTCTATTTACATAAAACCCACTCAACCCGTTGACATCACCCCTGACTTAAATAACATTTTCAACGTAAATCACCGAGCGATTATGGTAGGGGATTATAATGCGCATCACCCTAATTGGAAATGCAGCCGCAGTAATAATTATGGCAGGACCCTGCAAAATTTCATCTCAAACAATGGTATTCACTTAGCAATCCCGGACATGCCCACCCACTACTCTCATCGCGCAGCACCGTCTACCATAGATATTGGTCTTCTCAAAAATATCCACCTCCCGTTTACCATTGCCACTATTAACGACCTAAACTCTGACCACCTCCCTGTCCTCCTCTCCCTTCATCTAAATTCCCTCCTCCCTGTTTCTAGCCTCCCCCCCTCCATTAATTGGAAAGAATTCAAATCCACTTTAAGAAAAACCACCCTCCTCATCCCTAAAATTAATAATTCATCTGATATAGACCCAGCCGCCCATAAAATAACTAGTGAAATTCAAAGTGCCCTGGCAAAAGCCTCTGCCCACCGCCCCCCCCCGTTATAACTCCCTCCCATACTACATTCAAAAGCAAATTCTTGAAAGAAACAATATCCGCCGAATGTGGCAAGCCACCCGCAGCACCAGATTAAAAACCAAACTTAACTATATTAGCAAAAACATCAGACACGCAATTTACGAGCATAACCAACAGCAATGGAAGCACTATATTGAATCTCTCTCCACTTCGGACCGCTCCATTTGGAAGGAAATTAAAAGAGTACGAAAACCTTTTTCCCAGCTCCCCCCCCCCCTCCAGACTAATTCAGGAATTGCCTTCTCCGACAGGGACAAAGCAAATGCTATTGCGAATTGCTACATGAAGCAATTCGCAATTGATATCCCTAACTCCAATTTTCATGACCAAATTCAGCAAACAGTTACAAATTTTCTTTCTGTCCCCCCCCCACCCCCCACCCCATCCCACCTACCTCGGTCGAAGAAATTATGGACATTATTAGAAATCTCAAGAACAAAAAAGCCCCAGGCATCGATAAAATTTCAAATAAAGCTCTCAAATTCCTCCCCCTCAACATTATATTCTATTTAGTATTAATGATAAATGCAATTTTAACCCACTGTCACTTCCCTTCCGGTTGGAAATCTGCAATAGTCATCCCCTGTTTAAAACCCGGTGCCGACCCTAAACAGCCCGTTTCATACCGACCCATCTCTCTCCTCCCCGCCCTAAGCAAAATCACCGAGCGCATCATACAGTCCAGGCTCCTTAAATTTATTAATGAAAATAATATAATTATCCCGGAGCAATTTGGCTTCCACTCCAAGCACTCGACCACTCATCAGCTCCTTCGTGTGGTGGAATTCACCGCCGAAGGCCTCCAAAACAAATCACCGGTAGGCGCACTGCTGCTTGATATTGAAAAAGCGTTTGATAAAACTTGGACAACCGGTATAATTTATAAACTGATAAAATTCAACATCCCCCCCCCTTCATTCATATTATCAATTCGTATCTTTCCGACAGGAAGTTCCAAGTCAGAACCCTAAACACCCTCTCCGACATTAAACTGGTTCAGGCAGGGGTCCCACAAGGGTCGATTCTCGCCCCCCTGCTTTTTAATCTTTATATCAATGATATCCCCCGCTCCCCCCACACCACCCTCTGTCTGTACGCAGACGATACTTGCATTATCTCTACCAATAAAAATATAAACTACCTCCATGCACATCTCCAAACTCACATTAACCTGCTAGAAAATTACTATAAAAAATGGAAAATTAAAATAAACGCAGCGAAATCACAGGCCATCTTCCTCTCTGGCGTTAGATTTCCCCCCCCCCCTCCCTCACCATCAACAACCAACCTGTTCCATTCCTGCGTACGGCCAAATATCTCGGCGTCCACTTGGATAGCCGACTTACTTGGAGTACGCACTTTAATTATGTCATCAAAAAGTCCAGAAAATTGGTAGGCTCCCTTAAACATCTCCTCTTCTCTAATCATCTTGACGTAAGCAATAAAATTCTTATCTACAAAAGTATCATACAGCCAATCCTGCTTTACGCGTGTCCCATCTGGGGATTCGCTTGCAAAACGAACCTCAATAAACTGCAGATCGAGCAAAATAGAATATTAAGAATAATCCGTAAAGCTCCCAGGTATCTACGTAATGACATTATCAGGAAAGATTATAAAATTAAAACTTTAAGGCAAATTATTAAAAAGCAAACTACAAAATTTTTCAAAAATCTACCTAGCATCCCAAACGAAACGTTATTCAATCTAAAAGACTATGACCCGCGGCAAAACAGAAAGCGTCCTCGGGCAATCATGTACGAACCCCCGTAAGCACTGTAATTTTCCATCCATCCCACTCTGCTTATTGTGCCACTTTTAAAAATAAACTAATTTAATTTATCTCTTCATCGTCAATCTCCATAAATTTCCACCCCAGAATCATTTCTAATTGAGTAGGCAGCTTGTGGTCTCTCCACACTCTCCTAGATGGCAGCACTGCTGCGGCATCTCCTTTCCCTTCCCACAAGGAAGGACGGTCATTGAAATAGTCGCATTCACAAATCATATGAAGCTCAGGTGATAACAGACAACAGATTGGAATCCACATACCGGAGGTTACAGCCCCTGCGGCTAGGCACTCCTGAACGACGACCCATTCCTCGTCCATACAATATTGTCGTATCGCATGAAAGTTCGATTCGACAGTTTGTGTAACGCGGCTTGGAAATCTCTCCTTTTCAACGCCTGCATTGTGTTAAGCCTGGTTCAGATTCATTTACGTGTGAAAGTCTAGTTTCGTTCGAGAATGTGGATTTAATGTTCTGCTGTTTTTTTTGCGCGGCGCCTCGCTCGTCTGTGAGGAGTTTCGAAAAGCGAAACTTCTCTCTGGTCGGCAGCCAATGGGAGAGCTTCTTGGCTGTTGTCGGGCTGTTGTGGCGGTGTTCGTGGGTTTTTTTGGAGAAGAACTTTGAGAAGTTCGGATGTAAGTTTTTCGGAGGAGAAAAAGGAACAAAGAGAGTAGGGCCGGTGGCCCCATATTGCTGTGGATTATTGATTTTCCCAAAATCTAATCCGGGAAGATGCCCGAGGAAGAAATGCACCGGGATCTGAAACTTTATTCAAAATTTAATGCTTTATTTTTCTATTTTAGGTTGTGATTTTGACCGTTATCCGGCGAATCCGGGCGTGGTCCCTTGTTCGATTGAACATTGAGTTCGGATGTCGATACTTCATTGCGGAGATTTTGCGGAACTTTCCTTCGGCAATCCTTATAAGGTTAAGATCGGATGCTCTGAAAATTATACGGATTTGTTGTTACAAAACGGTGAGGTAAAATTACTGTAATTCTAATTCATGAACAGTGGAACAGTAAATTTCCATTCCAAGCACTGGTATAAATTTAAGGCTTATAATCTAACGTATTTTAATTGGAATTCTTATTGAATATATTGATAATTGTCTATATAGAAATTTAAATTGATAAAGATTCTAAAGAGTGTGATTGATATAATGTTAACTGAATGTTAATTTACTTTGCATAAAGTTCTCTAGTGAAAGAGATTGTATTTACCGAAGGTATTATTGTGAAATGGACATTGAAAGTTAAATTTGTTTGGAATATACATATAAAATTTAAATGGCTTACTTAAGAATAAATATGAATATTTGGTTTAATGAGTTAAATTATTTGCACACCCTGAATTCAGTCTTTTATTCTTCTACCCATCTGTGGACTAATGTCTCCAGACCGTAAGTACTCCTGGGTTACGTGCGAGTTATACGTGAGTATTTTATGTGAATTATGTGTGATTTTTGTGTGGACGCAATGTACTCATCTGCATATCTCCAATTCTTCTGTGCATATCGGTCGTGAGATCGGTTTCGGTTTCATTTTCGTTCGACTCCCCGCCGATTTGACTCCGGAACTGAATCCACCGCCGATATGACTCTGTCGTCGGGAAGAGTTCCGATGCGACATTGATCCCGGACTCTCCCGATATGACATTGCTGCCGTGTTTGTGCGGCGATGCGACATTGGTGCCGTTCTGACTTACGGAGTGGTAGAAAATAAATTTAATTGCTCTATTTAAAAAAAAAAAAAAAAAAAAAAAAGTAAAACTTTGGCTTTGTGCTTTTTCAGGGTGTAAGTTATAAATTTGTGCATATTGAAAAAAAAAAGAGGAAAAAGTGGTATATTTGAAATATATGAGTATTTATTGTGCATAAATGTCTAAATGTGATTGTATGATCAAAGTAAGTGGTTTCTATTTGTATATTGATGCATAAAAATGACAATTTGTGGGCAATGTGAAATTGAAAAATAATAAGTCTGACCCACACATATATATATATTTTGATATTTTGACATATGATTTTGTGTTTGATATTTTGGGGGAAATATGAGTGATTTTTATAGAAACAATAACAAACTCAATTTTGATAGTATTTCATATACACTTTAAGCACACAACCACAAATATTAATCGCACTGATTGTTGCATTTCAAAAAAAAAAAAAAAAAAAAAAAAAAAAATTCAAACATGCCTCGTAACAAAACTGTTCGTGCTAGTAGAAGCACTGATTCCTCATCACAGACTGGAGCTAATGCTCGTGTGCCTTCACGCTCTCCTCCCCGACTCTCTCCAAATTCTGGAAGATCTGTGTCGGTTAGTGCAAGTTCAAGAAAAACCAAAACAAACTCAGTCTCCTCACAATTTATAAACACTATCCCTGATTTTTCTGGTTCTCCAAATGAATCATTTGTGGACTTTCTTGACAAATTTGACTTAGTGGCAAAACATGCGGAATGGTCGAACATAGATAAAATTTTCATACTGAAACTGAAATTAAAGAATCAGGCTGAAAGATTAATTAAGGGAATCCCTCGCCTTAATCACAGTGAAAACTTTAGTGAACTGATCCTTGCTTTGAAGGAGCAATTTGAAACAAAAGAAGATATTGCCAAAAAAGTAGAGAATTTAGTAAACTTGAAACAAAAACATAATGAAACAATTAGGCAGTTTGCCTTGAGAATTGAAGCGGACTCTTTTCGAGCATTTCCGGAAGAGTTATGCAACTCTGGCGAGAATTCACTGAGAACTGCAATTCTGAAAAATTCCTTCATAAAAGGATTAAAGATGACTATTCGAAAAGCTGTATGTGCGGCGAATCCACAAACATTTGAAGCTGCAAAACAGGTCGCTATATTGCATGAAGAAATCCTGAATGAAAGCTCGGACTGTGTAGATGAAGAAGTTACTCTTACTGTGTCGAAGAGAAGAAAACATGAAGAAGAACTGGAAAATTTAAAAGCCAAATTAAAAGAAAAGAAAACTGAGTATGAAGCTTTGAAGAAGAGGTTTGAAGAAAATGCTGCGGAAAGAAAAGAAAAACTTTCATTTTTAAGAGAAGAAATTGACAGAAGCAACAGAAGCTTTGAGGACAGTTTGAATATGCCCTCTACAAGTAAATATAACGAAGAAGAATTCTCGGAAGAAAAGTTTGAGAATATTGTGCCAAAAAAGAAATCCAGACCTTCAACTTCTTTTCAAACTTCAACTCCATACAAAAGCATAGGAAACAGAAGCCTAGTAAATCAAAGAGGAACTCCAGCTGCCTCGAGAAGAAACGAATGGAGAAATGGGAATACTTATCCAAATTACAAATCCAAAAGAAGTTTCCGATATTTTAGAAGACCATTTGAAAACACATATAGAGGAAATCAAAATAATTATAGAAGAAACTATTCAAACCAATTTCAAAATCGTTATGATAATTATAAATTTGCAACTTTCAATCAAAATAACAGAAATAATTATGAAAGAGGAAATTATCCAAATTTTGGTAATAGAAGATATTTCAATAGACAAAATTACAACAATCAGACTTCCTTCCAATATAATCCTAGTAGACAGAACTTTGAAACTAATTCAATGGTTGACCTTGATACTCCTTGTATCAATGCTTTTCCGATTATAGCAGTGTTTGTTGGTAATACAAAATTGAATGCTTTGATTGATTCGGGAAGTTCAATTAACATAATTTACGAAAGCTCTCTTCAAAATATTCCTCCAGAAAATTATCGAATAAAACATACCTCTACAATTTTGAGGGGAATTTCCAATCAAAATATTTTGGTAGAAAGAAAAGTATCCTTTCCCATGGCAATTGCTAACGAAAGAAGTGAAATCGAGTGTTGTGTCCTGGACATTCCTGCTCCCAAAAATTACAATATGATTTTAGGAAGTGTTTTCCTAAACAAAAAGGAAGTGACAATAAGTTACAAATACAAACGAGTCAATTTTAAATATTGCAGCATACCCTTTGTTGAAACAAGTACATCACAAACGACTGCAGTGGTATCAGAAGAAATGAAAGAATGCAACACAATTAGTCACTTACAGTTTGATGCAAATTATGACATACAGTATTTAAAGGACATTGACTATAGAAACAACAATAACAGTTTTTGTGAAAATTTCAGAAAAGATTATTTGAATGTACAAAATGAATTCCATGACATTGATTTTAGAGATCTGTGTATAAATGAAAATAGTGAGTTTATCAGTAGTAATCCTAGAATGCAAAGTGTAGTAAATGACTATAAGCAAACCAACAAGACCTTAACCGTTTCAAATATCTGTGATAATGATGTCAGTGAAATTACAAGTTCAGATTGTGATATGAATTCCTTAAATACAAGTTCTTTTTGCCAAGAAAAGAGAAAAATACAGCCAAAAGAGAATTTAAACTTTGTCAAAGCATACCAGAAATGCATTTTGAAACCTATGGAAGAGTCATTCATAAAAGTCAAAATTGATTCAAAATTTGAAAAAAATTCTACAATTTTATTAGAACCTAGAGATGTCAGTGAATGTTCCACTGAACAAAACTATTTTTTAGCAAGAGCTGTATATAAGGTGACAAAAGATGATTTTATATATGCGCGAGTGGCAAATCCTTCTAAAGAAAAAATAAATATTAACAAAGGAATGAAATTGGGTATAATTAGTCATGTGCAAGAGACAAATTTATCTGAAGTAAATAGTGTTGATGAACAACATAAAGAAAACAACGAGATATTTGAAGTATGGGGTGGTGACTTTGATTTGAAACATATAAATGGCATGCAGAAAAAATTGTTACAAAATTTGTTAAAAAAATACAGAAATGTCTTTGCCAAGTCTGTTAATGAGATAACAGGCTGCGACACAATTTTGCATAAAATTAATTTAAATTCAAATATTCCAATTAGACAGAAACCCTACCGTGTGCCTCATCACCTGCAGAAAGAGTTATCAAAGCAAACCAATGAACTCTTAAACGCCAAAATTATCCAACCAAGCACCTCTCCTTATAACACACCCGTGTTATTTGTGAAGAAACCTGATGGTTCATATAGGCTGGTGGCTGATTATCGAAAATTAAACAATCTGACAATTAGCGAAGTTTTTCCTATTCCTAACATAGCAGAATTGATTGACAAACTTTCTGGTGCTACATACTTTAGCACACTGGATTTGACCTCTGGATTTTACCAGCTATGCCTTCATCCAAATGATTATGAAAAGACTGCTTTTTCAACTCCCGATGGTCACTTTGAGTGGCTTAGAACTCCTTTTGGGCTGAAAAATGCACCTGCATCATTTCAAAGACTTATGTCGCTTGTTTTGGCTGGAATCTCAGGAATATATATCGATGACATAATAGTCGCTTCTCGCTCTTTTGAAGAACACTTAAAGAAATTGGAAGAGATTTTCATAAGATTAGGAAAACATGGTTTGAAATTGAAGCCTTCCAAGTGTCATTTTTTTAGGAAAACCATTAAGTACCTTGGTTTCCTTGTGTCTGAAGGAAAAGTGCAACCTGACCCTCACAATGTTGAAGTAGTTGAAAATTTTAAAATTCCAAAATCAGTGAAAAATGTGAGGCAGTTCCTTGGTCTCACAGGGTTTTACAGGAAATTTATCAAAAACTATGCAGAAATATCAGTACCTTTAACCAAAATTTTAAAAACAAAAAACAAGGACAACAAAAAGAAATTTGTTTGGTCAGATGATGCTCAGAAATCCTTTGACATTCTTAAGAAAAAACTCTTGTCTAAACCAATATTGAATCTCCCTGATTTTAACAAACCATTTGTGCTACACACTGATGCTTCGAATCAGTCCTTGGGTGGTTTTCTTTCCCAAGCTGATGAAAATGGAGATTATCACCCTGTTTCTTACGCGAGTCGAAAATTGAATGATGCTGAACAAAAGTACAGCGTGGTGGAAAGAGAAGCACTTGCTGTCGTATGGGCTACAAATTACTATAAACATTACCTGGTTGGAAAACACTTTACTATTTTTTGCGACCAAAGCTCTCTCTCCTTCATATTTAAATTGAAAGACCCTACTTCCAGACTTGCAAGGTGGATTGCTTCATTAACACAATTTGATTATGAAATCATACATAAGCCAGGAAAGGCAAATGTAGTAGCAGACTACTTGTCAAGAAATGTCAATGATTGTGCAAACTCAGTGAATGTTGTTCCTAACAACAGATTTGTGTCTAAATACAAAGTTATCAATAATGCAAAGAAACAAAATTCTCCTAATTTAGTATCAAAAATTCCTAGTGTCAACAATAACAATATTCATGAGAATTTGAGTGAAAGTGTTTTTGGAAATTTAAATGAAAATCAAACTAATGAAATTTGTGTTGTGGTTAATAATTTAAATGATCAACAAGATATGCAAAATGACAACAACATGCCAATTAAAGAGTTTGAACAAATTTCTGCACATCCAACTTTACTTGTAAGAATAAAAAATGCTCAGAAATCTGATTCCAGATGTAACAAGATCATAGATTGCTTAGAAAATAATATTATGCCATACCCTCAGAGTCTAGTATTTTTTCGAAAAGATGATACCTTATGGTGCACCCACAAGAATCCGAAGTTGAGACACCAA
Source organism: Amaurobius ferox (assembly GCA_951213105.1). Classification (NCBI taxonomy): domain Eukaryota; kingdom Metazoa; phylum Arthropoda; class Arachnida; order Araneae; family Amaurobiidae; genus Amaurobius; species Amaurobius ferox. Next base: position 54,019,669 of record OX578138.1, on the reverse strand, counting down.
TACCAAGAGAGAATTGTTGTTCCTCAAGAACTTGTGTCAGAAATACTTTGGTTGCATCATGATTGTCCCACTTATGCTCACTGCGGGTTTAGAAGGACTTTAGCTTCTATTAGTCGTAAATACTATTGGACAGGGATGTACTCCCAAACAAGTAACTATGTGGCGTCGTGTGAAATCTGTGTTATCAATAGAGGTTACAAAAACAATAAAGCTCCAATCCAGAGATTTTCGAGATCAAGTTATCCATTTCAACGGGTCGCAATGGACTGCGTTGGACCCTTGCCTACCTCTTACTCAGGAAAAAAATACATCTTGGTGATTACCGATTACTTCACTCGATGGCCTGAAGCGTACCCACTCGCTTCTATAAAGACGGATGACATTTTGCAGTGCCTAGAACATTTTATAGCACAGCACGGCATACCTCAATTTATGGTCACAGATTGTGGTTCGAATTTTTTATCAAGATCTGCAAAAAGTTTTTATGAGAAATTAGGTATTAGTAAATCTACTACAAGTCCATATCATCCCAGTTCAGATGGCTGTGTCGAGCGTCTTAATGGAACTCTCCTCAGGTCATTAAAAAACATTGCTTATGATGATAAAAATAATTGGGACAGACTGATCCAATTTGCACTTTTGGCTCATCGAAATGCAATTCATGCCTCCACAGGTGAATCTCCTGCATACTTAGTCTATGGAAGAGACTTGACAGTTCCCAATACACTCATTTCCGGTTTTAAAATCCCTACATACGACTCTACATATGAATACGGTGAAGATCTACAATTTCGATTGAAAAAAATGTATGACTTGGTTAAGAGAAATTTAGAAAAAGCAGAAAACTCACAAATATCACAACAACATAAGAAAGCTAAGCAACCTGAAATCAAAATTGGTGATTTGGTTTACTTGTATACGCCTCATTTGCCCCAGGGACAGTCGAAGAAATTAAGCTCTTTTAATAAAGGACCCTTTCGTGTGATTAAGAAAACATCACCAGTGAATTTCTTGATACAACACATAATGAATCCGAAGAATGAACAATTGGTCCATGTGAATAGACTTACTTTATTACCTCCTAGAAGGAAGGAACTTCAAAAATTTACTCAACAAAAAAAGGCTGGAAGTGAAAGTGTAAATCCAAAACAAAATAATTCTTCATCCAATATTCAATCTACAAAAGATACAGTGATCCTGAAGCCATGTTTATTTAACCCAGCTAACAAACAAAAAACAAAAGAATCTGTAAAAAGAGTTAGATTTAACCTTCCTGCTCCTGTGAATCCTTCTGTTCCTGGAAAACAATCAAATTTGCATGCTGATACAAACCGACAAAATTTTACAAGAGTGAATTCAAATCCTAACATTAGGAAAAGCAGAGTTATTTACAATAACAATTACTCACCACAACAAAAACAAAATGTTTTCAATGCAAACAGAAGTACAAAAACACCATACAATTTGAGAGCATATAATAATAGATTTTATTAAATAAGTTTCACATTTTTCAAAAAAAAATTCTCAATTATAAAAGAAATTATTGTTCAGATACATTTTATTTATTTGATGATTGTTTATTATGTTACTTTCCAACCATTATCTTTTAAAATTAATAATTAAATTTTTGAAAAAAAAAAAAATAAAAATAAAATAAAAGTGTCTTGATAATTCAGTAGAATGTTGTTACACATATGTTAATTGAAATGTTGAAATATTTGATGTGTTTGTTGTGAAACTTAACTTGGTGGTGTAAAATTAAAATTTATAACTGATTTAAATGATTTTCATAAATGTTGGAGCAACTCTCATCTTGAACTCTATTGAACTTTAAAATTTCCTGAGAGAATTTGCTCTGCCTGTTGGTGTTTGGCTGATTTGTCTAAAAATGATATTTTGATAATTTATTCTGATGTTGTGATGCTTTTCACAAAATTTTGTCTTATTAAACAAATGAAATTAAGTTAAAAGAAAGAAAAATTATTGTTAATTACAAAAATAATTTTAAAAATTTATTGTTTGAAAATAATTTTATTGAAAGTTTAAATGCTGTGAGTTGTGAATAACTGTGATTTCAGTTAATTAATGAATAATAAGAGTATATGACATTTGAAAAAAAAAAAAAAAAAAATATATAAATATTTAATATAATTTCCTTGACAAACAGAATTTGATTTGAGACTGAGAGAGATGAATTGATTTTGGCCTGAATTTTTGAAATTGATGAATTTGATTTTCTGTGAATTCCTGTATACATATTTTTTTTTTCCTTGCCTGATGTTTTCTGCCACACATTTTAGTTAGTCATCAATGGAATGGAACCTTGCTGCAACAACCTTTTTTTGGAAAACTTCTGGTTTACACAAACAGATACACATATCACGAGCCTGGAAGAAGATGCACGCTGGCAATTTAATTGTCCGACCCGGGCGGTGGCGATTGGAATCAGAGATGACGACTGCTTTCTACTCCCACTAGATGCGGATCGGAAGCCTGACCAGTGGGAAACTGAAGTTGATGAAGGAAGGAAGATGGAAGTCGCCGTGGACAGCTCACTGCTGTGAGTCTGTTCAAAAATTTTTACATTGAAGATATTGAATTGAGGGGCGCGATCTCTGTGACTGATTTCTGCTGCGTGGATCCTGCGCGCGGGTAATTTTTTTTAGTTTTCACACATCCCTTTTGTTTCTGGCAACCCGACTACTGTCCCGCCAGATGTGTGTTTTTGGATAGGCCATCTCATCTTCACTTACAGTATATAACTGACGGAATTTCATTGGAGTCAAATTTTTTCTCTCTCGTTCTCTCTCTCAGTGCTCATTATTTGTGGGTGATATTTGAAATGTGAACACATGTACTTAATTGAAACATACATTTATTTTGGAAAACATACATTTCATTTGAGAAACTTACATTTAATTTGAAAAATACATGTAATTTGGAAAATGTACATTGATTTTGAAAATGTTTGAGAACATATAATTATTTCGAGAATTTAATAAGTTAAGAATTGAAGTAAATTCATAATGAAACTATGCATAGTAATAATATAGTGATAATAATAGTGAAAATATTAAAAGTTGAAATTGATGATAATAGAATTATTTGAAATGAAAATGATTTTTGTAAGGGTAATACAAAAGAACTTTAAAGTGAATTTAAAGTGAGTAAAGCTGAATGAGTAAAGAGAACTCATTTGTTTGTTTATTTCATGAAATATATTTAATCTCTCATTGTAGTGTAAATAAGTGTTTATTTTATTGTGGTCACTTAGTGTATTGAAAGTGACATTGTTGTTTGGTATAAATTGTTTTCATCTTGCATCATATTGTTATTACATATACTCATATCATTTGTTCTTTGAAATTTAAGAATTTCGGAAATTGAAATTTTGCTGTCAGGCAAAAGTGCCCTGGCGTTGACATGTATTCATGTATTTGTGTGTATATTTCAGTGTATTTAATATATGTTTATATTTTGTAAAGGTTCCTTTTTGCTGTTGGGACGTCTTTGTTGTCATCGTTTGGCCCTTTTGGTCTTTGCCCTGCGGTGATGGATGTACTGCCTGTGCATTCGGATCTTCAGGTGGGATGTGTGTACTAGTCACACTTCCCTTGCTTCAAAATTTTCTGCTAAATTGCTGACTCAGTAGAAACTGCTCTCTGAGTTGGTGTTACACTTAAAGGTTCCTAGTATTCTTTTGTAATTGTTAATGTTGTGTAGGTGTGTGAGATAAAAAAATTTCTCACAGGTTCGAAATTTTTTCCTCCCAGGGGGAGGAAATGTCGTATCGCATGAAAGTTCGATTCGACAGTTTGTGTAACGCGGCTTGGAAATCTCTCCTTTTCAACGCCTGCATTGTGTTAAGCCTGGTTCAGATTCATTTACGTGTGAAAGTCTAGTTTCGTTCGAGAATGTGGATTTAATGTTCTGCTGTTTTTTTTGCGCGGCGCCTCGCTCGTCTGTGAGGAGTTTCGAAAAGCGAAACTTCTCTCTGGTCGGCAGCCAATGGGAGAGCTTCTTGGCTGTTGTCGGGCTGTTGTGGCGGTGTTCGTGGGTTTTTTTGGAGAAGAACTTTGAGAAGTTCGGATGTAAGTTTTTCGGAGGAGAAAAAGGAACAAAGAGAGTAGGGCCGGTGGCCCCATATTGCTGTGGATTATTGATTTTCCCAAAATCTAATCCGGGAAGATGCCCGAGGAAGAAATGCACCGGGATCTGAAACTTTATTCAAAATTTAATGCTTTATTTTTCTATTTTAGGTTGTGATTTTGACCGTTATCCGGCGAATCCGGGCGTGGTCCCTTGTTCGATTGAACATTGAGTTCGGATGTCGATACTTCATTGCGGAGATTTTGCGGAACTTTCCTTCGGCAATCCTTATAAGGTTAAGATCGGATGCTCTGAAAATTATACGGATTTGTTGTTACAAAACGGTGAGGTAAAATTACTGTAATTCTAATTCATGAACAGTGGAACAGTAAATTTCCATTCCAAGCACTGGTATAAATTTAAGGCTTATAATCTAACGTATTTTAATTGGAATTCTTATTGAATATATTGATAATTGTCTATATAGAAATTTAAATTGATAAAGATTCTAAAGAGTGTGATTGATATAATGTTAACTGAATGTTAATTTACTTTGCATAAAGTTCTCTAGTGAAAGAGATTGTATTTACCGAAGGTATTATTGTGAAATGGACATTGAAAGTTAAATTTGTTTGGAATATACATATAAAATTTAAATGGCTTACTTAAGAATAAATATGAATATTTGGTTTAATGAGTTAAATTATTTGCACACCCTGAATTCAGTCTTTTATTCTTCTACCCATCTGTGGACTAATGTCTCCAGACCGTAAGTACTCCTGGGTTACGTGCGAGTTATACGTGAGTATTTTATGTGAATTATGTGTGATTTTTGTGTGGACGCAATGTACTCATCTGCATATCTCCAATTCTTCTGTGCATATCGGTCGTGAGATCGGTTTCGGTTTCATTTTCGTTCGACTCCCCGCCGATTTGACTCCGGAACTGAATCCACCGCCGATATGACTCTGTCGTCGGGAAGAGTTCCGATGCGACATTGATCCCGGACTCTCCCGATATGACATTGCTGCCGTGTTTGTGCGGCGATGCGACAATATTGTGAAAGCAGCCATGTCTTTCCAGTTAACATGTCAAGTGTGTAACTGATCATACATACCCTTATGATGTTTTGTAGAATCGCTTTGTAAGTCACGGAGTCAATTACTGGACTATGTGTGAATCGAAAGTTGGGATTTGCCGAAGCTCGCCAGGGCCAACTGCACCTGTTCTGATAGGCTCGTTCGGTCTTTGCATGACATGACATTCGCGTTCACAGAGGAGATTAACTTAATTTCACCATTAAAAATGCGCCAAAAGCGGTTATAATGAGCAAACATGTGGAAGACATGAATGTTTGAATTTTTTATTTCAAATATAGAACCCTGTTTCGTGTGTCCGTGTATTTAATAAACAAAAATTGGAAATAGGGATTTTTACAGGAAATAGAAGTGTCATTTTTCAAATTTATCATGAAATTCTTACTAAAATCAATGTTTCCATGGTAGAGCTAATAGAACTATAACTGCACCATTAATGTCTACTTATTAGACAGGCGTCAGACATGTGCAGGCGAGAGGCGTCAGGCATGTCAGGGTAGTGATGTCGTATATTTGCAAATCAGTGGTCGTTGAGGTGCTTAAGTTCAGTGCAGCTGATTATAACACTGTGGTATCCAGCAGATGCAAAAAAGAATCAGTTAAATGTTGAACACGTTTATAAACAAACAAGAAAGATCAATCACGCTTAAAGCATTGATTATGAAACACTTTCCAACTTCAACGCAATTTTATTTAAACAAGTCTAAAAGCAATACATTCCTCTGCAATATTTTAAAACTTATCACAATACTACATTAATTTATTATATTTGAAAACTTAAACCTTCATCGAAAAAAATGAACTTCATTCAAATGACGGCATTGAAATATATATTGCCTGGTTTAAGCATCCCTAAAATGCGATACATTCCTTGGTAATATTTTTAAAACTATCATAATAATACGGTAATTTATTATATTTGAAAACATCATCGAAAACAACTGAAATTCATTCAAATGACGTCATAGAAAAAGTAACACGTCTGGATCTTTCCAAATTAATCCTAAAATTTTTCCTGGATCTTTCCAATTTAAATCCAAACAGCATTTCATTCATAACATTTTCCCATTCATTTCATTCATCACAGTACTATAATAATTTATTTTATATAAAAATTAAGACCATGGAGCTACAAGTAATTAAACTCTATGCTTAAAACTTCATCGAAAAAATCGTCCTTCTCTTTGTAAAATCAATGAATATTTCATTCTTATTAGCTATGCAGACTCCATGGGCTAAATAATTTTGTGTTAAAGAAATACAACAATTCTAATACAACTCATTCTATATATTTTGCTGTTTACATTTTACAGAAGTGAAAAATAGGCTTCGTTGTAGAAATAATCAAATTTGAATGATCATTTAAACTCAAATATATTGTAATTGCGTTGTTTCAGTATGTAGATGCACAGAATTTAAGCAAAAATAAAGTAGTTTTAGAACGGATACAACACTCAATATGAATTAAAAAGAACTTAAAAAATCACGATTTTGAGACAAGATGGATGCCATATATCATTTTGAAGTGGGGTCATGTGATCTTTTCATATCATGGTCACGTGATCGCTTCATATAAGAGGTGTTATTATTATTTTAATTTTTATTTAAAAACTACTGAATATATTTCTCTGAATTTTTTTTACATATTTTATGGAACAATTTCAATATTCTCTAAAATTTTCGAAATAATTTGTGAATTTTAAATCCGCTTAAAAAATGTTTAAAAAATTAGGTCCCATAGGGCTCAATGTATTTCATTTTTTCAACCCGGGTTCAATCCAAAACTAATTGGGTGATATTATCCATTTATATTCCCATAGGTCCTACAGACCGTCTGAACAACATACTAAAATTCCATTTTGATTAAGTCATTTTTACGGCAGTTATCGTGCTAACGGACAGACAGACAGACAGAATGAACAAAGTCATAAACACTTTTCAACTTTGCTGTAAAGTGTTAAAAATCAGTTTCATAAAACACTAGCGTATTTGCAATGCAAAAAATACTCTCGCATCTGAACTATTATTAATATAGCTCTCGAAACTTAGGCATGGTATCCCTTGAAATAACTTTATTTCTAACTTCAGCTTCACTTCACCAGCTTTTTAAAACTCTCCAAAGGACGCCATTTTTGTGATATATTTTCAATTGCAAATTTGTAGATAATACATTCCCCATTTAAATCCAATAACAAGAGAAATTAGTTTAAGAAGGTAAAAGTTACTTTTTGTTTAATGACATTTAACTTTGTAATTGTAAAAGGGCAATAAAAGTAGTAGCATTCAATCTAATTCAACAGAAACATAAATAAGCTAATGGATGTAACTTGTGATACGCGACGTCGTAAGGAAATACGTACATATGAGGTGTCGTATGTGTAATTACTCTAGTCAAATTGTCATTTTGAGTAGCTGATCATACATATCTTACGCTGTGTATAAGGATCGAATTGGAAGTAGTTCCAGGTATCAAATACTTTATTATGTGTGAATCGAATGTCAGAATTTGCTGCAGCTCGCCAGGCCCTAAAAGTCCCTGCTCTGCTCACTCCGTCGATCCTTGCAAAGCATACGCGTTCACAGCGAAGACTAGCATCCAACATTCCAAATGTCAAAAACGGTTATAACACATTGATGAAAATGAAAGGTTTCTTTTTTTTTTAATTCGAGACCCTGTTTCGTGTGTCCGTATTTTTTTTAAATAAACGTTTTAAATAGAGATTTCTATATGAACTGGGAGTACAACTTTCACAATTATCATACAATTTTATAGAAATCGTCGCTGCCATGGTAGAGCACTATGACTATGACCGTGTCATGTCTAGTTATTAGACAGACGTCCGTTATGTGTAGAAAGGATGGAGGTGCCTCATATTTGCAATTAAGTCCTTGTTGAGCTGATGTAAATGAAGTACAGTGCAGTTGATTATAAGACTGTGATAGCCAGCAGATACAACAAGGAATTAATTAAATATTGAACGTGTCAATAAACAAAAAATCATTTTCATAAAACACTGGCGTATTTGCAATGCACAAAATGCGCTCGCAGCTGAACAACCTCGCTCTGAACATATCTCTCGAAACGTCGTCCTAATATCCCGTAAAATAACTTTTGTTCTACCTACGGCTTCATTTTTCTAGCCTTCTAAACTTCTCCAAAAGACGTCAATTTGGTATTTCTAAAAATTTGTAGACAACGGCATGCCAACTAAAATCGATGGGTTCTATTTCATATGTTACGTAACAGTCTTCAACACATGGACACGTTTAATAAATATTTTAACACATTAATAGAGAAAAATCGTAATATTCGAAACCAAAAATATGTCAGATTATTGTTCCGTTTTAATTAGTTTTAATTAGAAAAAATTGCCCGCCCTTGCCCAGGTCCTTTATAAGCATCAGTTATTTAAATATTACAGATACAGATAATACAACTTAATTCCAACATCGTCTGTTTTGAAGCAAATTTACTCCGACGTTCCATTTTCTCCATTTGCAAATATTCCTTTTATTCAAAGCAAGCGTAGTACATCATAAATAAACTTCTTTAACAAGCCCTAAGTAAGCTATCTATGATACTCCCTAAATAAAGGCATTACAATTCACCACGTTGGCACACTAACCTATGGTTTTTCGATTGTTGTCAGATAGACAATATATATATATATATATATATATATATATATATATTACTAATACTATATATCAACTTGTCTATTACTATATATATTAAATATATTAAATATTGTCTATTACTATATATATTAAATATTGTATGTCTTATATTATATATCAACAACTATTTTGAATATCTAACATTATAGATTCCGTAATATAAAATAGTCCAGATGCCTGTTCCGTAATTGCCCTTTGATTTCAGTCCCACCGATTTATCAACGTGAGAAACATTATGAATGGCTTTGGTGGGATTTATGTTGGAATGATTAGGAATACAGTTAAATTCACCGCGCAATATTAGCGGGTTGCACTGTCTGGGTAATCTGCATTATTTCATTGAATACCGCTAGTTCTTAAAATGATATATTTAACTTTCGTGCCTAATAATCACAAAAACAGCCCATAATGGGAGTTCCAAAAAATTTGGAAGACACACCAATTGCAGACATCTTCATCCATTAACCGGTTTCGCACAAATTAACTCGTCATCATGGAATAACCGATATCTGCAGAGGCAGCGTAGCACTTGCTATAATCCACAACTTTCACGTACTTCTGCTCGAAATGAGAATTCATAGCCTTCCACGTGGCAGGTATATCTATATAAATAAAGTTGAAAATCTGTCTGTCTGTCTGTATGTTTGTCTCATCATTACGGGAGAATGGTTGAACCGAATTTGATGAAATTTTTTGAGTGGCTTTGACATAGCCCGTCTTAAAATTTAGTCCTTGCTTTGAATTTCTAATACCGGGGGTTGTCGAGACATTAATGAAAAACGAAACTTTCATTTATCTCATCATCGAGGGAAAACGGCTCAACTGAATTTAGTGAAATTTTGTGAGTAGCCTTGAAATAGCCCCACTTAAAATTTAAATCATGTTTCGAGTTTCTAAAACCAGGGGTTGTCGAGATATTAATGAAAAACGAATCTTTTAATAGGAGTTCTACTTTCAATCTCCCTAGTTCCTCCAAAGGAAAAAGGTTGGAAATCGCTAATTTAAAACGTGAAAGTGAATTAAAACTATATCTCTGAGTTTGGTGGGAGTTTATTGCGCTAATCAATCACTTTTTGAAAACATGAATTGTTTGAAAATATGAATGTTTGAAACATGAATTCAAATGGAAAATCTATCACCATCGTTTATTTTTCACAACCTCTTACTCAACAATAAAACGTTTTAAGAAATCAAAATAGTTATTTAATTATCAGCATTTTATAACGAAGATTCTATCTTATATCACGTTGCTTAGCAATGCAATTGCGGACTGCATCACTTTCATTTATTTTTGCAAAGAGTTTTTTTAAACATATATATTGTGTTTAGCCAATAAACTCATATAATGTGTTTAGCCAATAAACTCATTAATCGATTGTTAAAACAGAATAAGAGTAGAACGAGTATATTTTCTAATACAATTTTAATGTTTTCATTTAATATATTCAAACGGAATCAGGATGTTTTATTATTCAGATCTGAAAATTCCGATCTACGAATTTGGCAGGATATCGCTAAGTTGCCAACTTTTATTAAACGTTGCCAAATTAACGGAAATGTCACCAAATTGTTAAAAACGACGCTACATCAATGAAATTAATTTTGTTTTGTTAGAAGAGAGTACTTAAATGATGTTTCGGTAGCATTTGTCTGTCAGTCCAACGGTTCTACATAGTAACACACTTAGCAAATTTTAAAAATGTCATCAAATTTATAAAAATGTTTGTAAATCCATAAAAATGTTTTGAAATTGATAAGCTTGCGCTAAATAAATGAAATTAATTGTGCTTTGTTAGGGGATAGTATTGTGATGATGTCTCGTCAATTTGTCGCCAATTGGGACGATCAGTTCTACAGTCCCACATGGAGATAAATTTGGCTATTTTTTAAAATGTCGCTAAATTGACGAAAATGTCGCAAAACCTGCCATGGGATAACATTATTCAGGCGATATTTTTTCCACCATTTTATTAAGATAATGATATCAAGTGGCTTAGCAACGGTTTTAAATCCAATGTGTTTATGCGGCAGACGATTTGTATTATATTTTTTACGATTTGAATAATAAAGATATGTATATTAAATAAATTTTTTTGACATTGCATTTTTGACTGGATAATATCAGTTACGGTCTTCAGGTTTAAACATTATTATTATTGATATTTTCGGGGTTTATTGATTCAGGGATTATAGATATTTTCAAATTCTTATGCCATTGTTTTATTAAAGCAAAAATTGTTGAAATTCATATATTGTACGTTGTACGAGTAATCTTCAACAAATAGTAAATCTTCTAATCTACGAGAATATAAGTAGTACAGGTATAATGGCATATATTTTGATATGTATTGGCATATATTGCAATCAATTTCAGCTTTCTGGTGTAAAGATTACTGGGATCATTGATATTTTCAATTTATTACGTCATCTGTTTTAATTTGGCAAAGATTTTTGAGAGTCATATTGTAAAACGGGAAATCTTCTACTAACAGATGAACATATCTTCTAATCTACGACATTATAAGTAGTACGGGTATAGGGTATATCGTCCCATATAATTTTAGCACTTTCATTTTGGCATATATTGGAATCAATTACTGCCTTCAGGTTTAAAGATTACGGGGTTATTGATATTTTCAATTAATACATGTAATCTACTAATACTGGTTATGTCTTCTAATATTCGCCTATATAAATAGTACGGGTCCCATGCAATTTTAATGCTTTTATTTTGCATGTATTGATTCAATTTCATATTTTGTGTAAATTTGCTTAGAAAAGAGGCCAGGATGTTTTATTCTCAATATCTGGCCGTGAAGGTAATTCTGTATAGCGAGAACAGAGATTCTTAAATTTCCTTTTAGGAGTATTAAATTAAATATTTTAACAGAATATTTTGATTAACAATGTCATTTAGTATACTATAGGAATTTTCACATGATTGGGAATTTTAAGTTTCTTTATATTATATGTTCCGCACGAAGAACGGGTATGCTGCTAGTCATTCAATATAAAACTTAGCTCAGGCCACACGAAGTTGAAAAGACGAAGCTTATAATCGCAGAACCGCATTATGATGAGCATTCCACTCAAATTGCATATATCTTTATTCATGGACCGGTTTTGCGTATTTTAGCTCGTTAGCATTGAACAGCCGATATCTGCAGTCATAGCAAGACACTTGCTATAATCCATAACTTATACGTACTTCCATTCAAACTGACAATTCAAGTCCTTTCACGTGACAGACATAAGATAAACATACAATTTAGCTCAGACCACACAAAGCTGCAAAACTTATAATCACAAAACCCGACAATAACGGGCGTCCTTAAAATTATGGAGTAGTGGAGGAGTGGACACTCCCATTGCAGCTACCATTCAGCATCCAATGCGGACGAGTACATAATAAGTTGGAAAAAGGTTCATGGATGCTGGTATTCTAGACGTTCAAGGTCAAAAAGTTGGGCATCAAGCTCGATGTTGTACATCTCATCCTTAAGTTTGCCCCACTGACGTCTGTGGTTTACACCCTTCTGAAAGAAGTTCTAAGGGTGCCCATACTGATGGCACTTCTTGTATATGGATTTGTTCGACAAGCTGTACACTACAGTTAAGAGAAATGAAAGTGGGATATCTTTGTAGAAGGTTTGAATACTTGATATAGAAAAAAATTATAAAATGCTGAAGAGAATTTTTGACGCATTAGTTTCGAATAAGGGTTAAAAGCATGATAGTATGATTTCGAAGTTCCATCTGCAGAATCTTCTAGTTATACATGATTATGATCGTGTTTAAAAAGGTGCATATTTTGTTATTTTTTATAGTTCTTGCGGTATACGCATGTAGTATAATGCTTTTTCTAATTTTGGTGAGATTAGGTAAGAGTCTGGCAATCCCTGCTATTATCTGGAGAACATTCCATTTTGGCAATCCTTTCTGCGCCTTTTGTTGCCCTTTTGACGTCTTTTGTCGCCCTTTTATCGCCAAAGTAAAAATCAGAAAATTCTCTGATTTTCATGTTGTACTCCATGAGCCACAGAACACCAGCTGTGGAAACAGCTGTTACCAGTGTGCGACATCAGACAGCCAGTGGGGCCGGATCCTGTGATTTTTTTTAGAGGGCGAGCGTTACGAGTTAAGCAATGTGATACGATTTAAGCTGTTTTTGAATTGCTACAGATCAACTGTTGCACAAACGGAGAGAAAACTCGACGAAAGGTGTTGTTGTTGTTGAAACCCAGACCGTCCGACCTACCAGAAAGGTGTAAGGTAACTGTTTGGACGGTCGGGAAGTGCCACCCAATTTAGACCGGAACCCAGTTAGGGAGGCATCCACAGGGACCGTACCCTCCTTCCCCTACCACCAACCTCTCGGAAGGACTTTCGGACCCACATGTTTAACGTGATCGTACTCCGCATGAACACGGCGGCAGTTTTGGCAGTGGCTGGAATCGAACCCGGGCCTACCGAGTGCAACTCCAGCGCGCTAACCAATGGGCTACCGCGCCCATTCGACGAAAGGTGTTGTTGAAACCCAGACCGTCCGACCTACCAGAAAGGTGTAAGGTAACTGTTTGGACGGTCGGGAAGTGCCACCCAATTTAGACCGGAACCCAGTGGGGGAGGCATCCACAGGGACCGCACCCTCCTTCCCCTACCACCAACCTCTCGGAAGGACTTTCGGACCCACATGTTTAACGTGATCGTACTCCGCATGAACACGGCGGCAGTTTTGGCAGTGGCTGGAATCGAACCCGGACCTACCGAGTGCAACTCCAGTGCGCTAACCAATGGGCTACCGCGCCCCTCGACGAAAGGTGTGTCAGAATGGAATGTTCTCCAAAGCAGGAATTGCCAAAATCTCACCAAAAATCGCCAAGAATAAAAAAGGGATTATATTACATCTGTTCCGCACTTGCAAAAACGGTTGCTCAAAAAATGTTGCCATTTAAAGGATAATGTTTTAAAAAATCACGAAAACTTTATAAAATATTGACTCTGATATTTAAAAAATGAAAGTACGATATGTAACTACTCAGAGACTTTTATAATGTGGAAGGATTTTGTATTTGTAATTTCAATAGTTTAAGAGGTATAGCCAGTCTGTGATATTTTATGTTTAACTAGAAATTCGCTTCGCGCGGAGTAGATAGGTAGTTGTCACTAAATGTGTTACCTACCTACACACTTAATAAAGGTTCAGAATATCAAAAACTATTTCAAATTTAATCATAAAATTTTTGCACATTTTACAGTTCTGCTAACATGGAAATTGCGCTATGTAAAACAATATTTCATTTCCGATCAGTGTTGGTTGCCTTATTTTAAAAAATATCAGACATCTTAATCAAAAAATCAATTACTAAAGAAACTATATTCAATAGTCTGATTATAGAAGAATAGCCAGTAGACGAATTCGGTACTTAAAGTATAACTGTTACTATGGTCATAGACTCTGCATAAAAGTAATATATAAAAATGAAATTCTAAAATATAATAAAAAAAATCGCCAGCTATATTTATAAATTAAAATATCTCAAAAATAGTTAACCGTACATCAATAATTTTAATTTAGAAATTTTGAGATATATATATATATATATATATATATATATATATATATATATATATATATATATATATATATATATATATATATATATGTATATATATATATATATATATGTATATATATATATATATATATATATATATATATATATATATATATATATATATATGTATATATATATATATATATATATATATATATATATATATATATATATATATATATATATATATATATATATATATATGTATATATATATATATATATATATATATATATATATATATATATATATATATATAAAATATAAATATATAGAAATTGAAAAATCGGAAATAAAGATGTTTTAGTAACTTTTGCGCAAGGCAGCAGAGGGTACCAAACACTATATATATAGAAAAATAGAAATATACAAAGTGAAAAAAACATGTAAAAAGGAAGGAAGGCTCGGCAAAAAGCTTACATTATGGCGGTAAGGGGTTGTGACCTTACTCCCCAGTTCAACGAGCTCGTCAAAATCGCCGCGGCATTTTCACTCCTGGTCGCCAGCCCTGGCCCAAGCCAACCTCCGGAGTGACTTTGAAATCATCACGAGACCTGGATAGAGATGTGCACGAGAGCCATATCACCACAAATAAAGCCAGCTGAATTGCCGACTCAAATGAAATGTAGTTCCAGCCGCGGTCCTGTGATCACAGTGCGGTCCTGTCATATGGAGGGTTCGATGATTTTGTCGCTAATTGAACTCAAAAAATACTTAAGTCTTACACCATATGCAAAATTGTTTCTGTATATATTATCAATATTTTTAATCATAAAGGAAATTGGATATTTATTAAAAAATGCTTGTTTTAAAAATTCTTGATCAAAATTGATACGTAAATGTTCCTCTTTGATAGTTCTTTTTATTCTGATTAAACCTCCCAAGAAAACATTGCGAAACACATTCAAATGTATGTTGGATTTCCAATGTATAATTCCAATAATAGGTAGTTTAAATTGTTTTCTTTTATCATATATGGTGAATATGAGAGGGATTTGACTATAGTTGATATTCAAATCCAAAAATTCGACTTCTTTGTTATTTTTAAGAGGGTTTTCCTTCAAGATGAGGTTTGGTGGATAAAAATCAAAGTTCATTGTGTAGTTTTCATTCTCATACGTTATGTGGATGACGTAATTATTGGCTATGAGAATGAAAACTACACAATGAACTTTGATTTTTATCCACCAAACCTCATCTTGAAGGAAAACCCTCTTAAAAATAACAAAGAAGTCGAATTTTTGGATTTGAATATCAACTATAGTCAAATCCCTCTCATATTCACCATATATGATAAAAGAAAACAATTTAAAGTACCTATTATTGGAATTATACATTGGAAATCCAACATACATTTGAATGTGTTTCGCAATGTTTTCTTGGGAGGTTTAATCAGAATAAAAAGAACTATCAAAGAGGAACATTTACGTATCAATTTTGATCAAGAATTTTTAAAACAAGCATTTTTTAATAAATATCCAATTTCCTTTATGATTAAAAATATTGATAATTTATACAGAAACAATTTTGCATATGGTGTAAGACTTAAGTATTTTTTGAGTTCAATTAGCGACAAAATCATCGAACCCTCCATATGACAGGACCGCACTGTGATCACAGGACCGCGGCTGGAACTACATTTCATTTGAGTCGGCAATTCAGCTGGCTTTATTTGTGGTGATATGGCTCTCGTGCACATCTTTATCCAGGTCTCGTGATGATTTCAAAGTCACTCAGGAGGTTGGCTTGGGCCAGGGCTGGCGACCAGGAGTGAAAATGCCGCGGCGATTTTGACGAGCTCGTTGAACTGGGGAGTAAGGTCACAACCCCTTACCGCCATAATGTAAGCTTTTTGCCGAGCCTTCCTTCCTTTTTACATGTTTTTTTCACTTTGTATATTTCTATTTTTCTATATATATATATATATATATATATATATATATATATTGCTCATGATTGTATCAAAATGATTTTTATATGACAAACCGTGCTCGAGTTATAGTTGGAAGAATGGCGAAACATAAAACTTGAGGTATATAATTTTTCTGAATAAATTCCAAGGTTTAAATTTTTTCTCACTCTTTATAGTACAAGTCTCACCAGTTTGCAAAGTTTCGAGTTTTTACCTTTAACAATTTGGGCTGTAAATTTATCACTTATAAGACTCACTCAGCTGTATGATATAGATTACTTTGTAAATTTCAATTTAACAATAAGAGTTATTCTGTCCCAGTAGCTCAACGGTAGAACGTAGGCTACTCAGTAAAGATCCGTGTTTCGATTTCGTGTTGGGGCAGCTAGGTTCTATACAGTTTCTTTAAACAGAGGCAAAACATACTTTTTGATTCGAATAATACGTATAAAACTAGTTACTAAAAATGTATATGTGGTATAATTTAATAAATTTATTTATTTAAATTATTATTAAAACTGCAATCAGAGAAGTTGGTGGGAGGGGAAGGTGGGTACGGTCCATGTGAATGCCCCCCGCCCCCACACTGAGTTCCCGTTTAAATTAGGTGGCAAACCTGATTTAGGCACGTTTAAATTAGGTGGCAAACCTGATTAGGTGGCAAACCTGACGGCGCTCTCGGTAACGAGACAATGGCAAAATCCCTTTCATAATGTGTCATGAAGAACAACACCAACCACCAAACATTATTAAAACCAGGGCCGGTTCAAGGATATTTTCCTGTGTGGGCAAAATTGCTTGGGGCCGCCCTTCACACACACACACACACACACACACACACATATATATATATATATATATATATATATATATATATATATATATAATATGAAAATCCAATGATAGAATAGAGTTATATATAAACATCTCCTTACACGGCTCTCTCGGTAACGAGACAATGGCAAAATCCCTTTCATAATGTGTCATGAAGAACAACACCAACCACCAAACATTATTAACACTATATAGTACTGGACAGGTTTAAAGCATTGTACTTTATCCAACAGAATGAACCAATAAATCAACAACTTATAAAACATTCCTGTTTTGAAAATGCAAATTAAAAACTGAAAATATTTCTCATTGTATTCAACTATAAACCTACGTGCATATAGATATGAAAAATAAAAACAAATATCCTTACCGAATATTTAAAAGAAAAGAAAACCATATGCAATTCATTTTCCAGTTACAAAGGAATACGATACATCCGAACAGAAAATGCAACTCTTCCCTTTGCAGCTCAATTAAAAATGGTGAAGATTTATTTCCTTCATTGCAGTAAATATTTACAAAAGCATTATTAGAGCTTAGAAACTCGAATTTCTTAATAAGGAAACAAGCGTAAATGAATGCCAAACAAATTCATTTTCTGGAGGGTATTTATTTCGTAGCTGCATTCGCTATGTTTAAAGAAAGCAATATTTCTTCCAATAATTTAATTTTGTTAGACGATATATGTATTTTTCAAATGTGAAAAAAAAAAAAGGCTCTTTAAATCATGAAAACTTGAAATAGAACTAACATGTGAGGTGATATTTAAAGAATGATTTTTCATTGGTTCGAATGTAATTTTAAATTTAATTTTGATGCATTTGAGTATTTTAGATATTCAAAGAGTATTTGTATTTTACGGCGCAATTTCTTTTCAGTTTTCATTTTATTACAGAAGCATTATCACCGCATACCATATTATTACAACCTATCCTTTGGAACCGTAGGTTAGCGCTCAGGACAGAAGAATGAGTTCAAATTTCAGGATAATTAATATGTTTATTCACGAGCACAGCTTAAACAGGAACAATATACAGTAAAACAGCAGTTAAATGCAATACTCATTTCACAGAATAACCGATACGATTCGCAAAACATTGACGAAAATCACATTTACTGAAGTTCGTATCACATCAATCGCTACTCCAACTGAGTGATGACCGCTTTTATAGACTCCCTGTAGAAACTTCTAGAGTTCTTTCATATCTCATAAAATACTCATTATTTCGGGGTATTTCTCGAACATTCGAGAAGTCGCCAAATGTAGCAAAATTGGCGATAAATCTTCACATTTGACAACCCTCCTCATAACTTCAGCTTCTAGAAACCCTAGGTCACGCCATAGGATAGGTTGGTGCATGGGTGTTTTTCCGTCTGGTCTTCGAAAAGACGAAAGTGGGAGGGGGAAAAATAGGACTCCAACATTTTACACGTTTGTAACAATATACAGGATACTTGAAAATATTACATAACTAAATATATCTTGAACGATTAATCGAAGACATGTAGTTTCAAACCAAGAACTGCTTTAATCAAGGTAGACTGTCACAATATACAAATTTTATCCCTATGATACTTCTCAGTCGAAAAGTATAACAATAAAGTTGAATCATGCATAAAGGATTGATTATGAAACACTTTCCAACTGAAATGGAATTTTATATATTTCTCATAAAATACTCATTATTTCGGGATATTTCTCGAACATTCGAGAAGTCGCCAAATGTAGCAAAATTGGCTATAAATCTTCACATTTGGCAACCCTCCTCATAACTCCAGCTTCTAAAAACCATAGGTCACGTCATAGGATAGGTTGATGCAAGGGTGTTTTTTCCGTCTGGTCTTCGAGCGAGACGAAAGTGGGAGGGGGGAAATGAGACTCCAACATTTTACACGTTTGTAACAATATACAGGATACTTAAAAATATTACATAACTAAATATATCTTGAACGATTAGTCGAAGACATGTAGTTTCAAACCAAGAACTGCTTTAATCAAGGTAGACTGTCACAATATACAAATTTTAACCGTATGATACTTCTCCGTCAAAAAGTATAACAATAAAGTTGAATAATGCATAAAGGATTGATTATGAAACACTTTCCAACTGAAATGGAATTTTATTTAAACATCTCTAAAATGTGAAACATTCAGTGGTGATATTTTTTAAATTATCACAGTTCTACAATAATTTATTGTATTTGAACACTTAAAACTTCATAAAAAAAAATTAACTTTATTCCAATGACGTCATCGAAATATAAATCGCCTGGCTCTCTCTGTAAAAGCAATGAAAGTTTTATTCATATCACTTTTATTTCAGACTCCAGAGCTAAATAATTTTGCGTGAAAATAAATTCTGCAACTCTTATAGAACTCAGCTTACAATCATTTTTTTTTTTGCATTCTGCATTCATTAAATTAGGCTTCGTTGTAGAAATAATCAAAGTTTGATGATCATTTAAACTCAAAAATATTGTAATTGCGTCGGCACAGAACATAGATGCACAGAAAATACGCAAAACTAAAGCGGTTTTAGGACGGATGCAACAATAAATATAAATTTAAAAGAACTTTAAAAATCAATATTTTTACACTGGGAAAAAAGATAGATCCCATATTTTATTTTAAAGTGTGTCACGTGATCTCGTCAAATTACATGGGTGTAATTATTATTTTAATTTTTATTTAAAAAACCACTAAACATATTTTGCTGAAATTTTTTTTATACATTTTATTGATTAATTTGAATATTTTCTAAAGTTTTTTAAGCAATTTGTGAATTTTAACTTCGCTTAAAAATGTTTGAAAAATTAGGTCCTAGAGGGTTTAATGTATTTAACATTTTCAAGCGTCGGGTTAAATCCGAAACTGATTGGATGATATTATTATTTTACATTCCCATATATATGTCCCACAGAGCGTCTCAATAACACGCTAAACTTTCATTTTGATAAAGTCATTTTTAAGGCAGTTATCGTGCGAACAGAGAAACAGACAGACAGACAAACAGAAAGAACAAAGTCATAAAACCTTTTGAACTGTGTCGGAAAATGTTAAAAAGTAACATTTTATACGAATGCTCTAGAAAAAATCTGATGTGGGCAGCACATGACTTTCCTCATATAATGCAATGAATTTACTCCTTTTACAGCAAAATAATAGGTTATTCTTATAGTAAATACTTATATTCTTCCAAGATATTGAATTTTTGTAAATTACTCGTCATTTTCATTGATTTAGCGTTATTTTTATTCGTTTGGCGAGATTTTCGTTAATTTGGCAACATTTTAAAATGTCGCCAAGTTGGTGACATTCCGCCAAATTCGTCGTCAAAATCTCGCCAAGCGCTATGGGCGGAGAAATAAGTTATTCTTATAGAAGGTAAATGACTATTGGCGTTCAAATACAAAATTATTACTCAAAGTACATTTTCTCATGAATGGAACGAGCTAAATCCACAAAAATGGTGTCATCCAATTTATCGCATGATATTACATATGAAAAGTGAACACGTTTCTCAAGAGTTAATAGATTTTTTTTAATTTCTGGGATTTTTTGATAAATTATTTGAAAAATGTGCAATATCTCGAGAAAGGTTCCTGCTAGCGTTCTAAAGTTTATGTCAATCGTTTTCTAAGGAAAAATTACGTAAGAAATGTCTATTTGCGTAACGTTATTAAAGGTTTTGAAGTTTGATGACATTTTCAATATTTCTCTCGAAAATTTAGAATGGTTCTGAACATTCGATTGCTTTTAAAAACAAATTGTAATTTTTGTACCAAATTTCATTCAAATCGCTCCACTGGTTCGTGAGATATCGTCAAAATCACAATCCGTAAACACTGGAAGCCTATTGTTTTTATACGCAATCGAATGTTCAGAACCCCCCCTAAATTTTCGAATGAAATTTTTAAAAAATCGTCAAAAAATCAAAATCGCTAATAAAGTTACGCAAATAGACATTTCTTATGTAATTTTTCATTAGAAAACGATTGATATAAATTTTAGAACGCTTATATGAATCGTTCTCGAGATATTGCACATTTTTATAAAAAAATTATCACAAAGTTATTTAAAATAAAAAAAAATATTTACTACTGAGAAACATGTTCACTTTTCATGTGTAATACCATGCCATAAATTCGGTGACATCATTTTCGTGGATTTAGCTCGCTCCTTTTATGAAAAATGATACTTTGAGTAATACTTTTGTATTTGAACGCCAATAGTCATTTATTTGCTGTAAGAATAACTTATTTCTCCGTCCATACGCATGGCGAGATTTTGGCGTCGAATTTGGTGGAATATCGCCAACTTGGCGACATTTAAAATTTTTGCCAAATAAACAAAAATCTTGCCAAATTGATAAAAATGACGCTAAGTCAATGAAAATGACGACTAATTGTAGAAAATTCAATATCTTGGAAAATATATAAGTACTAATATAAGAATAACATATTTTTTTAACTGTAAAAGTAGTAAATTCATTGCATTATATAAGGAAATTCATATGTTGCCCACATCAGATTTTTTTTTACTGTAAAAGTAGTAAATTCATTGCATTTTATACGGAAAGTCATGTGCTGCCCACATCAGATATTTTTTTTGTTCTTGGCGTTATTATTCCCCCCCCCCCTTGGGGGCTTGTACGAAAATAAATTTTTATATTTTATAAACCCGGGAGTACATTGTACCCCCCCCCCCTTACGGGATTGCACGCTGTCAAATATAGTACCAATCGAAAGATGTTTTGCAAGCCCTTTAAAGTGAAAGGTAACACGCTATAGTTGCAATAATTTGGACCATGATACCGATTTTTCAAATTTTTTCTTATAAAATTTGAAAAAAAAAAAATTAGTTCTGGTATGAGAAAGTCGACTTGA
The DNA here is from genome assembly GCA_951213105.1 of Amaurobius ferox. Taxonomy (NCBI): domain Eukaryota; kingdom Metazoa; phylum Arthropoda; class Arachnida; order Araneae; family Amaurobiidae; genus Amaurobius; species Amaurobius ferox. Next base: position 53,997,554 of record OX578138.1, on the reverse strand, counting down.
GCAACACTCTAATTAATTTAGATTGGAGCCATGGGTCTGCGACCAAGTGGTTAAGAGATTTAGAAACTTTTTGAAACACCCTGAATTGTGTACGTATAAGGGTAAGTGTTGCAAAGGTGTCAAAAATTCAAAATTGTTGGTTTAGCTTAGTGGCAGCTCATCGGGTAACCCAAGTGAAGAGTTGCTCCAGTTAAAATTATCGGTTGAATGGGTTATTATTATTTGCCGAATTTTTCAGACTTATTACTATGCATTACTGAATCTACTCTACCCATTCCTGAAGTTACGAGCCGCCACAGGTTTAACTGAAGGTATCTTTTATGTATCTTAGTACGCTAAATTACTATTTCCTCGTAATGTCTATCTCCCTTCTATATTCCTTCATCTCCCCCACCCTCTTTCTCTCTTGTCTATGTGATTTGCACTTTGACTCTTAATACGTTCGCCCTGTTTTTGTACATTTTGGGGATTAGTTGACAATTTGGTTACGTTGGTGCTGATTAGAAATTAGTAAAATCAAAAAGTTACAGCTACCCTTTTTATTCGAAATGTCCTGTAAAAATAAAAAAAAATTAAATAAAATGATAACTATTCTTGGTTATCTTGATGTCTGGTTTTTGTGTATGTTTTCGCAACAAAATGAATGATAAAACACTTAAATTGGAAAATCGTTTTCAAGAAAAATTCGTCGCATAGCTTTTGCGAGATAGCGATATATATAGGAAGAAAAAGGAGTTTAAAAACATCGAAAAATAATATAATTGAAATAATATTTCTTTCTTCTGTTTTTTTAACGATAAAACTGAACTTAATGGATATAAAACACAATATTATCTTACTTAATAGAGGAATTTGTCTGTCTGTGCTGTCTGTAGCTGGAAATATAAGCGTCGTACGACCATGAAAATTGATACACAGGTTCTTCAGGGCTCGAATATTTGCACCTCGATGTTATTTTTAAAATTTAAATTATTATTTCACATTATGAATTTTTAAAGCCTAAAATCACGATTTCTCGATATTTTCTCAAGTTTAATTTATTCCTTCTTTGCTGTTGCAGATTCTCATATAATCAAGCAGTTTAGCATACATTTAGTCGCACAGCCGATCGCACGAAACTCATTTATATTTTGGAGATTTCTTAATCTGCGAATTCTAAAGATGTCCTCATATTTTTTTATTTGATATTATATTATATTTAACACACCGATCTGTACCATACATCGACAGATTGACGTCATATTTACGTCGATATCGACAATACAATCTGCGTTATATTAACAAATTGCAGTTGAGTGTATGCAACAAATACGTTTTTATACTCTGAAATTTATTTTGCTCAATGTTTAGCGTATTTTAAAAAGTTTTGATAAAAGTAACTTGTACAATTATTGAATTTATATATTGCTTTTATATGGTGCCTTCTCCATCCTGATGGTTCAACACCAGCATGCGTGGGGAGACAGGTCTCTCGCCGAAATTTGAAGAAATGCCGCACTAATTAAATAACAATTTTCTATTTTCTTTTCTTCAACGCATAACCATTAAGCAGTGCCAAAATTTCCATTTTAACACATAAAGTGTCCAATTATTTCTCTGAACGGAGACTATAGAGAATTGGTTCTTAATAGAGTTCGGATTTTGTGCTGAATGTTCGCTGTTATTGCAATAAACTTTGCTTAATTCTCACGATCAAGAAACGCTCACTCACTTTGCTTACTTGACGATCAAGAAAATAGGTAGTAATGATCTTGTGCCTTAATAATTGCATAATTATGTAATTATCCTTCATCCTTATTCTTGTAATTATCCCTCATCCTCATTCCAGTAATAATCCTTCAACATCATTCCTGTAATTATCCCTCATCCTCATTCCTGCAATTATCCTTCATCGTCATTCCTGTAACTGTCCTTCATCCTCATTACTGTAATTATCCTTCATCCTCAGTCCTATAATATCCTTCATCATTATTCCTGTAATTATCCTTCACCCCCATTGCTGCAATTATCCTTCAACCTCATTCCTGTAATTATCCTTCAACCTCATTCCTGTAATTATCTTTCATCCTCATTTTTGTAACTATCCTTTATCATCATTCCTGTAACTGTCCTTCATCCTCATTACTGTAATTATCCTTCATCCTCAGTCCTATAATATCCTTCAAGCTCATTCCTGTAATTATCCTTCAACCTCATTCCTGTAATTATCCTTCATCCTCATTCCTGTAACTATCCTTCATCATCATTCCTGTAATTATCCTTCATCCTCAGTCCTGTAATTATCCTTCATCATTATTCCTGTACTTATCCTTCACCTTCATTCCTGTAATTATCCTTTATCCTCATTCCTGTAATGTGTGTTCCCTTCACACACGTATTGTTTTGCGGCATTTCTATCATGGACGCCGATGAACACCGTGCTATCCCAGGGGTTTATGGCCGCAAATTCTCCAATGATTGATGTGTGCCAATTTAATTTATAGTATCTTCTATCAATGATATTTTCGCGCTTTTAACATACGCAGTTACATAGCTATCCAACCAAATCAAAAATCCAAACCCAATTCCTATGGATCCGAGGGAAGAGCGTAACACTTCAGCTCGCGAAAAGTATATGAAAAGAATGCATGTGTTTGCGATTTAAAGAAATCTGTTGTTGCGATTTCTTGTCGTAAATTAACAGTGTTTTGTAAAACAAACGGATACTTACTTTTATGGGATAGTGTAAAGGACATGGAGGGTGAGTTTATTAAATTATGAAGGGGTGACGTACCCAAAAAATCTTGGTAAATACAGCCATATACGATTAAGATATTGAAAGTTGTAAGGCTGAAATAATGTTAATTAGTTGCAATGATATGCAAATTAAAACTTTAGAGGCAAAAGCAGGTACTATGCTACGACGAAACACAGGTTAGGCAATAAACTTAAAAGTTGGTCAACAATAATAGGTTACGTAGTGCACTTTGATTGATAGGAGCATATGATGTGATATCCACCTACATACAAAAATTTGATGAAATTCAACGCCAAGAGGAAGTGCTACAGAGAGATATTTCAACAATATTATATGAGGGCGCGGTAGCCCAGTGGTTAGAAGGCGGGAATTGCACTCGGTAGGCCCGGATTCGATTCCCGCCACTGCCAAAACTGCCGCCGTATTCACGCTGAGTACGATCACGTTAAACATGTGGATCCGTAAATCCTTCCGAGAGGTTGGTGGCAGGGGAAGAAGGGTACGGTCCCTGTGAATGACTCCCCCACTGAGTTCCGGGCTAAATTGGGTGGCACTTCCCGGCCGTCCAAAACAGTTACCTTACACCTTTCTAGTAGGTCGGACGGTCTGGGTCTCAACAACAATATTAAGCATATGCTAGAAAATTACTCATCCGCTAGCCAATGTCAAAGAGGGAAGCAGTATAACTCGAAAAGAAGGTACCCCCTCCCCGCCAAAAAAAAATACATGTTCCGATGTGAAATTAAAATATGATCAACAATATGCTATGAGCGCATAAACACCCTGTCTAAAAATTACAATCAACGCGATTAATATATATATATATTTTTAAATAAGTAACTCATATTTAGAACTTATTTTCGTATTTTTACTGCGTAATTTATTACTATTTTTCTAGCAAACTTTTAATGAAGTACAAGAATTTTTTTTCTAAATGCAGAATAATTGGTAAGTTCTTTGAGCGAACACAACGTGATATACAGTTTTTCAAAATTCAACTAAATATTTAATTTAAACGAAAATAATATTTTGATTATTTGTAACTTATTACTTTTTATAATTTTATAACTTACTTCGGAAAGTTACAATCATACAACTATATTAGAACAAGTGGTTTTTTTAAAAATTGATGCACAGTATTCTTCATTTCCAAATCCTGAATCACTTTCACCTTACAACTTCCAAGAGAGTATAAAAACCATATCAACAAGGAGATGAATAAAAAAGAAACTCCAGACACACTTGAAAATTGAATCTCCACTTGTATTTCTACGTTATCCCAGAAAGTGACTAAACTTTTACGAGAACTCCAAAAGTAAGCTTTGAATAAATTCTTCTTACATAACATTAGGGAAAAAAGTTTATCTTATTTTATAGTGATAACATTGAATTCTTTCGAAAAAATAAGCCTTGATATTGATTTTGGGGTTACGTCTTATCAAATTTTAGCTCTCTGAGAAGTCATGGCGAATTTTGCAAAATATAGCAGTCGTTTTCAAATATAACCGTGAAGTATATAAGAAACTCAAAAACACAACAACAAAAACAATCTCCTGAAATAAAATCAAACTGGAAGATGGAGATTTTCCTTACGAAACAAATGAACATTTGACCTCTGAGACAAACTATATACAAAAAATATATCCGTATTCATATCTTCACAATATGCGCAGTATAACAGCAAATTTTGGTCCAAATCGCTACAGCGTTTTTTTGTCCTAATTTTGACATCCCTACAATCCCTAATTTTGACAAAATATTGTGATATAAATGAACTATATACATTTTTCTGATTTTTGTTTTCAGCTTCACATTAAGACAATATATCACCTAAGCTGAGTCAAATCGTTTCAGCGGTTTTGGAGATTGCGATGTGAAAAAGAATTTGACAAAACCTCGTTTTATAACTAAAATATATACATTTTTAGGAATTTTTTCTGCGTTCACACGTACGTGATTTTATAGCAAACTCGCAATCCATATTTAGTAGAAAGCACTTGAAGTAGGTTATGGAGCTTACGAACATCCAACGATCTGATCGACGAACTGACCACCCACAAATCAACTAAAGTCAATTCCCGCATCTAGCGAACCCTCTGATTTATATACAGTGAAAATTTGACTTATGATTAAATCACAATCACCATACAATTCTTAGGCTATATCGGTTAAAGTAAAAAGATTGCTTAAAACATGTCTATAAATAAAATTGTCGTGCTACCAATAAGTTCAATAAATGCACTGTAAAAATAATTTTATTATTTCTAAGGATTGTATTAAATAAAAAATCTGATGTGGGTAGCACATGACTTTCCCTGCAGACTTATATCCACGTTCTCTTTATTTTAATTAAATTTATTTCACTTTTAATTCAATTTCTGTTCTCATTTGGTAACTGGACATATTTTCAAAGGTGGCGTAGAGAAAATACGAAAAACAAAAATATCTCGAAAACGGCTAGTCCTAGTGTAATGGGATTGATCTTACTCTTGTTTTCGTTAAAAATTACGTATGAAGCAAACATTTAATGTTTATATTTGATCATACGTAGTTTTTTATTTTAGATTTGGCAATTTTTACGAGCCACTTTGCAAAAAAAGGCAGGTTATTTTTTCCCGAATCGTACCAGAATCTAATCAGCACCAGGATGACCCACAAGTGACTTATCTACCGAATTTTGTGAAATTCGGTTCATTAGTTTTTCAGCGAGAGTGGATACAGGTTTTTGAGGGCCATTTCGCAAAAAAAGGCGGGTTCTTTTATCCAGAATCGAACCCAAAACTAATCAGCACCAGATTCGCCCACAAGTGACTTACCAACCAAATTTTATGAAATTCGGTCAATTAGTTTTTTAGTTAGAATGGATACAAAATCTACACAGACAGGCAGGCACATAGACAGACACATAGACATACAGACACACACAGACGTCACGCTAAAAATGCTTTTATCGTATTCTAGTGGTCCCGAAACGCGTAAATCCGTCGAAAACTCGAGTTGCGATTTTCGGCATGATTCCAATACTTTCCCTATACATTACCATGTATTGCAGGGAAAATAATAAAAAAAATATTTTCCAAATGTATATTCATTGACTCTAAAATGAATTATTACTACCTTTCAGTTAACGTAGGTATTTCGCTGCAGAAGCAAAGGTGAGTTTTATGAGGACATACCCATATTATACACTACTCAAATTTCTGGAGAACATACTTTCTGACCACTCAAAAATGCACTGTAAAAATAATTTTATTATTTCTAAGGATTGTATTAAATAAAAAATCTGATGTGGGTAGCACATGACTTTCCCTGCAGACTTATATCCACGTTCTCTTTATTTTAATTAAATTTATTTCACTTTTAATTCAATTTCTGTTCTCATTTGGTAACTGGACATATTTTCAAAGGTGGCGTAGAGAAAATACGAAAAACAAAAATATCTCGAAAACGGCTAGTCCTAGTGTAATGGGATTGATCTTACTCTTGTTTTCGTTAAAAATTACGTATGAAGCAAACATTTAATGTTTATATTTGATCATACGTAGTTTTTTATTTTAGATTTGGCAATTTTTACGAGCCATTTTGCAAAAAAAGGCAGGTTATTTTTTCCCGAATCGTACCAGAATCTAATCAGCACCAGGATGACCCACAAGTGACTTATCTACCGAATTTTGTGAAATTCGGTTCATTAGTTTTTCAGCGAGAGTGGATACAGGTTTTTGAGGGCCATTTCGCAAAAAAAGGCGGGTTCTTTTATCCAGAATCGAACCCAAAACTAATCAGCACCAGATTCGCCCACAAGTGACTTACCAACCAAATTTTATGAAATTCGGTCAATTAGTTTTTTAGTTAGAATGGATACAAAATCTACACAGACAGGCAGGCACATAGACAGACACATAGACATACAGACACACACAGACGTCACGCTAAAAATGCTTTTATCGTATTCTAGTGGTCCCGAAACGCGTAAATCCGTCGAAAACTCGAGTTGCGATTTTCGGCATGATTCCAATACTTTCCCTATACATTACCATGTATTGCAGGGAAAATAATAAAAAAAATATTTTCCAAATGTATATTCATTGACTCTAAAATGAATTATTACTACCTTTCAGTTAACGTAGGTATTTCGCTGCAGAAGCAAAGGTGAGTTTTATGAGGACATACCCATATTATACACTACTCAAATTTCTGGAGAACATACTTTCTGACCACTCAAAAATCTGCTTTCTGAAACAGACGCTTCTTCACCACTCGAAATTCTGCTTACTGAAACAGATTCTTCTTCACCACTCGAGAATCTACTTTCTGAAACAGGTTCTTCTTCACCACTCGAGAATCTGCTTTCTGAAAGAGATTCTTCTTCACCACTCGAGAATCTGCTTTCTGAAACAGATTCTTCTTCACCACTCGAGAATCTACTTTCTGGAGCATTAGTTACATAATATATCCATTATACGATTTATAGCAACACTAAGTATCAAGACATGTAATCCAACAGCATTCAATACACAGCCTATCTGAGTGGTATGTAGCATAAACGTCCCCAATCAGGAAAAATCTAGTTTATTCTAAATTCCCGCCTTGCGAATTTTGAAGGGAAAATAAGTCCAATGTTCTAAAAATACAGCAAGTCGAATTGAAAACCTTTATGACACACAACATCATGCATTTTGCGATAAAAAAAAATATCTTTTAAACCTTTAAAAAATTGCGTGACCCAAAACACATCACAACAAAAGTTTTCATTTGCAAACTTTATGAAAAGAATGTTTTTTTCATTTCCAAATATTGAATAGCTTTTGCCTTATGATACCGGAGAGAACGAAACTGCTGAAGAAGGTAGATAAAGAACTTCAGAAATACTTCAAAATAGAATCCTGACTTCTTATTCCACATTTTTCTCAAAAGAACTCAATTTTTACGGAAATTCTAAAAGTAATCTTTGGATAAATTATTTTTATATACTACTCGAATAAAATTTCACATAAACTTTTATTTTATAGACGCGATATTGAATTCCTTAGAGTAAGTTTAGAAATTTCTTTAGGGAGATCTGTAAAATGAGGCAATTATATGGAATTACCAGGAAAAATTACTCAGCGTTGTCTGGAGCCCAACTAACCACCTACTATTCAAATAATAAAGATACAGGTAACACTAATTAATTTCCAAATCGTCTGTTTGTACAAAAATCCTTCCTGCTCTTCGTTTTCTCCATGCGCAACCATGGCAATTATACAGCGCAAGTGCAATGTGCTCCTTGAATGCGCCCTAAATAGGCTCCTTTGATACGCCATAAATAAAATCATTTAACAGATCCTAAATAAGCTTGCTACAAACAAATAAAAACTATTAAAATCTCAAAAAAGAAAATTTCCCTTTACATAAGAAGTAACCCCCCGAAGACCAGTGAAATTGTGTTGTTATTATTAGCGAAATAATCTATTTTTGCAATCTATAAATCCGGCTTTTGTTTGTGTGGCAATACGAATTTATATAAGAGTTAAGTTTTAAGATATTATATTAATATTAATTGTAAATTGTTTCTTAATCATTGAAAACATGGCCGTTGATCTCATAACGTGGAATTAACATTTAAGTCGTACATCGCTCGTTGTTGTGCCGCAATAACCCTCCAATTATTTTTACCTTTTGTGTAAGTCCTGAAAAGAATTATTAATTAATATTAAAAAGATTAGACTATTTAAAACTTAAACAATATCATTTATTAACAACATCAATTTATCGAAAGCACTACTTTTCAACAATATCAACTTTCAAATATTATCAATTTGCATTTAATATTTTAGCTAGGGGAGATACGACCAGCAATATTAGATTTCGATAATTTCTATGACCTGTGGAAATGAGCATATACCTTACAGTTTAATCTTCGGCTCATCACGCTGAGGCTTGCATCCGTCTTCTTGCTGACCGTACGGCCACAACTCTTTCGTGTGTGGCTTGCATCTCGTACTTATAGTCAACTGCAAAACCTGCTGCAACAACACCTCGAATGAAACTTCTTTCAACAACACATTTCGTGTCAGACTTACTTCTGCAACATTTCGTATCCAAGTTACTTCTGCAACATTTTGTATATGAGTTTCTCTTACCACATTTCGTATCCAAGTTACTTCTGCCACATTTTGTATCCGAGTGACTTGTAGTTCCTTCGGCGGGGGGGGGGGGGGAGGTAGCTCCGCCCTTCTTCTCCCTGGTGCTCATTGGTTCTTCTGAACCCAATGGCATCACTTGACATTTATCAAGGCCCCTCTCAGCCCCTTTGACCTGGGACACCCAAATTTATAGTATTTGACCTAAAAGTTCACGTTGTTGTAAACACCGGCGCCAGCCAGACTCGAGCTTTGTTAGCCGTTCTATACATCATAAATATTGCAATAAAAATGTCTCATGTGAGGACATATTCTGGCCTCACATATCTCCCCACAGACAGAAAAAAAAAGAAGCAAAAAAAAAATTTTAAACTATTAGAGTTCGAAACCAAAGTTCGATGCACTTGAAACTCTGTAATTGGCATTTTTCTCTTTCTTTTGGACAACGTCCGTCCAGAAAAAGTTCAACAGTCTTGCTGTAACAGAAAAGTTTTTTGCACACATAATATACACAAAATAAACATAAGTTACGTACTCATGAACTTTACCAGGTCCAGTTTTCAATTGAAGCTAAATTAAATTTTGAGTAGTTAAAAAGATTTTTAAACATATGCACATTCACTTTGAAATGTTACACACTACTATCTACTTTTATATTTTTAACATCATTACACATTTTTTTTTTGTACAAATTACACATTATTAATTTTTTAATACAATTCTTACATATTTCATCAAACATTTTTTTTTATAATTGATAACTTTATCACATATATAACATTTTTGCTGAACCCTGATACTGGTACACTTATTATACAATCACATATATTTTTCTTTTTTTTACATCAGCCATTGAAAAAATTATATACTTTTAACAGAATTCTTGTAAATCCCCTTGCATTTGCATATGGGGTGACATCTTCCCTTTAAAAAAAATTTTCTTTCTTGTATGTAAACAAACCATTGTATGTAAACAACGCTTTGTATGTAAACAAACCAACAACCCCTGATTTGTCACAGGTACTGATTGATGTCTTCAACAAGATCATTAGAAGAAACCCTTCTATAAGACCCCTTTTTACCCAAGCTTCGCTACCGGAAATGCGTACCGGAAATGTTCAAATCCCCTTTTCGAACTTCGGAACAGTGACCAGTCTGCAAAAGAGACCCTCGACAAAGATTCCTATTTATTTAATCGTTTTTTCAACAGCGATTAGCAGCCTGAATTTCCTCAACTCAACTCTTCCCAAATGACAAAGCAAAGTTGAAATGGACAACGTGCGGCGCGGATTTTCGTCTCACTGAAGATGACAACTGCAATGGCGCTCTTCAAAAGCTTGTAACCAAGTATTGTAAAACTTTCATTCATCCACTCGACGTGTTCTATAAACGTCGACTTATTCTTTTTAAATATAAACTTCCTCATCAATTTAATTATATTATTTATTCCAATCTGCTAATGAACCATGTATACTTGCATGCTGCAGATGGGCTTGAACATTATTTGCCTTTTATAACTCTCTCTTTTTTTTTTTTTTAAACTCAACACAGCTTAAAAAGTTCCTTATTTAAATATTATTCATTAGGTTCCTTTGAGGTGGCTTGTATTAATATCAAAATCATCTTAATGGTACCTTCTATTACAGCATGTATACCCTTTTTATACTGACTCCATGTAAAATTTAACATTATTTTATTGTATTATTTATTATTTAAATTTTACCTTTCCATTTGATGTTGAGATTCTCTCTTATTTAATTTTGTTTTCTCTATATCTTCCATATGACTTTGAAATTTTAAAAAAACAAATTTGAAAAGTTTTTTTTTTTTTTTTGAAATTTAAAATTTTTTTAAATTTTGAAATTTAATTTTAAAGTTTTTGATAAAGTTTGTTTAAATTTTATTTATTTTAACTCCTTGCTTAATGCTTTCAGAACTTTTATATTTTATATAAAATTATTTCATATTTTTAAACACACTCAAGACTTTATTTTCTTGTCTAAAAAACCCTTTATTTACCTAATTGAAAATTTTGATATTATATTTTTAACAATTGAAATCCTTTCCATTTATTTATTTATCTATTTAACATCTTATGAATTGAAATCCTTTTTATTTACTTATCCTTTTTGAACGCGGATTTATTTACTCACCGTATCTACCAAATTTATCGTATTTATGTATTTATTTTATTTTAATCCTTATGACTTTGAATTCCTGACATTTATAACCATTTATCACGCTTGATTGTTTATCATTCTATATCACACATTATTATCTATTTATTACTTATTTTGACATCTTAGTACCTGCAGCTAACCCCTTTATCGCCGTAATACATATTATCATTTATGTATTTACATATATGACATTTATTTCATCCTAATTTATTTTATTTCTTTAATAAAATTTCTCAACACCTTATTCAGATTATATTTTTCACACAATTTAATATTTACGAATACCTAAACACCATTTATGTGACATTAATAACAGAGTATTTGTTTACAAACACTTTTCAAATGCTACAGTATCTCATCGATAACTTTAATATTTCATTTACATTCCCCACTGACATCTGAGTGCCCTATTATTTTACATATTTATTTATTCATTACATATTTATTTATATTCATTATATATGTATCTCACATTTATTTATTATCGTACAATTTTCCTCAACAATACCTACATTTTATTTTCATATCCATAATTTATTTACATTTTATTTTCATATCCATAATTTATTTATACACACATGATTATCGTAACCTTTCCTTACGTTGTAAATAAACAACAAAAATGCTTTATTTCGCACTCAAAATTCTTCACTTATTTTTTTTTTAAACCCTTTTTTAACACCTTCTGTGAAATTATTCATTTATTCACTAAACAAAATTTTAACTAATTTTATTTGCATTTATCTTTTCACTTTAGGATTAATTTAGTTACTTAAATTGCCTATACAATTTATATATTTATGAAAAATTTATTCATGTAAACAAAATTTTAACTAAATTTAATTCATTTATCCTATCACTTTAGGATTAATTTAGTTATTTAAATTGCTTGTACAATTTATATATTCATGACAAATTTATTTACGAAAACAAGATTTTAACTAAATTTAATTCATTTATCCTATCACTTTAGGATTAATTTAGTTACTTAAATTGCCTAAACAATTTATATTCTTCCTCAAACATTTATTTACCTAATCATTTTCAATGCATTTTTCACATTTGAACATTCCTACACGAGATATCGTGTCCTAGATTGCTTTATTGCAACGGGTATTTTTCAGCTATTTATACTGTTCATAAATTAACATTTTAAATTCAAATTGATTTAAAATTTTCAATTATTTATGCCTTTGTTTACTTTTTGACATAAGATTTATACTATCTATGACTAATCTTTAACATTCTCACTTTCAGCTCATTACTTGTTTTTTCACTTTACTTAAACCTGTCATTCAATTTTAAAGCCTCAAGACTCTTCCCTCCGAAGATTTAAGATTTTTGATTGCCTTTGAAAACAACCTGAAGACAAAATGAAGTGAAAGGACTTGCCTTCCACCCTATCTTGTGCTGACAATGAAGTATTTGACTGGACTGCCTGCACAACATTGCCCTTGCCTGGATTTGTTTACAGACCTTACATCTACCCACTTAGGTAACATATTTTGATTTTACCTTTCATTTTTGTAGATTTATTTGCATAAATTACTCTCTGCATAATCTTCTTATCACATGTCGTATTTTGACTTAACATTATATTGTGATATAATATTATTTTTGAACAAGAACCATTTGTACACTCATTATCAATTTTTGTAAAATTATACCATGTTCATTTTTAAACCATTCCATGATTATTCATCTTTTTCTTAGAAATTCATACCATTTTCATTCTTAAACAATTCTTTCATTATTGCTTTTTTCTTTTAATTCATATCATTATCCATTTTTTCATTTTTAAAATATTTTCAATTCCAGATCATTTTCCTTTAATTCATTTTTGATTTATTATTCTCTTTTTATCTCTCTCTCATTTTACAATTCTTCAGGCACCAATCATCAGCAAAATTTGAATTTTCAAATTTTCTTGATTTCTTGAAACAATTTTGACCAAGCCTTCTCTCCCTTTGTTCGTGAATGTTTTCAATTTCATTTGCGCTATAAATATGTATTTCATTTAGTAACTTTAATTTCTGTCTAACATACTTTTTATATTTGCTTTGACTTTCAATTATTTCTGAATCTACTTTTAGAATATCATTACCTTCATTATCATTGTGATTAACATCTCTTATTATTTTATTATTTTCATTTTGAACATTTTTACAACCATTTGAATTTTGTATTTGTTGAAAATTATTATTTTCATCAATCAAATCATCCATTATTTTATTTTCAAGTGAATTTTGCTTATCATTATCATGATTTTTGTTTACATTTTCTTGAAAATTTACATTTTGACTTTTATTTTCCAAAACATCCCTTATTTTAATTTCAAGTAATTTTTGAGTATTTGCATTATCATGACTTTGACTTCCATTTTGTATTTCTTGATAATTAAGAATTTCATTCTGTTTTTCTTGAAAATTAACAATTTGAGTATTTTTATCATTATGATTTTGATTTTGACTTTGCATTTCTTCAAACCTTTTACTTTCATTTGCATTATGTACCCTTTGAATTTTAACATTTTCATTTTGCATAATTTCATGATTAACATTTTCAAAATTTTTATCACCTTTTTGATTTTGCATAATTTTGATATCCGTATTTTCGCTTCTCTGCTGAATATTTTTATTCATATTTTGAACATTTTCAATATGTACACTTTGTACAGTATAACATTTTTTTGATTGAATCTCAATTATTTCACCGTTACCGTTATATTTATTTTCACTTTGTAACTTTTGTGCTATATGACATTTTTGGGGGCGAATATCATCGATTTCACTGTCCATATCATATTTTTCCATCAATTCTTCCTCACTTTGTACATTTTGTTCGATATAACATTGGGTAGCGTGGATTTTAATTGGTTCATCTTTCATGTTATATTTATTTCTAATGGTCAATATATTTGCTTTTCCAATTTCAATTATTCGAAACGGTCCTTGAAATCTATCTTGAAACATATTTGGTTTATTTTCCTCTTTCAAAAATACGGTATCTCCGATTTGCATTTCTTCATTAGTAATTGTTTTGAAATTTTTAATCACTCCTACTCGCATATTTTGATTTAACGTAATTTTAACCTTCTTTTGATTACTAATTACAATATGAATTTTGTTATTTTTTATTTCAGTTCGAATTGCACCAAATGGAAAGAGTAATTTTGCGTGTTTTGTGGGGATAAAGATACCCTCCTTATCCGGAATTTCCTGACTTATGTCGAATTCTTCTGCAATCAACTGACCTTGTTGCAAAGCTATCCTGCGTGTGAGCGTGACATAGACTTCGTCGTCAAGATTTGACTCTTCATTACCACATTTTTTTTAGCAAACTCACTAACCTTTCCATTTTTAGGAAAATTGGCCTCATCGACCTGTGCAATTTTTTTACTGTCATAATACTCATTTTTATTATTTCCATTAAATTCAAATATGCTTTTAACTTCATCATGTGTGACAATTGGATTTTTCGACTTCGTAACAATTTTAAAATTATTTTCTGTATCAATATTCTTATTATTTTCATTATTTGAACAAGTATAGTCATTAACATGACTACCTTTAATATTTTGTGAATCAATTTGCGAAACTTTACAACTAGTTTCCTTAATTTTATCAAACTTTTTATTCTCGATCTGAGTCGATTTTGAGTTAACTTCATTTTTGTGCTCATCATTTAAATTTATTTTTGCCTTGTACGCCTCATTTTCATTTTTATTAATTTCTTTAACTCCTGTATTTTCCTTAATTTTCTTTTTATTGATATTTGCCTCACTTTTTAGACTTTTGACAAAATTGGCATCGAAGCGGACCCATCCGGGCCGTGCCAACGACTCTACAATAGAATCAAGAATCACATCTCTCGAACAAGGAACATGGGTGAATTTTTGCATGCTTTCAATACTATTTATATTTTTATTGTTATTTTGACTTTCATTTTCATTATATTGCTTTGATTTAACTTTGGGACCTGGGCTTCGCGTGCGAACCTCCCTTTTATCATTTTGCATTTCATTTGCGTTTCATTAAAAATCAATACCTCATTTCGCGTTTGCAATTTTTCTTCTTTCGATTGGGACTTTGGTCTATTTATTAAATTTTGACTTGGCCAAAGCCCCTCGCTCAGTTTAAAGACCCGCGATTTTGACTGCTTTCTTTCGCAAAAGTTTGGGTATTTGACCGACTATCCTTTCGTTCTCTGAATCCGCTATTTTGAGTGTTAGGAAAACCATTTCTTTGCCCATTTCTTATATTTTGACTCCCATATTTATTTTCCCCATAATAATTTTGTCCGTTTTGATTATGCCAACACGTAGAAAAATAATGACCTCCTTTCCCGCATCCTATGCAATATACATTTCCATTTTGTGATTTTTCCTGTATTCCCCGTTGATTACCATTAACTTTTCTAGCATTATTCTCCTTGCGATACACTGCATTGATTTCCGAACGGTCACACTCCTCCTCCATAATTTTCTCCAAATTTTCTGCGAATTCAACTGCTTTGTCAAAATTAGTAATATTTATTTTTTTAATTTCAAATGCAATATCTCCTCTTAAAGTTTCTAAAAATTTAACTAACATTATATTATTTTTAATTTCACACATTTCATTAGTTGAGTTATTTCCTACAAAATCATTTGTTGCATTAGAAATATTTAACGCTAGCTCAGCAACTTTCATGCCTGGCGTCATTTTAATTTTATTTAAATTTATTTGCTTTTGAAGCATAGTAACAGATGCCTTAAATTGTTTAATCAAAATTTGTTTAACTTCTCCCATGTTGTTTGCATTCTGCAATTCCCTTTTTTTGTCAAAAATTCAAACGCTTTTTCCTTCAATCCAGTTTTTAAAATTATAACTTTATTCTCTTCTGACCACTCGGCCATACCTGCGATATTTTCGAACTGTGTAAAAAAAAATTCAATGTCCTCATTATCTTTTCCATTAAACAGAGGTAACAGATTTATTAAATTAAAGTTTTCCATTCTTGTCCTCTGATTTTCACTTCTTTCTATTTGTGACCTATCGGGAGACATTTGACGTCTCGAATTTAACTTTTAGGCATTTAACACAAAATTATCCCTTCCAAAATTTTCTAACTTAATCTAAGCACATGAATACACTTAAAAAAATACTGCACATAAAATACTTCATGCAAAAAAATATTCTTAACTAATCATAAATTTTTCACACAATATTTTCAATTATAATATATTCAAAAGATTTTTTCATTTTCAAAGTGATTGTGCATATTTGTTTTTAACAATGCAAAATATCTGGTCAACATATGCTCCTCCAAAATTTTCATTAATTTCATTATTTAAATTATTTTTATTCACCTCAGTATTATTCATTAAAATTTTCCTTTAAATTTATGACTTACACAAAAGCGTCACGGTAACCAAATGTGGGACGTGGAAAAAGTTATATAAACATTATTTTTTATAATTAAAAGTGCGTTGACATGGCCGTTAAAACACATTAGTGGAATTAACATTTAAGTCGTACATCGCTCGTTGTTGTGCCGCAATAACCATCCAATTATTTTTACCTTTTGTGTAAGTACTGAAAAGAATTATTAATTAATATTAAAAAGATTAGACTATTTAAAACTTAAACAATATCATTTATTAACAACATCAATTTATCGAAAGCACTACTTTTCAACAATATCAACTTTCAAATATTGTCAATTAGCATTTAATATTTTAGCTAGGGGAGATACGACCAGCAATATTAGATTTCGATAATTTCTATGACCTGTGGAAATGAGCATATACCTTACAGTTTAATCTTCGGCTCATCACGCTGAGGCTTGCATCCGTCTTCTTGCTGACCGTACGGCCACAACTTTTTCGTGTGTGGCTTGCATCTCGTACTTATAGTCAACTGCAAAACCTGCTGCAACAACACCTCGAATGAAACTTCTTTCAACAACACATTTCGTGTCAGACTTACTTCTGCAACATTTCGTATCCAAGTTACTTCTGCAACATTTTGTATATGAGTTTCTCTTACCACATTTCGTATCCAAGTTACTTCTGCCACATTTTGTATCCGAGTGACTTGTAGTTCCTTCGGCGGGGGGGGGGGGAGGTAGCTCCGCCCTTCTTCTCCCTGGTGCTCATTGGTTCTTCTGAACCCAATGGCATCACTTGACATTTATCAAGGCCCCTCTCAGCCCCTTTGCCCTGGGACACCCAAATTTATGGTATTTGACCTAAAAGTTCACGTTGTTGTAAACACCGGCGCCAGCCATACTCGAGCTTTGTTAGCCGTTCTATGCATCATAAATATTGCAATAAAAATGCCTCATATGAGGACATATTCTGGCCTCACAGTTTGTTCAAATTCTCGGCAATTTTGCGTGCTTATTACGATTTTTCGTTCTGCTGTTTTAAAAGTCTGGTCCGGGTCGGTACCTTGGCGCGATATGGGGGGGGGGCTCCCCTCACTAGGAGGGGCGAAATCCGACTCATCGACTGAGACTAGTCGTCACACCATTAGTGCTCACGGTCTTCCACACGAACATCTGTGATTAGAATAGTAAGCTTGGACCACAGTTGCCCTATTGTAGAGAGCTACATATTGTACACCTAGAAACGATAATTATGGGTGACTAAGAGGATATTGAATATCCACAATTAGATTCACATATTGCTGAGACCATCACGGACTACTCTAGCTATTTCAAAGAAGCTTTGGATTGTCAAGAAAGGGCCGTCCATGCTATGATGTCTGGAATAGTAAATACTGGACCACACCAGAAAGTTAGAGAGGAATTGAAGAATTTGCTGACAATAATTGTTAACCAGCAAAAATTGATAGCAACTACCACGTGTAATTTAGATAGTGTTGAGGCCAAACCTACCTATGCCAAACTTGCTGCTAGGGATGACATCAGAAAACCAATAGATCAGAAGATTGGAGAACAATCCAGTAGTCGAAAGAGGACTACACATGTAATAGCTATTTAACCAAATATAGAACAGAGATCGGATATAACCAAGCGAGAGATCCAAAGGTTAGTAGACCCTCAAAAACTAAGGGTAAGCGTTAAAGCCGTGAGAAAGATCAAGAAAGAGCGGATAATTGTGGAAATCACTTAATCTAGTGAATTAGGTACTTTGATACAGATTCAAACAACCTTCCGCGACAACCATTTGGTTTATGGCGACTACAAGGGGAAGAAGCAAGATGCAAAATCCACTTCCGGCAAAGCCGCAGCCGAGGGCCACGTTCTCGACGGGGTCATTCACCGGGCAGGGTCCCGAAGAACACCCGATAAATCCGACCCCAGCCACCGTCCGGACCTTGTTCAGACCATGAATAGACGCAGTCCAGTAGTCAAGTACACCCGGAAGAGTCGAGGCCTGATAGACTCGCTGGTTCGAAGGACAGTTCATCGTCTACCAAGTAACCCGATTAATATGGCCCCAGAGTCGAAGGATCAAGGCTACAGAGCCAACATCCGTAAACACCATCTCAAGGTGGTCCGCCCTGGGGGGATAAATACTTTGATTCAGAAATTTTATACTCAAACGGAACTTAAAAGTGGGTTTAAAATTGAAAACCCTTGGAAAAAAGCTGCCCCAATAATCATATATGGACCAGAGGCAATAGAGGGGAAAACTGGATTATCTCAGCAGATCCAGTAACTTTTAGAAAGCTTGTGGTTAGGGAAAAGTTGAACCTAGGCTGGAGCAGGCTGGACTGTAAAGAATATATCAGATCCCACATCTGCTATAAATATTAGAGATACGGACATATTAGCAAATATTGTCCTAATCCTGAAGTTCAGATACATTGTGGAAGCAAAGCACACAGATCAAATCTATGTAACAATAACAAGTCTTAGTCATAATTGCTTGAGTCACAATACTAAGTACAGCACAGGGTATAAGATCGATTGCAACTGCAACGATCATAATTGTGAAATTTACAAAAGAGAAATCGCATTTGTCTCTACAAAAATTGACTATGGCAACAATGAATAGCGTTGGATTCATTGAGATCAATTTCATTCATTGAGATGAATTTTAGCCTTGCACAGTAAATGATTGCTAACAATAAGGATATTGCGTTAACTAATGAAGGAATTTTAACGAAGGAATTGTGGAATTTCCAAACAATTATGAGATTATTTATTTGGAAGGTTTCCTTAGAGCAGGAATCATTATAGCAAGTAAATTACATTACTCTATTTTAATCAAATCTAGAGATATAGTTGCTATCATCATTAGCTTTGCTAATGAAGAAATAATCTTAGTAGCAGCCTATTGTCCGCCTTCGGAGAACATACACAGTGTTATTAATATGCTGGATGGACTCATTGGTAGTCATTACCACAGGACTATGGCTATTTGTGGCGACTTCAATGCTAAGTCGACCATCTGGAGTTCAAGGGTAATGGATGCCAGAGGGAATAGAAAGATTAAGTTCATAAATAAATTCGATATAATGATCCTAATAGCCTTCCCACCTACTCCAGTACACTGAGGGAAAGCTGGATCGACCTGTGCTTAGTACGGACTATGGAAGGTGATAGAATTAGGAATTGAAACATAGCAGATACCACAACTACCAGCGACCACAATTATATGGTATTTGATATTACCAATTTGCAAGTAAATAATAGTGCCAGAAATAGATGGAAAATGAGCAATCTGAATTGGATTGATGCCAAGGTAGCTATCCATGAACTAGTATCGGAGCTAAGTTCCGACTGGAATGGTAGCATAGATAGCAATAATTATGTAGAAGTTATTGAGAATAGATTGATTGAAATATGTTGGAACCATAGAAGAAAGGTCGCCAGAGCTAAATCTAAAAATGCAGTATTGTGGAATTCCAAACTAAGTACCATTCGAAGTGAGGTAAGAGAGCTGAGAAGAAAATATCAAAAAGTCCAGACCAAGAGGAAAGAGATAGGAAAATACTTATATATAAAAGGGAACAAGCAATTTATAAAAAATTTATTCTCCAAACGAAACGAAACAGTTTTAAAAAGTATTTGGATAGAGTTCTGGTGAGCAATGCCTTTGGCCCATCTTATGAGATTGCTAAAGGCACCAGCAAACATAATAAAATTAACAATTGTGCAAAGAAAATTGATGACACCCTAATAGACTCCTACACACAAACCTTGGAGATTATCTTGATGCATCATTTTCCTAATATAACGGACGAAAACGTTGGTTCGGAGGAGTATCGTCAAACAGATTTTAACTGATTTACTGTATACAAAGTGGAAAAAGTTCTTAAAGAAATGAACCCTAATAAAGCTCCTGGATTCAATGGGTTAACTCTAGAAATAATTTTAGAACTATTTTAGGCTGATAAAGAGTGAATTTTAAAGCCTTTTAATTATTGTTTGAAAAAAAGGCATCTTCCCAACTTTATGGAAGGAAGCCAGGGTAGTGTTAATACATAGGGATGGGAAGGACTCACAATCTGTGACATCATATAGATCAATTTGTCTTTTGCCAGTGTTTGGCAAGATTGTCGACAAATTGATCACAAGACATATAGTATTCCATCTGGAATCTAATCATTTAATATCTGATAATCGATTTGGTTTTACAAGAGGCATTACTTCCTTGGATACCCTGAAAAGCATTCTAGAGTTTATGGACCGTTAAATGAGCAATCGAAGACTCTGTGGGGATCATTTCACTTGATATTAAAAGCGCATTTAATAGCGTAAGATAGAACGATTCTATTAAATTATTAAAACATTATAGAGTGCTAATAAGCATTATCATGTTTGTACAAGACTTTCTTAGAAATCGCAAGATGCACGTAGAAGGAAAGAATACTTTCATAAATTATAATGTTGGCATACCACAAGGGTCAAGTTCAGGATCTAAACTTTGGCTATTAGTAGTAAATAAGATTTTAGAGACAGAATTTGGTATTGAAAATTTTAAAATACAAGCCTTCGCTGATGATATCATCACGATGGAAGGAGTTACTGCTTCCTATCGACTACATATTATTGGCACAAATATCATTAACAGCATTGAAAATTGGGCTAATGAATATAGCTTGACCATTAGCTATGAAAAACATGCTTTATTATGATCCAAGTAAGGAAAAATATCATGAATATACATACCCTCCATCAAATTGGGTGGAAGGAGAATTGAATAATTCAAAGCCGTAAAATACCTAGAGGTTCTAATTGGTGTAAATCTTACGTCTATACCACACTTAACACAAGTGAAAGATAATGTGGGCAATTTCCATTATGGATTGTCCAGATTCACCAGAGCCATTTGGGGCCTGGGAACCCAAGTCAGGAAAAGAATATATAACGGAGCTACGGAGAAGCTAATTAGCCATGGCTCACCAATCTGATTTAAAAATCAAGCCAGGATGAGAACCCAACTAAATAGTATCCAAAGAATAGCATTGATAGCTATAACGAAAAGCTACAGAACAATTGCCACAGAAGTAGTACAAGTACTCGCTGGATGTTCTCCATTGGACATAAAATTAAAGCATGAGAACTACTCGCGGAACTTAAATACTCCACGTTTTGTGCCATTATGTGACCTTTTCCAGGTCACACCCACTGATAATATTACCGGTGAAGGCGATCGGTTCGAGTTCCAGCAGCTAATACTCTGTTACAAAAAACACTATGATAGAAGTTTTGTACTGAAATCGCTGGATAAAGCTCTTCCAGACGAAAGAAATTCGAAAACGGCGATAGATAGAATTCACATTTTTACTTTCACTGCAATACATGGTAATGTATAGGAAAAGTATTTGAATCATACCATAAATCGCAACACGAGTTTTCGACCAATTTACACGTTTCGAGACTTCTAGAATACGAAAAAATCTGAATTGGGCAGCACATGACTTTCCCTGCAGACTTATATTCACGTTCTCTTAATTTTAATTAAATTTAATTCACTTTTAATGCATTTTTCGATCTCATTTGATAACTGGACTTATTTTCAAAGATGGCGTAGAGAAAATACGAAAAATCTAAAATATCTCAAGAACGGCTAGTCCTAGTGTAATGGGGTTGGTCTTATTCTTTTCTACGTTAAAAATTACGTATTAAACGAGCATTTAATGGATATATTTGAGCATACGTAGTTCTTTATTTTAAATTTTGGCGAGTTTTGCGGGCCATTTTGCAAAAAAAGGCAAGTTATTTATTTTCGAATCATACCAAAATCTAATCAGCACCAGGGTGACCAATAAACGACTTATCTACCAAATTTTGTGAAATTCGGTCTATTAGATTTTTAGCTAAAGTGGATACAAGCCTTTGCGGGCCATTTCGCAAAAAAAGACGGGTTCTTTAATCCCGAATCTTATAAAAAACTAATCAGCACCAGATTCGCCCACAAGTGACATACCTACCAAATTTTATGAAATTCGGTCAATTAGTTTTTCAGTTAGAGTGGATACAAAATCTGCACAGACAGACGGACAGACACACAGACACACAGACACACACACAGACGTCACGCTAAAAATAGTTTTTTCGTATTCTAGAGGTCTCGAAACGTGTAGATCCGTCGAAAACTCGAGTTCATGATTCCAATACTTTCCCTATACATTACCATGTATTGCAGGGAAAGTAAAAATCTGATGTGGGCAGCACATGACTTTCTCTGCAGACTTATATTAACGTTCTCTTTATTTTCATTAAATTTATTTCACTTTTAGTTTAATTTTCGTTCTCATTCGGTAACCGGACTTATTTTCATAGGTGGCGTAGAGAAAATACGAAAAACTAAAATATCTCGAGAACGGCTAGTACTAGTGTAATGGGGTTGATCTTATTCTTTGCGTCGTTAAAAATTACGTATTAAACGAGCACTTAATGGATATATTTGAGTATACCTAGTTCTTTAGTTTAGATTTTGACGATTTTTGCGGGCCATTTTGCAAAAAAAGGCAGGTTATTTTTTTCCGAATCGTACCAAAATCTAATCAGCACCAGGGTAAACAACAAATGACTCATGTATCGAATTTTGTGAAATTAGGTCGAGTAGTTTTTCAGTTAGAGTGGATACAAGCTTTTGCGGGCCATTTCGCAAAAATCGGCGGGTTCTTTTATTCCAAATCGTACCCAAAACTAATCAGCACCAGACTCGCCCACAAGTGGCTTACCTACCAAATTTTGTGAAATTCGGTAGATTAGCTTTTTAGTTAGAGCGGATACAAAATCTGCACAGACAGACAGACACACAGACACACAGACACACACACAGACGTCACGCTAAAAATGGTTTTTTCGTATTCTAAAGGTCTCGAAACGTGTAGATCCGTCGAAAACTCGAGTTGCGATTTTCGGCATGATTCTGTAAAAGCGTTTTCAATGATTTAAAAGACTCTTCTGCTTTCACATTCAAATGTAGAAACTGAAATAAACACAATTATCAACTAGTGGTAAGTACTTAACTCCAGGACGAATCCGTCTCCCTGATGTGAAGCGAAACTACTCTACAATGGCATGTGATTAATAAATGGCAAAAACAACTCTTTAAATGATGAGATTAACGACATTTGAAAATTAACACAGTTCTTTAATTAAATTGCAGTTAGGTAATTCAAATACAAGCATGACATCAAAATTCACTCTTTACTCGGAACATCTGCGTTCCTATCTTTTCAAATAGATATATATAAATGATGACATGAAAGCAAAGATATATGCTTAGGTTATTACATTAATACTTTAAATTCGTTACATCTATAATGGCTGGTGTCTTAGAACTCTCGAATAATTTTAACCAGTCAAAACTGGAATTTAACAAATTCACCAGCTCTAATATGATAAGTATTTATACTTACAAAACTTCTCTTTACTCTTGGTAGGGCAGTCATCATTAGAAGGTGAGATTTGAAAAACATCTTAAATTTAATTCAATTACCAACACTTTAGCCATTTTTAAATCTTGAAGAGAGAAATTTTAATTGACTGCCCCTACCAAATCCAGTTCCAAATCTGAAGACAAAAAGCCAAGCGCGTCCCTTTACATTTACTGCGCTGACGTCACAACACACATATCCATATCACACGTACAAAACAGAACATTGGAAAATAATCAACAAAACAAAATTAACACTCAACGGTTTTCTTTTTCTCTCTCAGCTGACTGGCGCGCCAGCTCAAGGACACGAGCACTTCACCATTTTGCTCTATTTCCACAGAAAATCGGCTGAGGCATTCTACATTTACATGACATGAAAAAGAGCATTTTAAAACAAAAATATACTTTCACAGATCTCGATACCACAAATATCTTCCCCCCCCCCCCCGGCAAAAAATTTTGCAACCGCAGGGCAGGAAAATTTTCTCCAAGAGAATCCTGTAGAAGCATCACCTCCAGCAGCGCGAATCGCTGAAGTAGCAACTACCGCAGGCAATTTTGCACAAAAATTTTGAGCGTGAGCAATGTACGTACGTCTACACTACCACCCCACTCAAGGAGTCCAGAGACTTGATCAGGGTCCCCGTTGTCCAAGAGTCAAAACATCAAAACATGGCCGAAAGAAAGGACACAATGCTGTCCAAAAACTGCTATAGGATCCTTTCAAAAGAAAACACACAGTTAAAACATATGTAAATACACTGAAATACACATAATATGCTCTTATCAAACTTTCTCAAATTCTTAAAACAAAATACACTTGTAAAATACACTAAAGATTCCTGCTGTGTAACTGTACAGAAAAATATGTTTCCAGAAAGAGTAAAATCAGCGGGGATCTATACGGGTTGCCATCACAAGAAAAGGTGTGTAGAAAATGAAAAAAAAAATATCCCGCTTGCAGGGCTTCTGGGAAAAACTGGATTAATTAAATTGTCTGAGAGAGTATCGACTGTTCACTCTAGGACGCTGCTGGTTTAAAACTCTATTATAAACCACTCTGGTATGACGGTTATCACAATTTGTGTGACTGGAAGAAGAAAGTTGTTTGTTTACACTATTTGGATCCCTGGAAATTGGAGCACTGGAATTTGGAGCACTGGAATTTGGAGCACTGGAAACAGGTTGTTTGTTTGCACTGCTTTGGGAACTGGAAATTGGAGCACTGGAATTTTGCCGCTGGAAAATACTCGAGGTTGATGAAGACACAGTTTGTTTATCACGACCAAGTGCACTATCTTTTGGAAGAGTTTGAAGCTCAACTCTTCTAGGTGGTAGTAATGTAAGTCTGTTGACATGGACTCTCTGCTCGTTCTTCGGATTTAGAACATGTTGTATTATAAAGTTAACTGGAGAGATTTTCTTGATCACCTTAAATGGACCTCTATTATATGAAGAAAGTTTCTTGGACTGGTCGCGTGGTAAATATGGTGTGTAAAGATACACGTGGTCATTTTCTTTAATCACAGGTTGTTTTGCACCTTTATGTTGTTGTTGCATTTGACTCTGTTGTGCTTTATCCAAATTAACTTTAACAATTTCATAAATTTTTTTCAATCTATATTCCAAATCTTGACCATAATCATGGACAGAATCATATTTTGTGCTTTTAAATCCTGTTAAAAGAGTATTTGGTACTGTTAAATCTCTGCCATACATGAGGTATGCAGGAGTTTCTCCAGTTGATGCATGAACAGCATTTCTGTGGGCCAGAAGGGCAAAAGGAACTGAACGATCCCAGTCGTCTTTTTCTTTATATGCAAGATTCTTCAAACTTCTGAGCAAAGATTTATTTGCTCTCTCGCAGAGGCCATCAGATTGGGGATGATAGCTACTGGTACTATGTTTGATGATTCCTAACTTCTTGTATAGGCTCTGAGCAGCTTTTGAAATGAAATTCGACCCTTTGTCAGTAATCAGGTGGTGGGGAATACCGTGAGACGATATGAATTTCTCAAAACATTCCAAAATTCTTTCTGAAGTAATAGATGACAATGGGTAAGCTTCTGCCCATCTTGTGAAGTAGTCTGTTATGACTAAAATATACCTTTTCCCAGAATTTGAAACTGGAAAAGGGCCTATACAATCCATCGCCACTCTTTGGAAGGGAAAATCAGATGTATCAAATTTCTGTACTGGTGCTTTAAAATTTCTGAACCCATGGTTCATGACACAAACATCACAAGAACTGACATAATTCTGTGTTTGAGTGTACATGTCTTGCCAATAATACCTTCTGCTGATACTAGACAAAGTTCTGCGAAAACCACAGTGAGCAAATGCAGGACAGTCATGATGCAACCACAAAATTTCAGATACCAAGGACTGAGGTACTACCAATCTTTCATTAAATTCGTGTTTTTTTTGGGGGGTGCTTGTGAGTGCACCATAATGCATTTTCTTTCTCAAAAAAGGTTAATCTCTGTGGATATGGAGCCACATTTTTTTCTAGGAAATTCTTAATTTTGTTGCATCTGCTATCAGATTTTTGAGCGTTAACTATTCTAATGAACAAAGTTGGTTCCACTGTTAATTGCTCTAAATTTTCACTTTGAACATTTTTTTCATCATTTAGGTTTGTGTTAATTGCATTCACCTGTTGAATTTCTGAACCTTTTGAAGATTTCTGATTTTGTGCATTATTGACTTTCTTTGGTTTTTGGGCATTAGCCGAATTTCTTGTATTTGCAGAATTCTTTGATAATGGATTTTCTTTGTCACCGACACATCTTTATAAGTAGTCAGCCACAACATTCGCCTTTCCTGGCTTATGAATGATCTCATAGTCGAACTGGGAAAGAGAAGCTATCCAACGTGAAAGTCTGGAGGTTGGATCCTTGAATTTGAAAATAAATGAGAGGGAGTGCTGATCACAATAAATTGTGAAGTGAGCTCCAATTAAATAGTGTTTGAAAAAATTTGTTGCCCAGACTACAGCTAAAGCTTCACGCTCAACAACACTGTATCTGGTTTCAGCATCATTTAGCTTCCTGCTGGCATAAGAAATAGGGTGTAAAAAACCATTTTCATCTTGCTGTGAAATATATGCTCCAAGTGCATATTTAGATGCATCTGTGTGCAATATGAATTTCTTTTTAAAATCAGGTAAAATCAAAATTGGTTCTTTCAAAAGTTCTTTCCTCAAGATGTCAAAAGATTCTTGTGCTGCTTCATTCCACTTAAATTTTTCACCTTGTTTTGTTTTTAAAAGTTGTGTGAGGGGTAAAGCAACATCTGCAAAATTCTGCACAAATTTTCTATAAAATCCTGTGAGACCCAGGAACTGCCTCACATTCTTTATGGACTTTGGCGTCTTAAATTTCTGAATGGTTTCTAAATTATGTGGATCAGGCTGCACTTTCCCATCTGAGACCAAAAATCCCAGATATTTAATTGTTCTTCGAAAGAAGTAACACTTTGAAGGTTTCAATTTTAGATGATGTTCTTGCAATTTTAAAAATACTTCTTCCAATTTTTGTATATGTTCTTCAAAGGATTTGGATGCCACAATAATATCATCAATGTAAACGTTCGAAACACCTGCCAAAACCAATGATATCAATCTCTGGAAAGATGCAGGGGCATTTTTGAGCCCAAAAGGAGTGCGACACCACTCAAAATGGCCTTTGTTGGTGGAAAAAGCTGTCTTTTCACAGTCATTCGGGTCCAAACAAAGTTGGTAAAACCCAGAAGTAAGGTCCAGAGTGGAAAAATAAGTTGCTCCAGCCAAATTATCAATGAGTTCACTGATATTTGGTATTGGATATGGTTCGTCAATCATGACTTCATTTAACTGCCTAAAATCACAGACCAAACGATATGACTCATCTGCTTTCTTGACAAAAAGGACAGGCGTATTATAAGGCGAAGTACTGGGCCTAATAATACCCGCACCAAGTAATTCAGTCACTTGTTTATTTAATTCTTCTTGAAGGTGATGAGGCACTCTGTAATTTTTCTTTTTAATTGGTATGTTAGTTCTTAAATTTATTGTATGGAAAATTGTATCACAACCCTCAATTTCTGAAACCGACTTTGCAAAAACTCTACGATGCTTTTTAAGAAGTTCCAATAACTTCCTCTTCTTCTCTCCATATAAGTGACTTAAGTCAAAGTCACCACCCCACGCTTCAAATTTTTCATTATTTTCAATGGGTGTGTGGTCAGTTACTGTATTTACTGGTAATGCTTGTACTTCTTTAATACTTTGCAATTTTGCAATTTTCATTTTCTTGTTCAAATTAATTACATTTTCAGAAGGATTTGCTATTTTCACATACAAATAATCTTTCTGAGGTGTCTTGTACACTGCTCTTGCCACAAAAAATTCTTTTTCTCCCTCAAGCGGTTCAATCAAAATAGTATCATTTTCTTGAAATTTATGATTTACCCTAATTTTTACAAAAGATTCAGTAAGTGGATTAAGCTTATGTTTTTGAAATACAGTTGCTACAATAAATTCATTTTCTTTAATTTCATTAATAATATTGATTCTTTCTTCCTTTTTATTATAAGTATTTTTGTACAAAGGTGGTCCCAAAACTGAGTTATTCGGGCTGGTCAAAAAGTAAGGAATTTCCTTCCCATTTGCATTGTTTACATTTGTGAATGTCTGTCTGTCATGTACTTTTTCATTTCTATTTCCAAAATTCTGATCAAAATTTCTAAATAAACTTCGTCTTTCCAAATAATTATCTTCTTGTAAGCTACACACATTTGCTTGAGAAAATTCCTGACTGGAAAAATTTTCTCTGCTTTTAAATAAAATATTTTGTCCACACATGATCATGTTATTGTTTTCAAAATTAATTACAGCTTTATTT
Source organism: Amaurobius ferox (assembly GCA_951213105.1). NCBI lineage: Eukaryota > Metazoa > Arthropoda > Arachnida > Araneae > Amaurobiidae > Amaurobius > Amaurobius ferox. The sequence continues at coordinate 53,968,779 of OX578138.1, read as the reverse complement.
TCTGTTAAAAAGGAGTTTCCTATAATAGCTTTGTAATTTGATGGTGCAGGAGAATTCAATACCCAGAATTCAAGAATAAAATTTTCGTCCTATATGGTTAATTTAATTGAAATTTTATAATTCACAATTGTATCTCCTCCGTTAAATCCACGCAGTACAGCAGGTTTTCTATGCACTGTATACTGTTTTTTGTCAAATAAATTTAAAATTTCTTCATATGTGATATTTATGCTGGACCCTGTGTCAATTAGCATATTCATGGAATTTCCTGCAAGTTTAGCAGAAATGACTGGTAAGTTTGTTGCATTTTGAGATGCATTCTGTACAATTGTACTGATTTCATAAGTGTTACCAAAATTTCCAAAGTTCTCTCTTGAATTTTGGTTCAAATTTCCAAAATGTACTTGATTGGCTGATCTGTCTTTTCTAAAATTTCTTCCATTAAAATTGTTTTTGTAGCCGAAATTAGTATTATTATTATGATTTCTTCTAAAATTTGGACTTTTGTAAATGTCGAAAGTATTTCCTCTATTGTTGTTGTTTCCCCTAGCTCTTGGTGTAGCCGGAATAAAATTATTTCTTTCACCAGGTTTCCTGTAACTACAAAATCCTCTCTGTTGATTTACTTCTCTCAAGTAGTTATTTCTGCTTTCTTCTCTCTTCGGGGTAACCGGAATTCTTCTTTCAAATTTTCCTCTATTTCTGCTTCCCGGGGATATGTACGTCTTCATATTTGATCGAAAATTTCTTAACTTAGGTGTTCTAGGGGATTTCTGTTTTACGTCATTTTCTTCCCATATTTCTTCTTCGTCTTCCCAATTTTCTTCCTGTCTGTCCCTTTTTTCTAGTTCGCTCTTAAATTCTTCGATCTGTTTACTCTGAATTTCAAGTAGTTTTTCTAATTTTGTTATTTTCTCTTCTCCTGAATTTTTCTTTTCAACCGAATTTACTTCTAGATGTTCTTCATTTTCGTTTTTACACTGCTCTTCAAGCACCGCTAACTCTTTAGCTGATTCAAATGTTTTCGGATTCTGCGCTAGGACTAATCTTCTAAAATCAGGATTTAATCCCCTTATAAATGCATTTTTCAAAAGCGCTTTTCTTATGGAGTAATTATTGTTTTTTTCTAACTCTTCAGGTACCGCCACGTACGAAGCTGATTCAATTCGAACAGCGAACTGCCGCACTGTTTCTCCCGATTTCTGTCTTATGTTAACCAGTTCCGCGATACGCTTTGCCATATCTTCTTTATTTTGAAAATTTTCCCTAAGAGCCGAAACTAATTCATCATAATTCTTCGAATTCTTTAAATTCGGAATGCCGTTTACTAGCCGACTCGCTGGACCTGACAGTTTCATTTTCAAACAAAAAATTTTCTCTTGAGACGTCCATCCCGCATTCTCTGAAATTAATTCCAATCTATCTAAAAATGATTGAAGTGAACTATCCTCCGCTCCGGAGAACTCTGGAACCGAGTTCCAAAATTGAGTCTTCCCGATATTTGATTTAGCAGTCCCAGTGGTGCTCACAGAAAGTGACCGACGCTGAGGAGGTGAGCGTACCGGTGAAGGTGAAGCTTGTCTGACATTATTAGCGTTTCTTTGAACTTGTGAGTTACTTCTCACATTTCTTTTCCTTCTACTTTGTCTGCCTGACATTTTTAATCTTTTTGTCAAATTTATTCTTAACAAATGTTTATTTTAATCAAGTCGAAAATGTGTCGTGTAAAAAGTGTTCTTGTTGTGAAAAATGTTTATACTAAAAATATGCAGCAATTTCATACATTTATTTCATATATAAATGTTACTGACTTACTTCGGTGGTCTCTGCATCTATACACATTATACACTTTCTTTTCACAAAAATATCAAATATATTTTTATTTCAATAAAACTCTTGCCATTTCAAAATCATTTTTTTGAAACCGAAAATAACACAAATATTTTTTTGAAATCGAAACTATTCCAGCACTCAGGGAGACAAAAGTGCACACGGCACCAAACATGTAAAAGCGTTTTCAATGATTTAAAAGACTCTTCTGCTTTCACATTCAAATGTAGAAACTGAAATAAACACAATTATCAACTAGTGGTAAGTACTTAACTCCAGGACGAATCCGTCTCCCTGATGTGAAGCGAAACTACTCCACAATGGCATGTGATTAATAAATGGCAAAAACAACTCATTAAATGATGAGATTAACGACATTTGAAAATTAACACAGTTCTTTAATTAAATTGCAGTTAGGTAATTCAAATACAAGCATGACATCAAAATTCACTCTTTACTCGGAACATCTGCGTTCCTATCTTTTCAAATAGATATATATAAATGATGACATGAAAGCAAAGATATATGCTTAGGTTATTACATTAATACTTTAAATTCGTTACATCTATAATGGCTGGTGTCTTAGAACTCTCGAATAATTTTAACCAGTCAAAACTGGAATTTAACAAATTCACCAGCTCTAATATGATAAGTATTTATACTTACAAAACTTCTCTTTACTCTTGGTAGGGCAGTCATCATTAGAAGGTGAGATTTGAAAAACATCTTAAATTTAATTCAATTACCAACACTTTAGCCATTTTTAAATCTTGAAGAGAGAAATTTTAATTGACTGCTCCTACCAAATCCAGTTCCAAATCTGAAGACAAAAAGCCAAGCGCGTCCCTTTACATTTACTGCGCTGACGTCACAACACACATATCCATATCACACGTACAAAACAGAACATTGGAAAATAATCAACAAAACAAAATTAACACTCAACGGTTTTCTTTTTCTCTCTCAGCTGACTGGCGCGCCGGCTCAAGGACACGAGCACTTCACCATTTTGCTCTATTTCCACAGAAAATCGGCTGAGGCATTCTACATTTACATGACATGAAAAAGAGCATTTTAAAACAAAAATATACTTTCACAGATCTCGATACCACAATTCCAATACTTTCCCCATACATTACCATGTATTGCAGGGAAAGTAAAAATGTATTTTTAGCGTGACGTCTGTGTATGTGTGTGTCTGTCTGTCTGTGCAATGACTGTATCTACTATAACTCAAAAATGAATGGACCGAATTTCATAAAATTTGGTAGGTAAGTCTCTTGCATATGACCCTGGTGCTGATTAGCTTTGGGTGCGATTCGGGTTAAAACAACCCTCCTTTTTATGCGAAATGGCCCTCAAAAATTGTATGTATCCACTCTAGCTGAAAAACTAATAGATCATATTTTATAAAATTTGGCAGATAAATAACTTGTGTGTTACCCTGGTGCTGATCAGATTTTAGAGCGATTCGGAAAAGAAAACCCAGCCTTTTTTTATGAAATGGCCTGCAAAAATCGCAAAAATCTAGAATAAAAGACAACGTATGCTCAGATGTATCAATAAAATGCTTGATTTATACGTCATTTTTAACGAGGAAAGGAAGAAGATCAACTCCAGTGCTCTGGGTCTAGCCGTTCTTGAGATATTTTAGTTTTTTAGCATTTTCGATATGCCACAGTTGAAAATGAATCCAGTTACCAAGCGAAAACGAAATTGAATTAAATGTGAAAATTCAGTGTAATTTCAAATAATTATGCTTGTTATTTTGTGGAATTTAATGAATTATTAAAGAAATAAAGAAAAATGAATTTAAATCTTCAGGAAAAGTCATGTGCTGGCTGCCCACATCAGATTTTTTTATTCTCGTGTTTGCGAACTTGCTATAAAAGAGGATTAATTCTTTTGATAGGGCCTCCTATATTGATTTCTACCATCCCGGGTACATTTGGTGCCCCCTTCCGTTGCCCCCACCATCACTACCACCACCAGATTTTTCAAATTTACCATCCTAGAATGGCGAGTATGCATAATCACCGGTAAATTTGACTAATTCGCAATATATGAAACAAATTTATCAAACCTACCAAGTCGATTGGCAATTATGCATAATAACCGGCGATTATGCATAATCACCGGATTCATCACGTTTACCGGAACATATATTAAATACAGCTACTTTTAAATTTATCATATCCTTTACCGAAAAACTTCTAAATTCCGCAAAACATAGAATGACCCAATATAATAATCCCCCAAATCTCCCTAACACGAAATTCCCTATAAAAACATGAGATTAAAAGCTTAGTCCGTTATCTAATATTGCAAAAGAACTTCCTGTAAATCTGTTTTATGCACTTTTTAGGAACACAAGAAATTCAATTTACCATATTTCCTTCTAAAACGCTAAAAAAAATAACTTTGGAAAGTTTAATGAAACACACGGGAATATCAAAAATGTTGTCTGACGCATTAAAAGATTTTCTTCCAGCAACTGCCTATAAACAAGATTAATTAAAAGCTTTGTTGTGAATTACCCTTTAATTACAATCAAAATTGAATAAAAGAGTGGGGGAAAAAGAATGTTTCTAAACTTTTTTCGACGCAGGAAGATGAGAATTTAATCATAGATGCAAATTTTTCAGAGAAAAAACGCCTGTATTTATATTGAGGTTAAAACTATTTAGAAATCAAGATAACTATTTACAAATCCAGAAAACTATTTAAAACATCCAAATATTTTTAAATCAAGTATCTTTGAATATATATTAAATATTTTGAAACTGTTGTTTTTACCTTCCCTATATACTTAGTATAATGTATAGGGATAATAATGCGAAGGGGTCGAAAATTCGATTTAGAGTTTTCGACGGAAGACCACGTTTCAAGCATTCCTGAACTCGAACCAAACGTTTTTGAGGTAATGTCTGTGTGTCTGTGGAGAAGATATCCCACGAACTGGTGGAGAGTTTTGAACGAAATTTAGTGCAAAAATTAAAATCATTGAATACTGGATCCCAATTAAGTTTAAACAAAATCGAACGTTCAGAGGACCCTCCAAATTTATGAGTGAAATTTTGAAAAATCATCAAAAAATCAGAACCGTCAATAATAAGTACATAATATTTTTTTGTGCAATTTTTCATTAGAAAACTATTGACTAAAATTTTAGAATGCCAGCACGAACTGTACTTGATATATTTATTTATTTATATTTTAAATAAATTTATCAAAAATGAATAAAGTATGAGAAAGTAAAATTTTGAATTTAAAAGATAAGCTATATTGAATTTGAAAAAAAAAAATTACAAAATACAGAATAAATCTAAAAGATATTCTATTTTAACTTAACAATGCAGAATAAAATACTTGGAAATATTTCGGGATATATAAAAATATAAAAAAATATAATGTTTAAAACATTTTAACTTTCCTTATATACCTAATGTATAAGGAAAGTATTGTGACGGGGTCGAAAATTCGAATTCGAGTTTTCGACCGGAGAGCACGTTCCAAGCATGCCTGATCACGAATCAAACATTTTTGAAGTGATGTCTGTGTGTGTGTGTGTGTCAATGAGTCTGTGGAAACGATAACTGACGAACGAATGGACCGATTCGAACGACATTTAGTACAAAATCACAATCCCTAAACACTGGTAGCCTATTGTTTTTTACGCAATCGAATGTTCAGAACCCCCCTAAATTGTCGAGTGAATTTTTAAAAAAATTGTCAAAAAATCAAAACCACTAATAAAGTTATGCAAATAGACATTTCATATGTAATTTTTCATTAGGAAACGATTGACATAAATTTTAGAACGCTAACATGAACCGTTTTCGAGATATTGCACATTTTTCAAAAGAATTATCAAAGAGTCATATAAAATAAAAAAAAATATTTCTTATTGAGTAACATATTCACTTTTCATATGTAATACCATGCGATAAATTTGGTGACATCATTCTCGTCGATATTGCCCGTTCCATTCATGAAAGAAGATACTTTGAGTAATACTTTCGCATTTGAAACCCAACAGTCATTTACCTGCTATAAGAATAACTTATTTCTTCGTCCATAACGCTTGGCGAGATTTTAGCGACGAATTTTGTGGAATGTCGCCAACTTGGCGACTTTTTTAAATGTTTCTAAATTAGCGAAAAACTCGCCAAATGGATAAAAATGACTCTAAATCAATGACAACTCATTGATGATGACGGCTTAATTATAGCTTAATTATCAGCTTAATTAAAGATCCTTATTCCATTCATTATCAGCTTAATTATCATTGATCATATATGAAGCATCCTTACACAGAATTAGATCCTTACACAGAATTCTTTATGAATTATTAATTAAATTTTATGAATTTAAATTAGCTTATTTACTAAATAAGACTGCTTAAGACAGATATTTGCCTAAAACATAATTTTATAATATCACTATTTTCCGACAAAAAAGGTATTGTTTTCACGAAAATTTTCAAATTCTAGCTTTTGATGCCAATATATGTTTTAAGACTTCCTCAACACGTTTTAACTAATTTTGGAGTGATGTCCGTTTGCTTGACTGTATGTAGTCGATTAATTGTGTACACAATAGCAGTAACAAATATTAATGGATTTTTATAATACTTTATATCCAGCTTTGTTATCAAAAAATTTAGAATCATATAGAATTTTTTTTAATTCGAGCGAAAACGTCGATATGTATTCAAAATTATATATATTTTATAACATAGCAGCATAGGACAACATTTGACCTAATCATGCATAAAAAGGATTACTTATGGTTCAATGATCAGGAGACTTAATGGTTTTAACCATTTTTGTCAAAAATAACAGCAGTTTGTGTATTCGTTTCGTCATTGACCCCCCTTCAGAATGGGGGGGGGGCTAGTTACTCCCAGGGTTTACATTGCCAAGTAAATTATCAATGAAAAGATTTTATCACGCCCTTTAAAGTGATGGATAACACACGTTATAATTGTAATCATTTCGATCAACGATATCGATTTTTCAAAACTTTGCTTGTAAAAATTGAAAAATAAAAAGCTACATAAAATATATTTTACATTGCCAGTATTGCTCGTTCGGTACTGTTAATTTTTGAAGGACGATGGTATGGTAAACTGGTTATATATCCAACGCAGCTGTGGATAAGCCGATTTATTTTACAATAAACAAACTTAAACAAGAAATGGTAGTACAAACGAAAAGGAGCTAATATAAGTAAGTAAACTAACTGTAATGGAAACTCTAAAAGCTTCATTTAATATAGATTTTTAAAAAAATTTAGTCATGAATTTCTATATTTAACACAAATATACCCTACCTGTAAGTAAACATATTTATTTATGACTGCTTGATGAGTATTAAAAAATAATGCAATAATTGCATTGTTGTGCTAAAGAAGAACTAAAATATATGTAAGTATATAGACGAATAACTTATAATTTTGCACGATTTGAAATTAACATGCATAGAATAAATACCAAGAAAAGATCGTAACAAGTTACACACTGCTGAAATCGTGTTAGCAGAAACAGTATTTTTGCAAATAACATCGAATTAATTATAAAAAATCTGATGTGGGCAGCTCATGACTTTCCCTGCAGACTTATATACACATTATCTTTATTTTAATTAAATTTAATTCACTATTAATTCAATTTTCGTTCTCATTTGGTAACTGGACTCATTTTCAAAGGTGGCGTAGAGAAAAAACGGAAAAACGAAAATATCTCGAGAACGGCTAGTCCTAGTGTAATGGGATTGGTCTTATTCTTTTCTCCATTAAAAATTACGTATAAAACAAGCATTTAATGGATATGTTTCAGCATACGTAGTTTTTTATTTTAGATTTTGTGGATTTTTGTGAGCCATTTTTCAAAAAAAAGGCAGGTTATTTTTTTTCGAATCGTACCAAAATCGGTGAACCGCAAGCGACTTATCTACCAAATTTTGTTAAATTTGGTCCATTAGATTTTTAGCTAGAGTGGATACGAACTTTTGCTGGCAATTTCACAAAAAGAAGGCGGGTTCTTTTATTCCGAATCGTACCCAAAACTAATCAGCACCAGATTCGCTCACAGGTGACTTACCTACCAAATTTTATGAAATTCGGTCAATTAGTTTTTTAGTTAGAGTGGATACAAAATCTGCACAGACAGACACACAGACACACACACAGACGTCACGCTAAAAATAGTTTTTTCGTATTCTAGAGGTCTCGAAACGCGTAGATGCGTCGAAAACTCTAGTTGCGATTTTCGACATGATTCCAATTCTTTCCCTATACATTACCATGTATTGCAGGGAAAGTAAAAACTGATACTTTAGCCGAATGAAACAATTTTAATATTTAACACAGTCTAAGCGTAGAATAATAAAAACTTCAATAACGAAAACTGAAGCTAATCGTGATCCGAAATCTCGATAGTTGAATCTCGATAGTTCTTTTGAATTGTATATTAATATTATTATCTATTAAAAATAATACACGAATTTACTGGAACACTAGCAAGAAGTTTTACGTAAAAATAAAGATATTTGAGAAGGCATAGAGGAAATAGAATCTACGAAAATTACATTTATTTAGAAGATAATACACTCCCCTCTAAAAAATAAACATGAAAGTGAAAATCAGGCACAAACCAGAAACGACTGCAACAATTTATTCCAAATTTTACAGTAACATAGAATAGGACTCTGCCTATTATTTGCATACAAAAATAAATCTGATGTGGGAAACATACGACTTTTCTTATATAATGCAATGACTTTGTTACTTTTACAATAAAAAATAATGTATATTATCCACGGTATTGTGTTTTTATTGTTTAATTATACATTTGGCGATTTTCCTGATGACAACATGTGAAACTATTTCAAATTACTCAATTAACTCATATTTCACACAACTCTAAATTAACAATTATCAGTTTTGATAGTATCTTTAATAAGCGATATAGTACATATATTAAAATATTTCAAAAATTAATTCATCAATTAGCCGTCATTTTCATTAATTTAGCGCCAGTTTTGCAATTTTGATGATATTTTTGTCTATCTGGGGCGAAATATCTCCAAGTTGCGATATTTTGCTAAATTATTCGCGAAGTTCACCAAATGCATCCCCAAGTGTTATAAATAACCGGAGAGAAGTGCATTTCTTATACACTAGAAGATATGCCCGTCATATGACGGAAATCAGAATTTGCGAAACATTATTAACACTTTACAACATAGTTGAAAAGTGTTTATGACTTTGTTCATTCTGTCTGTCTGTCCGTTAGCACGATAACTGCCGTAAAAATGACTTTATCAAAATGAAATTTTAGTATGTTTTTCAGACGGTCTGTGGGACCTATGGGAATATAAATAAATAATATCACCCAATTAGTTTTTTTTTTAACCCGGGTTGAAAAAATGAAATACATTGAACACTATGGGACCTAATTTTTCAAACATTTTTTAAGCAAATTTAGAATTCACAAATTAATTCGAAATTTTCAGGAAATATTCACATTATCCCATAAAATATATAAAAAAAAAATTCAGTAAAATATATTAAGTAGTTTTTTAATTAAAAATTATTTCATATAGGGAAAAAACAAATTCATTTAAATTCTGACTTTTGGGATATCCTCCAGAAAGAAAAAAGAGATATATTATATAATAAATATCTTTCCAAGAGTTTAATCACTTTGTATACGAGAGAGACTTCACATTTTAAAATAAATTTGGTAGATAACAATTTTTCAAATTTTTTTTTATTTTATATAACTCTTCGTGATATACTTATTTGATGGCATTTTTAATGCCCTTTCCTAAGTCCTAGAGAGTTAAAATTTGGTACAGAGTTTAAATTTGTTGAACATTTTATTCTACAAAAATTTGGTGGATCTTTAAATATAGATCATACATTTTTTTTCAAAATGGCCTGCAAATAATCCCCGTTTACTTCTATAAATCATTGTTGTAATATTGTTAAAAAGTCTGATGTGGGCAGTACACGTCTTTCCCTGAAGACTCATATTCACGTTCTCTTTATTTCTTCAATAATAATTTCAGTTTATCTGCACAAAATAACAGCCATAAATATTTTAAATGACATTGAATTTGCACGTTAAACTTAAATTTGGTTCTCATTTGATAGTTGGACCTATTGTCAAAGGTGGCGTACTTCTATAAATCAATGTTGTAATATTGTTAAAAATTCTGATGTGGGCAGCACATGTCTTTTCCTGCAGACTCATATCACATGACCCATTCAAAATGAAATATGGCATCCATCTTGTCCCAAAATCGTGATTTCTAAAGTTCTTTTTAATTTATATTGAGTGTTGTATCCGTCCTAAAACCGTTTTATTTTTGCTTAAATTCTGTGCATCTACATACTGAAACAACGCAATTACGATATATTTGAGTTTAAATCATCATCCAAAATTGATTATTTCTACAACGAAGCCCATTTTTCACTTATGTAAAATGTAAACAGCAAAATATATAGAATGAGTTGTATAAGAATTGCTGTATTTCTTTAACGCAAAATTATTTAGCTCATGGAGTTTGCATAGCTGATATGGATGAAATATTCAATGATTTTATAGAGAGAAGGACGATTTTTTTCGATGAAGTTTTAAGTATAGAGTTTAATTACTTGTAGCTCCATGGTCTTAATTTTTAAATAAAATAAATTATTATATGATTGTGATGAATGAAATGAATGGGAAAATGTTATAAATGAAATGCTGCTTTTATAGAGAGAGCCAGGCATGTTACTTTTTCTATGATGTCATTTGACTGAATTTCAGTTGTTTTCGATGATGTTTTCAAATATAATAAATTATCGTAGTATTATGATAATTTTAAAAGTATTACCGAGGAATGTATTGCATTTTAGAGATGTTTAAACCAGGCAATTTATATTTCAATGCAATTATTTGAATGAAGTTCATTTTTTCCGATGAAGTTTTCAAATATAATAAATTAATATAGTATTGTGATAAGTTTTAAAATATTACCGAGGAATGTATTGCATTTTAGAGATGTTTAAATAAAATTGCATTGAAGTTGGAAAGTGTTTCATAATCAATGCTTTAAGCATGATAGATCTTTCTTGTTATCGTTATGGCGTTATTTCTTTAAATGTATCGACATTTTTGCTACTTTGACAACATTTAAAATAGTCTCCAAGTTGGCGACATCCCGCTAAATTTCTCGCCAAGCGTTACGAGCGGGAGGACGGAGAAATAGGTTGTTAACGCTTTACAACAAAGTTGAAAAGTGTTTATGACTTTGTTCATTCTGTCTGTCTGTCTGTCTTCTGTTTGTCTTCTGTCTGTCCGTTAGCACGATAACTGTCGTAAAAATGGCTTAATCGAAATGAAATTTTAGTAGGTTGTTCAGACGGTTTGTAGAACCTATGGGAATATAAATGAATAATAACACCCAATTAGTTTTGGATTGAACCCGGGTTGAAAAAATGAAATACATTGAACCCTATGGGATCTAATTTTTCAAACATTTTTAAGCGGATTTAAAATTCACAAATTGCTTCAAAATTTTTAGGTAATATTTATATTATTCGGTAAAAAATATAAAAAAAATTTCAGCAAAATATGTTTAGTAGTTTTTAAAATAAAAATTAAAATAATAATTACACCTCTTATATGCAGCGATCACGTGATCATGATATGAAAAGATCACGTGACCCACTTCAAAATATAATATGGCATCCATCTTGTCTCAAAATCGTGATTTTTAAATTTCTTTTTAATTCATATTGAGTGTTGTAACCGTCCTAAAACCGCTTTATTTTTGCTTAAATTCTGTGCATCTACGTACTGAAACAACGCAATTACAATAAATTTGAGTTTAAATGATCATCTAAATTTGATTGTTTCTAAACGAAGCCTATTTTTCACTTATGTAAAATGTAAACAGCAAAATATATAGAATGAGTTTTATAATAATTGCTGTATTTTTTTAACGCAAAAGTATTTAGCTCATGGAGTCTGCACAGCTGATATGAATGAAATATTTATTGATTTTACAGAGAGAAGGACGATTTTCTCTCTGTAAAATCAATAAATATTTGCAGTTGGAGAGAGTATAAAGAGTCTTTGGAAAGAGTATAACATTCTATGTTTAAATTAATTAATAAAAAAAAAGAGTGGTACATTTTACGAAAATTTCCCCATTCCCGGAAGATTTTTAGCGGAAAATGTTCCCACCCATATTTCTACTTTCGAATATATATTGAAATGCCTGTTAAGGTTTTTTCTCCGATTTTTGTGGTAAACCATTCAGTAGAGGAATTTGTTTATTAAACAGATTTCCTTACAAACGTAAAAGATTTAGACTTTCTTAGCGCTTAAAAAAAACAACTCATTGATGCACGTCCATTTATTTCCAAGGGAAGGTATTAATTTATTTTGGTGGCTGGAAAATTAGCTTTATTTGTCCAATGCTTACAACCATTGAAAAGGTTACATAACATACTGCTCATTCCTGTCGCTAATACCTGAAGACCAATATTTACAAAAATATTTTCATTTACTATATATCAATACTTCAATATCTACTATACCTAATATTCCATTTTAGAATAAAAAATTTTTTGGAGCAATCTTCACACTTGGATCTCTCTCTATTTCCGTTAATGCACATTCTGCTCTACCGCGTTCGCGATTTTCGGAAATCAACAAATCTTCCACAAGATCGGTGAAGCGGCTTTACAATGCCATTGAGAGTTCTTTCGCGGCTTAAACCGTTCAATGCCTTTGGTTTTCTTCCGCAGTCGAAGTTATGTCGCATTACTACGTTCCGATGCTCTGATAGACTTGAAAAAAATTCAAGTATTTTCTTTTTACTACGTTCAGACTCATTTTTTGATAGAGGATAGGAATTCTTGATAAAAGTTGTGTGCAATAGGTTGTGAAAGAATGTGTGAAGTGCACGTTTTCTTTTCCGTTGAATTCGAATATGTAAAACAAACACACACACACACACACATATATATATATATATATATATATATATATATATATATATATATATATATATATATATATATATGTATATGTATATATATATATAGGTATATATATATATGTATATATATATATGAATATATATATATATATATATATATATATATATATATATATATATATATATATATATATACAAATATATATATATATATATATATATTTAGAATCAATAAAATTTGTGATGAATATTATAAAGTAGCGCACTTTATGGAATTATTGAGTACAGCGACTAATAATGCATATCCCCCCAATTTTGTTATAAAAATTATCAACTCAGTGTATCAAATTTCACTCTATAACATCCTAGAAAACATTCCCAATTATAGTGACTAACATACAGGAGAGAGAGGAGAAAAAAAAAATATATATATATATATATATATATATATATATATATATATATGTATGTGTGTGTATATATGTATATATATATGTGTGTATATGTGTATATTATATATAATTATTTATTAATTATATAAATAAATAAAAATGAAACATAATAAACAAAGTCAAAAACATTAGAAAAATCAAAAAATCGGAAAATAAGATGCATTAACATTAATGTTTTGAATTTTATTTTCGCAAAAAAATGTAACTTTTGTCAGTATTGAAACTACGTTTTGAGCGCCCTTATAATGGTGTATAGTGGCATTCTCGATTATCCAGTTTTCCTATGAATTACTTGTTTAGTAGGAATTTTCATCTTTGATTCATATTCATATTCAGTTCTGCATATTTGGGAAGTTGTATTCTGAATTGCTTGTCCAGTCTCCAGCTTAGACTCACTGGACGGGTTTGGGAGTATTTCCGTGAACGTTCGTACTACCTCCCTGGTAGAATTTCGACTTGTTCATTCCGGTGCTTCTAGATTAAGCTGTTGAGGTTGATCGTGTATACACGTGGTGGAAGAGGAAGGGTTCATGCCGCATGGTAATACAATTTTCTTAATGTATCCTTTTTTCATTTTTTCATTTTTTGATGCCTGTAGTCTGAGTTTAAGCATTTATAGTAATGTACTATTGCTTAATCTGAAACAGGCATTTGTTTGGGTTAATTAAAATTAAATACTCAGACCTGAAGATGAATTTTATTCTGATTAATCATCGAATTTGGGAAGGTTCTGTTCTTTTCTCTAATCGGCATTATGGCCGTGAGTTTGCTTCTATGGTGATGTTGATATTGCTTGAATTGTATTTTTATTTTTATTTTTTATTTTTACATAATTCTTATTATTACATTTCAAATATATATATATATGTACTTACTAGTGTGCTCGGGGGTTCTGTCCCCTGCTCGCTCCGCTAGCGCAGCCCAAATCGGGAGGCTCCACTTCATATCTGTCTTTCCTAAAATTTCTACTTTCAAAAATCTCCTTTCTATCCCTGCCTATTTTCCGCAGGAGGGAAAAACAGGGATTTTTCTTAGCCCAGGGAATCCAAAAATTGAATTCCTTGATCATGAACTCTCTTCGCGAGAAAACAAGAAAAATCAATCATGCATAAAGCATTGATTATGAAACACTTTCCAACTTCAATGCAATTTTATTTAAACATCTCTAAAATGCGATACATTCCTTGGTAATATTTTTAAAATTATCACAATACTACATTCATTTATTATATTTGAAAACTTAAAACTTCATCGAAAAAAATGAACTTTATTCAAATGCGGCATTGAAATATAAATTGCCTGTTTTAAACATCTCTAAAATGCGATGCATTCGTCGGTAATATTTTTAAATTATCATAATACTACAATAAATTATTATATTTGAAAACTTCATCGAAAACAAATGAAATTCATTCAAATGACGTCATCGATATATAACACGCCTGGCTCTCTCTATAGAAGCAGCATTTCATTCATAAACATTTTTCCTTTCATTTCATTCATCACAATACTATAATAATTTATTTTATTAAAAAACTTAAGACCATGGAGGTACAAGTAATTAAACTATGCTTAAAACTTCATCGAAAAAATCGTCTTTCTCTCTGTAAAATCAATGAATATTTCATTCATATCAGCTAGAGCCTCCAAGCTCTTTCTACAAGCATACCAAATTTCATATTTTTATATGCAATATTTTTTGCTGTACGAAGCAAATAATCTCGAGAAACGAGAAATTTGTCAAACGGCGGCGGCGGCGGCGGCGGCTTTTTAACACTTTACAACATAGTTGAAAAGTGTTTATGACTTTGTCCATTCTGTCTGTCTGTCTGTCCGTTAGCACGATAACTACCGTAAAAATGACTTAATCAAAATCAAATTTTAGTATGTTGTTCAGACGGTCTGTAGGACCTATGGGAATATAAATGAATAATTTCACCCAATTAGTTTTGGATTGAACCCGAGTTGAAAAAATGAAATACATTGAGCCCTATGGGACCTAATTTTTCAAACATTTTTTAAGCGAATTGAAAATTCACAAATTGCTTGGAAAATTTAAATTATCCCATAAAATATATAAAAAAAATTTCAGCAAAATATATTTAGTAGTTTTTTAAATAAAAATAAAAATAACAATTACACCATTTATATGAAGAGATCACGTGACCTTTATATGAAGAGATCACGTGACCCACTTCAAAATAAAATATGGTATCCATCTTGTACTAAAATCGTGATTTTTAAAGTTTTTTTAATTCATATTTAGTGTTGTATCAGTCAAAAACTCTTTCATTTTTGCTTAAATTCTGTGCATCTACATACTGAAACAACGCAATTACAATATATTTGAGTTTAAATGATTATTAAACTTTGATTGTTTCTACACCAAAGTCTAATTTTCACTTATGGACAATGTAAACACCAAAAGATGTAGAATAAGTTGTATAAGAATTACTGAATTTCTTTAATGCAAAATTAATTAGCTCATGGAGTCTGCAATATAGCTGTGATGAATGAAACATTCATTGATTTGACACAGAGAACCCAGACGATGTTTTCGATCAAGTTTAAAGCATAGAGTGAAATTACTTGTACCTCCATAGTTTTAAGTATTTAAATAAAATAAATTATTTCATTATTATGATGAATGAAGGGATAGGAAAAATGTTTATGAATGAAATGCTGCTTTTATATAGAGGCGATTTTGATTTCGATGACGTCATTTGAATAAAGTTCATTTGTTTTCGATGTAGTTTCCAAATATAATAAATTAATGTAGTATTATGATAATTTTAAAAATATTACCGAGGAATGTATTGCATTTTAGAGATGTTTAAACCAGGCAATTTATATTTCAATGCCGTCATTTGAATGAAGTTCATTTTCTTCGATGAAGTTTTCAAATATAATAAATTAATGTAGTATTGCGATAATTTTAAAAATATTACCGAGGAATGTATCGCATTTTAGAGATATTTAAATAAAATTGCATTGAATTTGGAAAGTGTTTCATAATCAATGTTTTATGCATGATTGATCTTTCTTGTGTACTATAGAGATATATATATAAATCCCAATGAAAAAACTAACAAGAAAGATCAATCATGCTTAAAGCATTGATTATAAAACACTTTCCAACTTCAATGCAATTTTATTTTAAAAAGTCAAAAATGCAATACATTCCTCGGTAATATTTTAAAACTTATCACAATACTACATTAATTTATTATATTTGAAAACTTAAACCTTCATTGAAAAAAATGAACTTCATTCAAATGACGGCATTGAAATATAAATTGCCTGACTTAAATATCTCTAAAATGCGATACATTTCACGGTAATATTTTTAAAACTATCATAATACCACGATAATTTATTATATTTGAAAACTTCATCGAAAACAACTGAAATTAATTCAAATGACGTCATAGAAAAAATAACACGCCTGGATCTCTCTATAAAAACAGCATTTCATTCATAACTTTCCCCCTTTCATTTGATTCATCACAATACTATAATAATTTATTTTATTTAAAAATTAAGACCATGGAGCTACAAGTAATTAAACTCTATGCTTAAAACTAGTCTAACTCGAAAAAAATCGTCCTTTTCTTTATAAAATTAATTAATATTTCATTCATATCAGCCATGGGCTAAATTATTTTGAGTTAAAGAAATACGGCAATTCTAATACAACTCATTCTACATATTTTGCTGTTTACATTTTACATAAGTGAAAAATAGGCTTCGTTGTAGAAATAATCAAATTTGGATAATCATTTAAACTCTAATATATTGTATTTGCGTTGTTTCAGTATGTAGATGCACAGAGTTTAAGCAAAAATAAAGTAGTTTGAGGACGGATACAATACTCAATATGGATTAAAAATAACTTAAATCACGATTTTGAAACAAGATGGATGTTATATATCATTTTGAAGTGGGTCATGTGATTTTTTCATTTCATGGTCACGTGATCGTATTATATAAGAGGTGTAATTATTATTTTAATTTTTATTTAAAAAACTTCTGAATATATTTCGCTAAAAAAATTTTTATATATTTTATGGAACAATTTGAATATTTCCTAAAATTTTCGAAGCAATTTGTGAATTTTAAATCCGCTTAAAAAATGTTTGAAAAATTAGGTCCCATAGGACTCAATGTATTTCATTTTTTCAACCCGGGTTCAATCCAAAACTAATTGGGTGATATTATTCATTTATATTCCCATAGGTCCTACAGACCGTCTGAACAACATCCTAAAATTTCATTTTGATTAAGTCATTTTTACGGCAGTTATCGTGCTAACGGATAGACAAACAGACAGACAGACAGACAGACAGTAATAAAACTAATTCCTTGACATCTGATAGCCTGTAAGTTATCATTTCAATAGATTGCATAATATTACTATTGACATGTTGACTAGCAGCCTATTAGCCCTCTGGGTTGGCGGACAAGTCAGAAGCTGGCCAGACAGTTCGCGGATTCTACAAGTTGGATGGAATCATCGTTTCTTCAGATCGAGATTTTTATGACAGGAGTTTCATTCACACGGGATTTCGCGCTACAGAGTTCTGATCATTAGAAGGAGTCCTGATCATTAGAGAAGTTCTCGCTCGAAATCAGATATTAGTAAACATTTCTTATAGTTAGTGCGCGTACTGTTAATAAGTAGGTTCTCCATGGGAGTATTGCCATCTTACGTATAATTGTCTATATATGTCGAGTTTTGAGCCTGTTTAGCGTATTAGAAAGCGTGCCACTTTGTAGTGACACTTTAGCGTGTCACTCTGGAGAATGTAACTTAAGACTAAAGTCTAATGTAACTAAAGTCTTGGTCTTTACAACCGTTCTCAAGCTATTTCGGTTGTTTCGAATTTTAAAGGCCTTTGTTCCTTTTCAAATGCATCAAGCAGCAAAATGAAAATGGAAACTAATATGAGTGCAAATTCTATATAATTTTAAATAATTACTTATTACTTTCCTTATATACATAATGTATAAGGAAAGTATTGTGACGGGGTCGAAAATTCGAATTAGAGTTTTCAACGGGAGAGTACGTTTCAAGCATCCCTGATCACGAATCAAACATTTGTGAAGTGATGTCTGTGTGTGCGTGTGTGTGTCAGTGAGTCTGTGGGGACGATAACTGACGAACGACTTGACCGATTCGAACCAAATTTGGTACAAAAATCACAATCCGCAAACACTGGAATCTTATTGTTTTTGTACGTAATCGAATGTTCAGAAGCCCCCTAAATTTTCGAATAAAATTTTGAAAAAATCGGCAAAAATATCAAAACCACTAATAAAGTTACGCAAATAGACATTTCTTATGTAATTTTACATTAGAAAACGATTGACATAAATTTTAGAACGCTAACATGAACCCTTCTCGAGATATTGCACATTTTTCTAAAAAAATTATAAAAAAGTCATATAAAATGAAAAAAAAAATTCCTATTGAGAAAAATGCTCACTTTTCTAAAACCATGCGATGAATTGGGTGACATCCTTCTCGTGGATCTAGCTCGTGCCATTCATGATAAAAGATACTTTGAGTAATACTTTTGTATTTGAACGCCAATAGTCATTTATCTGCTGTAAGAACAACTTATTTCTTCGTCCATAACGCTTGGCGAGATTTCGGCGACGAATCTAAAGGAATGTCGCCAACTTGACGACTTTTTGAAATGTTGCCAAATTAACGAAAATCTTGCCAAATGGATAAAAATGACGCTAAATCAATGAAAATGACGACTAATTGTCGAAAATTCAATTTCTTGGAAAGAATATTAGTATCTACTATAAGAAAAGCCTTTTTTTTACTGTAAAAGTAGTAAATTCATTACATTATATAAGGAAAGTCATGTGTTGCCCAAATCAGATTTTTTACTAGGTTACTCAGGTCATTAAAACTAGGAACCCCCCCCATATATATATATATATATATATATATATATATATATATATATATATATATATATATATATATATGTATATATATATATATATATATGTATGTATATATATATATATATATATATATATATATATATATATATCACATACGAGGTAATAATCCAAGACAGATAAATTTTCACATCACTAGACTCTACTTTATTAGAAGATACTTCAACAGATATAGTTGCATGGTCTGTCCGTGGTCCTGATCGTCGACCAGTTAGTTCTCACAAAATCTCAGTGCCATCTGCACTTTTCTCTACAAGTACATTATACATCTACTTCGGAGAGGCTAGGAGAGGGCTTATGATACGGGCCATGTGTTTTTTATCTTTGCGTTCATTAGGCTTTAACACTTGATTAGAAGTGTCTTTTCATATTGAAACATTTACAGGGATAATATTCGTGACCATATATGGCATATTAGTTAATATTAGTGGCGTGGTATAAAACTTAATGACGATGCTGATAAAATTTAATGAGATTGCCATCTGGTTGCACAAGTGCTGGCCAAGAGATAGAAATTTGGAATACTTATGGTGAATTAAAAAGACGCGTTACTGGGAAAAAGGTTTAGGCTTAAGGCTTAGGCTAAAAATATATATATCATATATATATATATATATAACGCCTTGGTCCAGTCTTTGTGCACGAATCTTTAAAACAGTGAAATTAGATCAATATATAATAAAATGAAAGCGCTAAAACAGTATTATAAGATATACCATATTTGCTTTTATTCTTTTTCAACAATCGGCTGAATACACTATATGAGTTTTACACTATATGCGATATTGAAATGTTTTTACTAAAATAAAGCAGCGATGACGTAAGAAATTGAAACTACCAATAATTTTCCCATAATCTTTAAACCCGAAGACATTAATTGATCTAATCCATTTAAGAATGCCATCCCGATGAAATTTAAATTTATATACATTTTTTATTACTTAAATTGAATAAGATTTAATAAAATCATCTGCTGTTTAAAAGTTGGATTTCATTGCATTACTAAGCAACCTGATATACTTTTCTTCAAATATATTAGCCATAAAAGTTTAGTCTACATATTGCTATCTCTATGGAAGTTTAGTTTTTATCAATATCTCGATATTTCCTGGTCCTAGAAACTCTAAGCATACACAAAATTTTAAGTTGAACTATTCCACGTCTATCCAAAATATTTTATGAAATTCGATGCATCCGTTCTCCCGTGATGATGAGAAAAACACACACACTCATACAGACACACTTTCAATTTTATTTATATAAATTGTTAGTGAAATGAATGGTAATGCTTTGGAATTTCAAAACAACCATTATAAAAAGCCATTAAAAGCCCCCATTAACCGATATTACATTAAACGCGGTTTCAACTGTAGCTTTATTACATTTTTGTGATATAAAATTCTGGCCTACATAGCAACATTCTCCCAATGTACTTTATTCGATAAAGTTTATTCAAGTTTCTCACAATAGGAAATCGGTTTTTATAGAAACCTCTAAGTCATATTTTACTACCGAAGGTCATAAAGTTAGAACTTTAAAAGTTGTAAAAAACAAGTATAGGAAAGATGCCAATATCACTATAGGAGTTAAAAATAGTATTTTTAAATCTTCAGAAGAAATCTGCAGATGAGGGTTTTTTTCAGCAGACTCAGATGTTTCTGATCGTTACATAAAAGACTGAAACACTTAAAGTTAGATTCCTAAATATTATCTTAGTTTTTAGCTGAAATGGATATTTGATAGAAGTTTTAGGGCTTTTTTAAATGTTGAGAATTTTCTCTGTTTGCTTAAAAATAAAGGAATCTGAGGTGGCCGGCACATGGCTTACTCTACATGATGAAATGGCATTGCATATTTTGCGGCCATGGTGTACATAATCTTTAGTGCAATGATTTTAGTATTGAATTAACACCACGTAAATTAAAATATATGCCAATCACCAATTTTAATAATCCTTATCTTGAGATAGGGGAGTACAGATTTCAAACTGTTAACAGTTTCAAATATTTAGGCTCTGAAATGAACACATTAAATAATATAACGCCAAAGGTCCGTAACAAAGTTACTACTGCTAATAGATGTTTTTTTGGACTACAAAAATATTTGAAATCTAATTTTATCAGCAAAAAAACCAAAATGATCATTTATAAAAGTTTGATTAGACCCGTTCTCACTTACGCTGCTGAGACATGGGCAATGACCGAAAAGACAAAGAAACTCTTGCTATATTTGAAAGAAAAATCTTGAGAAGCATATTTGGAGGAATAAAGTGTGATAATTATTGGAGAAGAAGAACCAACTTGGAGGTTTACAAATTCTTTAGGGAGCCAGATATTATTAAATTTATAGCAATACAGAGGATTAAATGGGCAGGACACTTAATGAGATTGGATGACAGTCGAGCCACAAGAAAGATCTTCTTGGCTAGACCAATTGGTACCCGAAAAAGAGGGGGACCAAATCTTAGATGGTGTGAGTGCCTGAAAAAAGATCTGAAAACTATTAAGGGGATTAATTGGAAAACCTTGGCTAAGAACAGTACGGCATGGAATGGAATTCTAAGGAAGGGCAGGGCCAACCCGAGGCTGTTGCGCCAGTGAAGAAATTAAAATTTGGCGTTTTTGGCAACTTGTGAGCCCAAAGAAGGTGACTTATTCATACTCACTTTCAAATTCCTCATCAAAATGGAATTAACTGTTATAGAATATCACTTGAGTTAAATAATTATTGGCGAATCCTTTGACCCCAAAGTACGACACTACTGTATAAAACATCTTCTCTAGTGAATGGAATGAACAAGATTCACGGGAATGGTGTTAACATAGCAATATCAGGATTCAATGTTCTTTAGTTTTCTTTAGATTATTTTAAGGAAATTGGAAGTCGTTGCCATGAGGCGGAATGAACCATTCGCATCACCACAAACAAATATTAAAAACAACTCTGAGATCAATATATTAGCACTGTATCTTCTTATAACCATTATATTATGACAACATTTTCAAACATTCAAATTTAAAAGCAAATTTGAGGACAGTATGAAATTAACTGTAGTGTAATTAACCCGATTCGAGTTAACTGTAATTAACTCGACTCGAGTTTTTCATACCTTAATCAAATTTTAACACTTTCCAACATAGTTAAAAAGTGTTCATGACATTGTTCATTCAGTCTGTCTGTCTGCCCTCTCGCACGATAACTGCCGTAAAAAAGACTTTCTCAAAATGGAATTTTAGTATGTTGTTCAGACTGTTTGTGGGATATATGAAAATGTAAATGAATAATATCACCCAATTAGTTTTGGATTGAACCCGGATTGAAAAAGTGAAATACATTGAACCCTACGGGACCTAATTTTTCAAACAATTTTTAAGCAAAGTGCTTTTCTCAAATTGCTTCGAAAATTTTTAGATATTTACAAATTATCCTATAAAATATACAAAAAAAAATTTTGGCAAAATATGTTCAGTAGTTTTTTAAATAAAAATGAAAATAATAATTGCATCCATGTTATAGGAAGAGATCACGTGGCCCACTTCAAAATAAATATGGCAGCCATCATTTTTTCCTGGTGTAAAAATCGTGATTTTTAAAGTTCTTTTAAATTTATATTTAATGTTGCATCCGTCCGAAAACCGTTTTATTTTTAGTTATTTTCTGTGCATCTATATTCTGCTTTAACGCAATAACAATATTTTTGAGTTTAAATGATCATCAAACATTGATTATTTCTACAACGAAGCCTAATTTTAATGGATGAAGAATGTAAACAAGTGATTATAAGATGAGTTGCATAAGAATTGCTGAATTTTTTTCACACAAAATTATTTATCTCTGGTGTCTGGAATAAAAGTGATATGAATGAAATATTCATTGATTTTACATAGAGAGCCACGGACGGTTTATTATCGCATAACCAAATTATCAAATTATCCCATAAAATATATAAAAAAAATTTCAGCAAAATATGTTTGGAAGTTTTTTAAATAAAATTTAATACAATAATTACATCCATGTAATATGAAGAGATCACGTGAACCACTTCAAAATAAAAATATGGCATCCAACTTTTTTTCCCAGAGTAAAAATCGTGATTTCTAAGTTCTTTTAAATTTATATTTAGTGTTGCATCTGTCCTAAAACCGCTTTATTTTTGCTAATTTTCTGGACATCTATATTCTGCGCCAACGCAATTATTATATTCTTGGGTTTAAATGATCATTAAACGTTGATTATTTAAACAAAGCCTAATTTTAATGAATGCAGAATGTAAACAGACGATTGTAAGATGAGTTGTATAAGAATAGCTGAATTTTTTTCACGCTAAATATTTAACTCTGGGAGTCTGGAGAAAACGTGTATGAATGAAATATTCACTGCTTTTACATAGAGAGCCAGCAAGACGATGTACATCTCGATGACGTCATTTGATCATTTGAATAAAGGTCATTTTTTTCGATGAAGTTTTGAGTTTCCAAGTAAAATACATTATTGTGATAATTAAAAAAATATCACCGCTGAAATTATCTCATTTTAGATGTTTAAATAAAATTTAGAAAGTGTTTCATAATCAATGCTTCATGCATGATTGATCCTTCTTGTTAAATATCGTGTTTTTTTTTTGTTTTTTTTTTCAAATTTTTAAAAGACATTTTGAAATATCGGCGTCGTTGCTCCAAATGAATACAATTATAGCTTATTATCCTTTACTTTAAAGGACTTAAAAATATTCCGACTGATACCATACTTTGAAAATATATGAAAATGTACCCCTGGAGGGAGGATAACTTGCCCCCAGTGGGCTAATAACGTGACGAGTGCAAAAATTGCATCCCTACTATTTTTCGCAACAATGATGGAAACTATTAAGTTTCGTGATCATTTTACCATAAATAACCCATTTTCTGCATGATTATGCCATATTTTATTCTATGCTGCCATGTTAAAAAAATGTAAAATTTTGAATAAATTTCGAAGTTTTTGCTCGAATTTGAAAAAATTCTATCCTGTTCTGGATTATTAGCTAACAAAGCCGGATATACAATTTCGTGAAAAGCCATGATATTTGTGGCAGCTATCGTATACACAATGTATCGACCACAGGCAGACAGACAGACGGACATCACTCCAAAAATTGTCAAAATAAGTTCAGGATATCCAAAAAAATTTATTAGCATAAAAATTTATAACTCGAAAATTTTCGGGGAACCAATACTTCCTCTTTATATTGCATAATATAAAAAAGTAATAAATTAAAACTATTTACTTCTTCGGGAAAAAGATGCCATAAACTTCAACATTCAAGTTTCCCAAAAAAAATCGGATTTCTCTATTTATGTTGAATTAAACTTTAAAAAGGTCTCAAATCTGCTCACTTAGGACCAGTATTAAAACATAAATTCGCAAGCCACATAAATATATACTTCTATAGATTATTTATGGCATTGTTAACTGAAAATTTAATTGCTGAATGAAGCTGATCTAGTTCTTTAACGTCTTATCTGCTTTATGGATAATAAAACTTGTGGATAATACCACTTATGAAACACGTGATTTAAAACTAAACTTAAGACAACGATTAATGCACTCGATTCACAAAGAAGTTCGTGTAATTTTCACGTAAATTTCCTCATTATCCCTTCAACCTACAGCACCCATCCTGGATTCCTTTAGTGTTGGCCTCTGTGCTGTACGTGATTCCATTCATGCATGCTTTTCTGAAACGCAAGAGAAAAGAGTGCATTAAGATAAATGTAGCGACAAGACTTTCATTTCTTACATATGAGTAAATCTATTGTGGTGTCGCCAGGTTCTTAATCGTTCTTACAGTAATTTTCTGACAGTAGAATTAGCCCTGCGTAATTAAAATAGTCGAAACAGAAATGCAGACGCAGACATGTGGACTCTTGTGTGGTACGTTTAAAATCTGTATTATGGCAACTTTTCAAATCTCTAGATTTATCTTTACTTCAAAACTAGCCTTTCCCACCCACGTTTCGGGAAGGAAAAGTGAATAAAATCACTAAATGACAACTACATGCTGTTGCGAACTCGCAATGGTCCGTTTGGCGCCTCTTTTCGAAGACCAGGCGAAGAAAATACTGTGCATGGCGTAAGAATGACGTGAATCCAGGGTTGCCAGGATATCCTAGTTAGTAGAAGGGTTTCCATATTTGGCGATTTATCGCCAATTTAACGACATCTGGCGACTTCCGAAATGTTCCAGAAACGTCAGCATGGCGTAAGCATGACGTGGACCCAGGGTTGCCAGGATTTCCCAGTTAGTAGAAGGGTTTCCATATTTGACGATTTATCTCCAATTTAACGACATTTGGCGACTTCCGGAATGTTCCAGAAACAATTAGACGATTATTCTAAACGATAATTAATCTAAACGATTATTCGAAAGAGAGAACGATTATTCTTTGAGATATAGAGATTTTCAAAAGTTTCTATGGAGAGACTATAAAAAAAACTCACCCCTCCGTTGCAAGAGTTAAATGAACGTGACACGAGCTACATTAGACTGGGATTTTTGCCAATGTTTTTAGAATAATATCGCTTATTCTGTGAAATTGGTGGAGCATTTACGTGCTGTTTGATAGTATACTGTCCCTGTTTACTTTGTGCTTGTGAATAAATATAAGTTATTCAGAAACTTGGAGTCGTTCTTGTATCCTGTGTGTGCACCCTCGATTCCTGAGGATACGTTTCGTAACAATACTTAATAAAAGCTCTATCAAAAGCTGCTTACTATTTTTTTTACACTATTTTATACTCACTATTTTCTTGTTTTATTTCTTGGAAAATAAGTCTTCCTTTCTATAAAAATATGTGATATATGTGTAAATTATCGGAAGCGAACCAGAATTTAAATGTTATCTACTATGTGTCTAGAAAATATTGCTCTCAATATTGTAGTACAAAGGGGAGTATTTGGGACCACACACCTTCCCTGTCTTCTCACGGGATCAAATATAATTACAACTTATACCGCTCACTCTGTACTCAAGACTCCATTGTTTGCTATATCCTAACTATGCATGTGATGCACTGAATCTCTGACCAAAGGCACTGGGGAATACTTTGCTCTGAATGGATGAGTTCTAATTAATTGATGAGGTATAAATGCAATTGTATCTCTACAAAAATTTAACAGCAAGAAATCTAAATACCTTGTTAAAAGAAAAAGTTTCCGATGTCAAACATCTTAGAGAGCCAG
Organism: Amaurobius ferox; assembly: GCA_951213105.1. Taxonomy (NCBI): domain Eukaryota; kingdom Metazoa; phylum Arthropoda; class Arachnida; order Araneae; family Amaurobiidae; genus Amaurobius; species Amaurobius ferox. The sequence continues at coordinate 53,942,296 of OX578138.1, read as the reverse complement.
GTACAGAGTAAAATAGGAATGAAATGCAACAGGAATTATTATAAGAATGAATATCATGGAAGATGTAAAGAGCCTTGCTACCCCAACCGGGAATCGAACCCTGGATCTCCGAACTGGCCAGGCTAGCCGACGCTCTACCGTTGAACTACTGGGATGAAGTTGCAAGCTTTTAATGCCGAAGTGGAGTCTACACAGACCCTTTTTACTTTCCTTATATACATAATGTATAAGGAAAGTATTGTGACGGGGTCGAAAATTCGAATTCGAGTTTTCGACGGGAGAGCACGTTTCAAGCATCCCTGATCACGAATCAAACATTTTTGAAGTGATGTCTGTGTGTGTGTGTGTGTGTGTGAAAGTATGTGTGTGTGTATGTGTGTGTGTGTGTCAGTGGGTCTGTGGAGACGATAACTGACGAACGAATGGACCGATTCGAACCAAATTTAAGACAAAAATCACAATCTGTAAACACTGGAAGCCTATTGTTTTTATACGCAATCGAATGTTCAGAACCCCCCTAAATTTTCGAATGAAATTTTGAAAAAATCGTCAAAAAATCAAAACCAATAATAAAGTTACGTAAATAGACATTCCTTATGTAATTTTTCATTAGAAAACGATTGACATAAATTTTAGAACGCTAACACGAACCGTTCTCGAGATATCGCACATTTTTCAAAAAAATTATCAAAAAGTCAAATAAAATAGAAAAAAAATATTTCCTATTGAGAAACATGTTCACTTTTCATATATAATATCATGCGATAAATTGGGTGACATCATTCTCGTGGATCTAGCTCGTTCCATTCATGAAAAAAGATACTTAATATAGATAAAGAGTAATACTTTTGCATTTGAACGCCAATTTATCTGCTGTAAGAATAACTTATTTCTTCGTTCATAACGCTTGGCGAGATTTTGGCGACGAAATTGGCGGAATGTCGCCAACTTGGCGACTTTTTGAAATGTTGCCAAATTAACGAAAATCTCGCCAAATGGATAAAAATGACGCTAAATCAATGAAAATGACGACTAATTGTGGAAAATTCAATATCTAATAAGTTATATAATATTTAAATATATAATAATAGTTGTATAATATATGTCGAAAATTCAATATCTAATAAGTTATATATATATATATAACTTATTTCTTTGTCCATAACGCTTGGCGAGATTTTGGCGACAAAATTGGCGGAATGTCGCCAACTTGGCGACTTTTTTAAATGTTGCCAAATTAACGAAAATCTCGCCAAATGGATAAAAATGACGATAATCAATGAAAATGACGACTAATTGTCGAAAAGTCAATATCTTGGAAAGGATATTAGTATCTACTAGAAGAAAAACCTATTTATTTTACTGTAAAAGTAATAAATTCATTTCATTATATAAGGAAAGTCATGTGTTGCCCACATCAGATTTTTTATTCTATGCCCGCCTCCGATCTCCCGGTCATAAGTCGACGAGCAGCCCAATGCAAAGTAGAACGATAAAAATAGTCACTAAAAGCCTTGTCAGTAACACATAAAGAAAAACAGTCAAGAACAGTAGGGCAAATGTTGAAGTGCTCTCCAGTCATGGGAACGCCATGGTCGCAAAGAGGGCAGACATCTGTATCTGTCAGTTCCATTTGATACAGGTGACTCTGTAAGTAATCATGACCCGTGCCAAGTCTAAAGCAAGCCACGCCATTTGCTCTATGCAAGGAACTGAGTATTCTTGCCGACTTATTTAACGGGGAGTTCCACTTTTTTCCGGAAGCTCTCTCCCCGTACAGACTAAAACGATTAGCTTTAATAGAGTGGGATATATATCGCTTTATATGCCGCACAGGCAAGGGAGGATTTGGTTGCATCAATTGAGATCCATTCTTAGCCAATAAATCTGCCCGCTCATTTCCATATACCCCGCAGTGGCTTTGAATCCACTGTAGGGCATTGCGGTTCTTGATGTTCAGCAGCTTATCTATTTTTTACATACAATTCTTGGAAATCTTACATTCCTAAAGATTGAAAGATGTTAAGGTCATAATTGCCGCCCTGGAATCAACAAAAAAGATATTTTCCTTTTCATACTGCTCCATTTTGTCTAAGGCTAAAGAAATGGCGACTATTTTGCCATCAAAGTTGTCAAAGTGTTTTCCAACGGCGCAAGACAATGTAAGGTCGGTAGAGTAAGTGCCACCTCCAGCATTTTTAATGGACCCCTCAGCCGAACCATCAGTATAGACTTGGAGCCAAGGATCATCCGGGAAGCGTTCATGTATAGTAGTCAAGGCAGTAAATTTCAATTCAGAATCAAGAGAAGATTTCTTGTTAACAGCAGAGACAAGGTCCAAGTATCTCTCAGCAAGTTTAAAGTTTTTTAATGGACACCAAGGGTCTGGAAAGGAAAAGCGAGCTCAAGAAGGAAAGTCAAGTGTATCATATAAATCTCTCTCAAGACAGGAAAGTTCTTTGCGTTTTCAACCTCTCCACAGCTGGCCAGTAATGACTCAGAAAATTGTCCCTTCTTCTCAAGATTGTTTCAGCAAGCTTAAAGATCATTCTCCATCTACGATCACACAAAGGCTCCAAACCAGATTGAAGTTCCATAGCGGCCATTGGCTCTGATCTTGTACCTCCAGTAATAAATCTCAGGATACGATTTTGGAAAATATCCAATTTTTTCGAATTTGTCTCTGAGATTGTTATAAGTGCTTCGCCACCATACAAAACTACCGGTCTTACATAAGTCTTATAGGCGGTGCAAAGGACATCCTGAGTAGAGCCCCAGGTTGTGCCGGCCAATCGTTTTAGAAGTTTAGCCCTGTTTTCTCCACGTTCAACGACTTTTTTAACTTGAACAGTCCAGTTTAATTTTGAATCCAAGTCCAAGCCCAAATAGGTAGTACTTTCAGTTCTTTTTAATAGTTGATCTTTGAATCTAATAATTATGTCATGATGTTTAGTACTTAGCGAAAAGAGTTGGAAGGTGGTCTTGTCTGGATTTACTGTCATCTCATTTTCGGCTGACCACTTTACCAAAGAAAGTAATGCTGATTGGAGCGTTTTTTCATACACTCAAAATCAGTACCTGTGGTCCAGATTACCAGATCATCTGCAAAAAGTAAAGTCTTAACTCCAGTGTGTCATGCTTGCAAAGAGCATACACTAAATCCTTTATCATGAGGTTAAAAAGCAATGGACTCAAGACCGATCCCTGCGGCAAGCCCTGTCTTATTTGTCTATATCCAGAGATCCCATTATCGTATTTAGTGCGTATAAAGCGTTGATCCAGGAACGATTTAATCCATCTGTAAAGATTAACATTTATATCATTTGCAATGAGTTTTGTTAAGAGCTCTTTTCTCCATACAGTGTCAAAAGCTGCTTTAAAGTCCACAAAGACTGCGACAGTGCTGTGCTTTCGTTGGAAACCATATTTTATTTCCTGTGATAGCCGAACAATCTGTTCAGAGGAATTTCTATGTTTTCTAAACCCAGCTTGGCGCTCAGACAGAATTTTCCTCTTCTCTAGTACAAAATTAAGGCGATAATAAGTCTTTCAGTTAACTTACACATTGTACTCGTCAATGAAATCGCCCGATAGCTATTTAGGTATTGTGGGTCCTTTTTAGGCTTCAATACTGGGATCACATCTGCTTTCCTCCAGGCACTTGGCAAACCCTTCTTCCATGTAAGGTTTATAAGTCTCAGTAAAGTGTTTTTTGCCAAGGGCCCGAGGTAAATAAGAAACTCAGGTAGTATGCCGTCAGGACCTGGACTCCTTCCCTTGACAATTTTTGGTACTTGTTTAAAAACCATAATCCATGACGCCACCTCCGACATTAAAAATCAGCTGTTATATAGATAAAAATAATTAACTTGGGATGTTTTGAGGTAATTTTGACTAAAATTAGTTGAAAAGAAAATCGCACATTTATTACAAAATTAATAAGCACAAGCGGTTATGGTATTTATTATTTAAAGGAGATGATAGCCGCGATCTTAAGTTCTGAAATTTGACCTACGGTAATGAAGTAGCAACCGCAATTTCATGAATCCAAAATCAACAATTTCATGACGTTAAAATGTTTGGTTGTGTTATCTACCTAAAATATTATTACAGTAAATTATATATAATATATGATTTCGTGTAATCTGCTGTGCATATGTAGAGCAGTAACACTTCTGGAAATCTGCGAATGTATTTGCAGCAATTAAAAAAAATCTGATGTGGGCAGTATGTGGCTTTCCCTGCAAACTCATTTTCACGCCCTTTTTAATACTTTACAACAAAGTTGAAAAGTGTTTATGACTTTGTTCATTCATTCTGTCTGTCTGTCTGTCCGTTAGCACGATAACTGCCGTAAAAATGACTTAATCAAAATGAAATTTTAGTATGTTGTTCAGACGGTCTGTAGGACCTATGGGAATATAAATGAATAATATCAACCAATTAGTTTTGGATTGAACCCGGGTTGAAAAAATGAAATACATTGAGCCCTATGGGACCTAATTTTTCAAACATTTTTTAACCGGATTTAAAATTCACAAATTGCTTCGAAAATTTTAGGTCATATTCAAAGTGTTCCATAAAATATATAAAAAAATTTCAGCGAAATATATTCAGTAATTTTTTAAATAAAAATTAAAATAATAATAACACCTCTTATATGAAGCGATCACGTGACCATGATATGAAAAGATCACGTGACTCACTTCAAAATGATATATGGCATCCATCTTGTCTCAAAATCGTGATTTTTAAAGTACTTTTTAATTCATATTGAGTGTTGTATCCGTCCTAAAACCACTTAATTTTTTTAAATTCTGTGCATCTACATACTGAAATAGCGCAATTACAATATATTTGAGTTTAAATGCTCATCCAAATTTGATTATTTCTACAACGAAGCCTATTTTTCACCTATGTAATATGTAAACAGCAAAATATGTTGAATGAGTTGTATTAGAACTGCTGTATTTCTTTAACACAAAATCAATTAGTTCATGGAGTCTGCGTAGCTGATATAAATGAAATATTCATTGATTTTACAAAGAGAAGGACGATTTTTTTCGATGAAGTTTTACGTATGGAGTTCAATTACTTGTAACTCCATGGTCTTAATTTTTAAATAAAATAAATTATTATAGTATTGTGATGAATGACATGAATGGGAAATTATTTATGAATGAAATGCGGCTTTAATAGAGAGAGCCAGGCGTGTTATTTTTTCTATGACCTCATTTGAATGAATTTCAGTGGTTTTCTATGAAGTTTTCAAATATAATAAATTATCGTAGTATTATGATAATTCTAAAATCATTACCGAGGAATGTGCGACATTTCCTGGTTTAAACATTTTAGAAATGTTTAAACCAGGAAATTTATATTTCAATGCCGTCATTTGAATGAAGTTCATTTTTTTCGATGAAGGTTAAAGTTTTCACATATAATAAATTAATGTAGTATTGTGATAAGTTTTAAAATATTACCGAGGAATGTATTGCATTTTAGACATGTTTAAACAAAATTACATTGAAGTTGGAAAGTGTTTCATAATCAATGGTTTAAGCATGATTGATCTTTTTATTTCTTCAATAATTCATTAAATTAAATTTAATTGGTCAAAATAGCACCGATAATTATTTCAAATCACACTGAAATTGCACTTTTAATTCAATTTTGTTTTCATTTGATAATTTCATTTGGTAAGGTGGCTTAGCGAAAATTCGAAAAACATAAATTTTCTCGAGAACGCACTGTCCTAGAGTAATGGGGTTGATCTCATTATTTTCATCGTCAAAAATTACGTATAAAATAAGCATTTAATTGATATATTTGAGTATACTTTATAGTCTTTTATTTTTATATTTAACGAATTTTGCGGGTCATTTCGAAACAAAAGGCAGCTTTTTTTTAATCGTACAAAAATCTAATTAGTACCAGGGTCACCCACAAGGGAATTATCTACCAAATTTTAAGAAATTCGGTAAATTAGATTTTCAGTTAGAGTGGATAAAATATCTGCACAGACAGACACACACACACAGGCAGACGTCACGCTAAAAAGAGTTTTTTCGTGTTCTAGAGGTCTCGAAACATGTTGATCAATTGAAAACTCGAGTTGCGATTTTCGACACGATTTCGATACTTTCCCTATACATTACCATGTATTGCTGGGAAAGTAATTAGCATAAATACAGTTAAGGATAGAACATTACAAACTTGGGGTATTTATTCCAGGCACTGCCAGTTGCATTTTAGTAGAGTAAAAAAATAGAGACCAAAATGTGAAATTAATTTGAACGATGAAAAATACAGACACCAATATTGAAACAATTGCTTTTGACTCAATTTTGTCAAAATTATTTCAATTATATTTTTTTTGTGTGTGTGTGAAACATCTTAGGGCGGTATGTGTCTTATACAGGGTCTCCCAAAAAGATTGAAACTCGCTTTAATTCTTTACCTGTTGGAGATAAGTGGGCAATGTAAATTGCAAAAATGTTGAAAGTAAAGTAGAAAATAAGACTACATTACTGAAATAGTCCTCCCATTCATTTTCAAAAAGTTACACTTTTTAAATTATTATACGACCCCCGTAGACAAATTTGGTCAATCAGAAAATTTTTGTTTTTAATGCAACAAGGTCATTAAAAAAACCGCATATCTGTATCTTTAAAATTGAGCAAGAATGATTTAATTTAAAATTGAACATTGTGCATGGGGACCATATATCAAATCAGAAATATAAATTTGTGTTACATATCACAAAGAAGATAAAACTGGCTGATAATACATGACTGATAAAACATTTTTGCGAATTCCGCGTAGGCTCACGATACAATCACGGATTCTGAAGTGCTTTTCAATAACTAAGTACTTTTTCAATATTTAAGTACTTTTTTTATCTAAACAACTTCCATAGTCAATTTGTTTATGATCCCTATTTTCACTGATGAAACAGCCTTTCACATGATACGGAAAAGTGGCATAAGTCAGATTTTTTCCTTGATCATAATTCAGTTGATTTTAAAGATACAGATATGCGGGGGGGGTGGGGGGTTAATGATCTTTCTTGTTGCATTAAAAATAAAAATTTTCTGATGGACCAAATTTGTCTAAGGAGGTCGTATAAAATTTAAAAAGTATAATTTTTTTTAAATTAATGGGAGGACTATTTCATTAACGTCTTATTTCCTACCTTACTTTCAACATCTTTGCAATTTACATTGCCCACTTATCTCCAACATGTAAAGAATTAAAGCGCGTTTCAATCTTTTTGGGACGCCCTGTATATTATAATATAACCTTTATAATAATTCTGTAAACTTTTTTTGTAGTTTTGCTAAGACCATAACGAGTTATATGTTTTCTTTTTCTCAGACTTTCGCACAAAAGTCTATAAATAAATTAAGAAGTAAAAATCACTTTGGTCAGAGGATAAGGAAAACTTAAGCAAATTTTTTAAGCACAAATAAAATAAAAATGCAGCATCTAGTTGTTTCGAGTATAATCTGGATCCCCCTTCGTCAGCGCAAGAGAAGCAACGAACTAGATTTACAAAGATGAAAGAAGCACAAATAGAAGAAATAGAAGGGTTTATATTGTCCTAGATCAAAAGTCACCCTGAGAAAGCCAATCAAAAAAACAAAAGGGAGAATAGTTCCGCCAATCCGAAAACGAAGAGTAACACAAAAGATTAACGTGCGCCAAACACAGCAGGAATATCACAACAAAGTGAGTCAAATCTAAACAATGATAAATGAGACCCAACAAGACGAAAAATAAGTCCAAATGGCACAGAGTCCCAAAGGCTAAGCAATGGAATAAATATAAAGAAAATGGGAGAAAAAAATACAGAGCGCTCCGCAAGATCGAAAACTATAATGGAGTACTGGACAAATCATTAACTGAATTAATAGAATTTTTCTGGTTATAAAAGGCTTTTAAAAAAATCAAGAACATATTCAAGATCACATTCAAGATCATACGTAATAAAGATTATTTTAATATAACATTTCCATTGAGGGTATGTACCAGGGGCGGGCAAGTTCTTCGATAAAAAAAGCGAAATAAATATTTTTCATACATATTCTAATGTTTAAGAGCCGCTGAAAATACTATTTAGAAATAGTATTTATAAATAATAAAAAGTTGGTCACTTTTACTTTAACAGAAACTAAGCTAAGTGTTAAAATCCAGAACAACCTGTCAGAACCTATTGTTTTTTTTTAATGGCCTCAGACAGGGAGATGGACTGTCTTGCCCTCAATTTAATCTTGCCCTTCAAAGGATTGTAAGAGATTCTAAAATAAACAGTAGAGGAACAATTTTTAATAAATATGTGCATATCTTTGCATTTGTTGATGACATAGTTATTGTCGCACAAACCCCGGAAGCAGTTAGACAATTCTTCCTTTCATTGGAAGCTGAGGCAAGTAAGATGCATTTTGCCATTAATCAGAATAAAACTAAATATGTGCCATGCAAAAATTTTAATAATCCTTATTTTGAGATAGGAGAGTACAGGTTTGAAACTGGTAACAGTTTTAATTATTTAGGCTCTGAAATGAACACATTAAATAATACAACTCCTGAGGTCCGTATAACAGAGTTACTACCGCTAATAGATGTTTTTTGGACTACAAAAATATTTGAAATCTTATTTTATCAGCAGAAAACCAAAATGCTCATTTATAAAAGTTTGATCAGACCCGTTCTCACTTATGCTGCTGAGACATGGGCAATGGCCCAGAAGGACAAAGAAACTCTTGCTATATTTGAAAGAAACATCTTGAGAAGCATATTTGGAGGAATAAAGTGTGATAATTATTGGAGAAGAAGAACCAACTTGGAGGTTTACAAATTCTTTAGGGAGCCAGATATTATTAAATTTATAGCAATACAGAGGATTAAATGGGCAGGACACTTAATGAGATTGGATGACAGTCGAGCCACAAGAAAGATCTTCTTGGCTAGACCAATTGGTACCCGAAAAAGAGGGGGACCAAATCTTAGATGGTGTGAGTGCCTGAAAAAAGATCTGAAAATTATTAAGGTGATTAATTGGAAAACCTTGGTCAAGAACAGGACGGCATGGAATGGAATTTTAAGGAAGGCCAGGGCCCGCTCGGAGCTGTCGCGCCAGTGAAGAAGAAGAAGAAATAATAAAAAAATACATCTATATAGCAGTCCTACTCACCAAAACAGAATATGTCTTTCCTCTGTTCGTTGGGGACTTTGATTGTACCAGAAGTAAATGAAAACACAGAAAGTCGCAAAAAAGGAAAAAAGTTCCTTTACCTTAGAAGTAAAATAGCTATATCAACGATTATTCAGTCAGATTAGATTCAAAATTTCAGGGAACACTTACACTGAAATTATTATACATTCCGAACTATGAAATTTTACCTTTCAAATTTACTGATTTAGAACATAGCAAATAAAATACCAAAGTCGTCTTCTGAGATATCGTTCCTGACCACCTGCGTCATTTTATTTTTTATCTTCTGCGCGGAATAGAAATTATTTTGAAGTCGATATTTAGACTGATTTTCGGCTTTAAATGCTCGTCACTTTTAAACTAATTCTAACGTTAAAAAAATTTCGCCGAGATGACCATTTACGGAATGGGGAGCATCTCTGTAGCTAATTTAAACACCGTCCGACTCTTCGATTTTTCGCTACAGAGGATGCAGACAGACATACAGAAATACAAACATATTCTTTTAGTATGCAAGATGTAGCTAGTACCTTATTTATAATAGGATAGGCCAGAAATTAGATTATACGCAGAAATATATTGAGTTCTTTGCTGTATTTTATCAAATAAGTAAATCGACCATAAAACAAAGGACAGCGATAAATACGCTAGGTACACTAAGAGCTTCATGTAATATCCTAGTAAATTTCCTCATTATTCTTCTACTCCTGAAAACCCGATCCTAGATTCGCAGAACATTATGTCCCTGCTTTACGTGATTTCATTCATGCATGCTTTTCGGAAACGCAAAAGAGTATATTAAGATAAATATAAGCAACAAGGCTTTCTTTCATTTCTTCCACGTGAGAGAGAAAATGGCAAATCTGCTATACCGTTGCTTTTTCAGTTGTGATTGTTGGTCCTTTGTTTTTTGGCAGTTTGCAATAATATTTGAGTTGCGGAAAATGTTCTGTATAACCAAGCAGATCTTAGATCAGCATAAGTGATTACAATGAATTTGGTAAATCCTAACAAATATAGTGTTGCCAATATAAATAAGCGCTTTCTCTCTCTATATATAAAAATATCTGATGTGGGCAACACATGACTTTCCTTATATAATGTATTGCATTTACTACTTTTACAGTAAAAAAAATAGGTTTTTCTTATAGTAGATACTAATATTCTTTCCAAGATATTGAATTTTCGACAATTAGTCGTCATTTTCATTGATTTAGCGTCATTTTTATCCATTTGGCGAGATTTTCGTTAATTTGGCAACATTTCCAAAAGTCGCCAAGTTGGCGACATTCCGCCAAATTCGTCGCCAAAATCTCGCCAAGCGTTATGGACGAAGAAATAAGTTATTCTTACTGCAGATGAATGACTATTGGCGTTCAAATACAAAAATATTACTCAAAGAATCTTTCTTCATGAATGGAACGAGCTAGATCCACGAGAATGATGTCGCCCAATTTATCGCATGGAATTACATATGAAAAGTGAACATGTTTCTCAACAGGAAATATTTTTTTATTATTTTATATGACTTTTTGATAATTTTTTTGAAAAATGTGCAATATCTCGAGACCGGTTCATGTTAGCGTTCTAAAATTTATGTCAATCGTTTCCTAATGAAAAATTACATAAGAAATGTCTATTTGCGTAACTTTATTAGTGGTTTTGATTTTTTGACGATTTTTTCAAAATTTCATTCGAAAATTTTGGGGGGGTTCTGAACATTCGATTGCGTATAAAAACAATAAGCTTCCAGTGTTTACGGATTGTGATTTTTGTACTAAATTTTGTTGGAATCGGTCCATTCGTTCGTCAGTTATCGTCTCCACAGACTCACTGACACACACACACACACACACACACACACACACAGACATCACTTCAAAAATGTTCGATTCGTGATCAGGGATGCTTGAAACGTGCTCTCCCGTCGAAAACTCGAATTCGAATTTTCGACCCCGTCACAATACTTTCCTTATACATTATGTATATAAGGAAAGTAAAAAGTCGGATGTGGGCAGCACATGATTTTCCTTATATAATGCAATGAATTTTCTACTTTTTCAGAAAAAAAAAAAGTAAATTATTTTTATATTCTTTCCAAAATATTGAATTTTCGTCAAGTAGTCGTCATTTTCTTTGATTTAGCGTCATTTTTATTCATTTGACGAGTTTTTCGTTTATTTAGCAACATTTAAAATTCGCCAAGTTGGCGTCATTTCATCAAATTTGTCGCCAAAATCTCGCCAAGAGTTATGGACGGAGAAATAAGTTATTCTTATAGCAGATAAATGACTATTGGCGTTGAAATACAAAAGTATTAATAAAAGTATCTTTTCTCGTGAATGGAACGAGTTAGATCCACGAGAATGATGTCATCCAATTTATCGCATGGTATTACATACGAAAAGTGAACATGTTTCTCAATAGGAAATACTTTTTTCATTTTATATGATTTTTTGATGCTTTTTTGAAAAATGTGCAATATCTCAAGAACGGTTCATGGTAGCGTTCTAAAATTTGTGTCAATCGTTTTTAATGAAAAATTACATAAGAAATGTCTGTTTGCGTAACTTCATTAGAGGTTTTCATTTTTTGACGAATTTTTCAAAATTTCATTTGAAAATTTAGGGGGGGGGCGTTCTGAACATTCGATTGCACATAAATACAATAGGCTTCCAGTATTCATGGATTGTAATTTTTGTACCAAATTTCGTTTGAATCGGTCCATTCGTTCGTCAGTTATTGTATCCACAGTCTCACTGACACACACACACAGATATCACTACAAAAATGTTGGATTCGTGATCAGGGATGCTTGAAACGTGCGCTCTCGTCGAAAACTCGAATTCGAATTTTCGACCCCGTCACAATACTTTCCTTATACATTATTGTATATAAGGAAAGTAAAAATCCTGCAAATTTCCTACATTGTATTGCAAATAGATGCGAAATGTGCAATTAAATTTTGCATATAAACTGATATAAATTCCTATATGTGCAAGACTTTTTTTCTTTACTTTCGACCCAGACCAACCCGGAGGTGCAAGATATCTGTCTTGACGGTCTGGACGGTGCTACGCAATTTAGAACGAAATCCAGTGACATCCACAAGAACCGTACCCTCCTTCTCCTGCTACAAACCTCTCGAAGGCACTTTGGGGTCCACAGATTCACCTTGGCCATACTCTGCGCGAACATGGGAATTGTTTGGCTAAAGCTGGGAATCCAACTTAGGTCCTCTGAATGCAATACCCGCATTTTAACGACTGGACTATCCCTCCAATAAAATTATGCATTGCCAATAGGGACAAATATTTAAAGTGTCGAACGTTCGTGATTTTTAGCAGATTTTTGCTACAAAGAAAATTGTGCATTTCCATTTAGTTTGTATTGAAAATTTGTATTTTCGTTCAATTTTCACTAAAGCAAAATCAGCTAAAAATCATAAACGAAATAGAATCGGAAGATATGTTTTATATTTCCGGAAATTTTACGTGGGCGCGGTAGCCCAAGCACGGGAATTGCACTCGGTAGCCTCGGGTTCGATTCCCGCCCCTGGCAAAACTGACGCCGTGTTCACGCGGAGTACGATCGCGTTAAACATGTGGGTCCGTAAGGCCTTCCGAGAGGTTGGTGGTAGGGGAAGGAGGGTACGGTCCCTGTGGATGCTTCCCCCACTGAGTTCTGGTGTAAATTGGGTGGCACTTCCCGACCATCCAAACACACCTTTCTGGTAGGTCGGACTGCCTGGGTCTTAACAACAACACATGACATACCCACCCAACTTTTCAGCAATAGGGCAAAAGAAAACAAGAAAGATCAATCATGCATAAAGCATTGATAATGAAACACTTTCCAAATGAAATGCAATTTTATTTAAACAACTCTAAAATGCGATACATTCAGCGCTAATATATTTTAAATTTTCACAGTACTACAATAATCTATTATATTTGAAAACTTAAAACTTGATAAAAAAAATGAACTTTATTCAAATGACGTCATCGAAATACAAATGGTCTGACTCTCTGTGTAAAAGCAATGAATATTTCATTCATATCAATTATATGCCAGACACCAGAGCTAAATAACTTTGTATGAAAAAAATTCTGCAATTTTCATACAACTCATCCTACAATCATTTGATTACATTGTGCATCCATTAAAATTAGGCTACGCTGTAGAAATAAGCAAAGTTCGATGATCATTTAATTTAAAATATATTGCAATTGCGTTGGCACAGAATATAGATGTACAGAAAATACGCAAAAATAAAGCGGTTTTAGGACGGATGCAACACAAACTAGAAACTTAAATGATCTTTTAAAATAACGGTTTTTACACTGGAAAAAGAAGATAGCTGCCAGATTTTATTTTGAAGTGCGACAAGTTATAATTATTATTTTAATTTTTATTTAAAAAACTGCCGAACATGTTTTGCTGACATTTTTTTATATATTTTACGGGATAATTTGAATATTTCCTAAAATTTTCGAACCAATTTGTGAATTTCAACTTTGCTTTAAAAATGTTTGAAAATTAGGTCTCCTGGGGTTCAATATAATTTCACCGTTTCAACCCGGGTTCAATCCAAAACAAATAAGGTGATATTATTCATTAACATTCTCATATGCCCCAAAGACCACCTCAACAGCATACTAAAATTTAATTTTGATAAATTCATTTTTACGGCAGTTGTGCGAACGGACAGACAGACAAACAGAATGAACAAAGTCATAAACACTTTTCAACTATGCCGGAAAGCGTTAAAAATTCGAAAACAAATGTTTACGCTCCGCCCTATTCTAGAAGCTGTCGAGCGTCCACAAGCAGGGAAGCTGAGCTGTCGAGCGTCCACAAGCAGGGAAGCTGAGCTGTCGAGCGTCCACAAGCAGGGAAGCTGAGTTGTCGAGCGTCCACAAGCAGGGAAGCTGAGTTGTCGAGCATCCACAAGCAGGGAAGTTGAGCAGCCTAGACTAAAAAATAGGGAAAATACGGTGTCAGCGTTAGCCCAATGACTCTATATTTTTTCAATTTTAATATAGTTTTTGCTAAACGAGAGCCATATAACATAACAGCATGTTTATGATCTTTAAGTAACCAATTCACAGCAGCTGAACATGCCAAGGGGTTTTACAAGTCGTGAACTTTTACTCATTTGCTAAAGCAAATTTACGTTTGATAAGCTACTTTCAATAATTAGTCCCACTTTACAAGATGATTCTTAATACATTTAAGCAATTTTTTAAAAATCCAATCTCAGAGTCTTATTAATAATAAAAATGAACTGCATTTCGTCGTAATGTTAAAATATACAGGGTGGTCATAGAAAAACTTCCCCGATACATGAACCCCTAGCTACCAATCCGCCCCACCAATCGAAAGGAAATTTAAGATATTGTTATTTGAAGGTATGCGCTCGAGATTGTGATGCTTTCAAACAATAGAGCTCTAACGGTTACTGTTACAGTGAAAAATTTCGAAACTTTCGAATGGCAACACCCACTTTTTTTCTATGCAAATTGATCAGCGCATTGAAAAACCATAAATGGCCTAGGAACGATGCACATATAACGGAAATTGGCGGCGTAAAACATTTGCAAAGAAGAGCATTCTAAAGGACCAATGTCAACACAAGAGAGGAGAGGGAAAAAAAATTTTATTGGAATTACAAGTTTTCAATGTGTCCATCTTCGCAGACGATAACACATTGCATGCGGGAGATTGTTGACAACAATGACGAATGTAACATCGCAGGAGGAATCTGTATAACTTCACGTTTTGCGGCATCTTTCAATTCTGATAAATCTCGTGGATTTGATGTGTACACCTTAAATTTTAGATAATCCCAGAACTAGAAATCCATCGGAATGAGGTCGGTGGATTGCGGTAGCCACGAAACTGCAATGTTACGGGAGATGACTCTATCACCAAAGTTCTGTTGCAGCACTTGTCGAACACATGTAGAGACGTGGGGAGGAGCACCATCTTGCATCCATACAATGTCATTAACGGCATTTCGCTGCTGCAATTCTGGAATTACGCAATTCTGCGACATTGTTTTATACCGAGGACCTGTGATGTAAGCATGTTTGCATACCATTGGAAGTGACCTCTTCGAAGAAGTACGGGTCGAGAACGGAAGTGCTTGCGATGCCGCACCAAACAGGCACTTTGATTTGTGTAAAGGCACTGGTGCCACATCATGAGGATTTTCGTCAGCCCAGTGAACACAGTTCCTGGAGTTTACGTTCCCAGTTAAGAAGAGATGTGCCTCATCCGTCCATAATATCCGCAGCGGCCACCTGATATCTTCATCATATCTGATGAGGAAAAAATTCACAAAGTCGACACGCTATTGCTCGTCTCCAGGTTGCAACATCTGCACTCTCTGGAATCGATAAGGAAACATCTGTAAACCAATTTGCAGCCTTTGCTCATTGTTTTCAGCTACTTTGTTGATAATTTCGGTAAACTGATAAAAAAAGCCACAATTAGAGGTGGTCATGGAAATTACAACTTCATTTCGAAAATTTCAACTAATTCAACTAATTATCGTCTGCCGACGAGTCAATTTTGTATTTTACACACACACACACACACATGGCTGCTCAAACTGCTATTCGTACCCTAGGGTGAGTGGAATGGCCTGGGTTTTCGACACACAAACACATACAAACCCATATATGTGTGTGTGTTATCATAAGTATCAGGAACCTTACACCCATCGTGGATAGCTGATTTCTTTAAAACTTTCAGTAACATGCTTGCAAATGTTTTACAGTGTGTGAAAGATGTAAAGTCATTGGATGTAGGGAAACTTATGTGCTAACTACACCAGTTTTCTTTTAATATTATTATTGTGCATAAAAATCTAGGCTGGAATAGATTTCACAATTATATCATCTATACCACTAACTCAAGGAAAACTGATATTGATAGCATATGACTACCATTCTCTGTAGACTTTATGCTTAATTTTTTCGGACTTTATACGAATGATATGAGTTTTGTTATTTAAAATGCCTCACGAAATGAATGAGTAATTGAAATTATATGGAATTTGTAGTTCAAAAATCATTTCTTTTGATCTGAATAACATTTATGTTGGACAAATGTAGAACAGAGCGCAAAAGCTTGAGGACTGTGGTTTTCGGTACATCCAAATTGCGGAAAATACTTCTTGCAGTACGCAATGGACTTGCAGTAATCGTATTATACACTTCCGCAACAACTTCAACAGGAACAGATGGTCGTCCGGATTGCGGTTTATCATATGTGCATCTAGTGTCTTCAAATTTTTTTACCAAATCACGTACAGTTCGTACGGAACATGTGCCTCTTCTTAGCTTATGATTTCGTCGATAAACTCGCACTGCTTCGGCAGTATTTTCCCTGTTCAAATAAAACAGCTTTATCAATTCACCTCGTTGCTTCCCTGTAAGTGTCATCTTCCTGGCACGTTCGAACACCTGATCGAAGAAACAATATTTCCGCACTGCTTATTAAAGGTTTTCCATAAGCAACGCTTTGCACATGGTGTTCTGTGATTGGTGCTTCTACTGTCTATCCCTGTGAATTATGCAAAGTGCGCCAATGCACCTCCTCTCTGTGTTGTCATTGGTCCTTTGCAATGCTCTTCTTTGCAAATGTTTTACGCCGCCAATTTTCGTCATACATGTATCATTCCAACGCAATTTATGGTTCTTCAATGCGCTGATCAATTTGCGCAGGAAAAAGGTGGGTCTTGCCATTCGAAAATTTCGAAATTTTTTCACTGTAACCGTAAACGTGAGAGCTCTATTGTTTGAAATCATCACAATCTCGAGCGCATACCTTCAAATAACAATATTTGAAATTTTCTTTCGATTGATTGAGCGGATAGGTGTTGATATATCGGGGAAGTTTTTTTATGACCACCCTGTATATTCTTTACTGCATAATATTAATATATCTTTCAGAAAATTGTAATTAATCTTTCAAAAAATACCTAGCAAATTTCTGAAATCCGAACATCGATTGCTCTCATTTACTGATGTATAAAGTATAAAATCACTGATTCTACTAATTGAAAAGCATTAATTGAAATATCGGATTTCGAGTAGTCATGCATACCAATAATATAAAAAAAATAACATTCAGCATACACTAAACCAACTTTTAAACCATAACAAAACCATACAGCCAATCAACTTTCAGTACCAATAAGAAGCGCAACTTCATTTATTTAATCCTCCAACATCTGAAAGCATAGCACTCAAGTCTAAAGGAAAGAGAAAAGTTATCATCGTGCGAGGATAAATAAGAGAGGTAATATTAACGTAAGATGGAAATCAGAACACTGGATACTAGTAATGAATGGTAAAATTCACTGAGAAAAGAAAGAATAAGAGAACAGAAAGAATGAACGGAAAGAAAACAAGGCGGTAAGAAAATGGATACCAGAGCGAAGTGAAACAACCTGTGAGCAACCATACTACAACGGTAACGAAAACATACAAGGTTTATATCAGCTGTAAAAAATGCAAACAAAAAAATAATAAATAAATAGGAGTTGAAAATGGTGGCAAAACAAATATAAAAACAACTATAAAGTGAAAAACAAATATGAAGGGGCCTACTGATTTCGGAGTCTATATGAAATAATTTCATAAAATAGAATAACTAGAATCTGGGAAAGGGAAGATAAATAAGCAAAAAATGAAGGAAGCAGACCGAAAAGAAAGTTAAACCAGAAACTTACAAGTGGGATGGAAAAGAAGAAATGCTGAATAATAGTTAAAATGTGATTTTGATTGGAAAACAAACAAGGTTCATATATTAATGGGTTTTTATTATAGCAGTTTTGGGCGTTTTGGTGAGCACATACACATTATTTCCAAAATAATCGAAATTCTTGAATCTAGACCTGGAAATTTAGCTGACTCCCTCAGTTTTTCAAAGTCTTTCCTGTACAGAGAATCCTTTATCCAACAAGTGATTCCTCAGTAAACAAAGGGCAACGATGAAGTACTTGATTCACTAAAAGGTTCGTGTAATCTCTACGTAAATTTCCTCATTACTCTCCCTCTCCCCTATCCCTCAGAACACTCTATTGTTGATTCCCTCAGTAATGTCCTCCCTCTTTACGTGATTTCATCCATGCATGCTTTTTGGAAATGCAACAGAAAAGAGCGTATTAAGATAAATGTAGCGACACTGTTCTGATTTGCTTTCTGTGAGTAAATATACCGTACATTTGTCATGTTCTTTGC